>SJYX01010087.1:8554-18685 GCA_006410675.1 Oreotragus oreotragus | reverse complement strand
AGCAATCTTGATTCCAGCTTGTGCTTCATCCAGCCCAGTGTTTCTCATGATGTACTCTGCATAGAAGTTAAATAAACAGGGTGACAATATAAAGCCTTGTCATACTCCTTTTCCTATTTGGAACCAGTCTGTTGTTTCTTGTCCAGTTCTAACTGTTGCTTCCTGGCCTGCATACAGATTTTTCAAGAGGCAGGTCAGGTGGCCTGGTATTTCCATCTTCTTCAGAATTTTCCACAGTTTACTGTGATCCACACAGTCAAAGGCTTTGGCATAGTCAATAAGGCAGTGATAGATGTTTTTCTGCAACTCTCTTGCTTTTTTGGTGACCCAGCAGATGTTGGCAATTTGGTCTCTGGTTCCTCTGCCTTTTCTAAAACCAGCTTGAACATCAGGAAGTTCACGGTTCATGTATTGCTGAAGCCTGGCTTGGAGAATTTTGAGCATTATTTTACTAGCATGTGAGATGAGTGCAATTGTGTGGTAATATGAGCATTCTTTGGCATTGCCTTTCTTAGGGGATTAGAATGAAAACTGACCTTTTCCAGTCCTGTGGCCACTGCTGAGTTTTCCAAATTTGCTGGCATATTGAGTGCAGCACTTTCACAGCATCATCTTTCAGGATTTGAAATAGCTCAACTGGAATTCTATCACCTCCACTATGTTTGTTCGTAGTGATGCTTCCTAAGGCCCACTTGACTTCACATTTCAAGATGTCTGGCTCTAGGTCAGTGATCACACCATCATGATTACCTGGGTGGTGAAGATCTTTTTTGTATATTTCTTCTGTATATTATTGCCACATGTTCTTAATATCTTCTGCTTCTGTTAGGTCTATACCATTTCTGTCCTTTATTGAGCCCATCTTTGCATGAAATATTCCCTTGGTATCTCTAATTTTCTTGAAAAGATCTGTCATCTTTCTCATTATATATTTTTTTCTTCTATTTTTTTGCCTTGATCACTGAGGAACACTTTCTTACCTCTCCTTGCTATTCTCTGGAACTTTGCATTTAACTGGGTATATCTTTCTTTTTCCCCTTTGCTTTTTGCTTCTCTTCATTCACAGCTTTTGTAAGGCCTCCTCAGACAGCCATTTTGCTTTTTTACATTTCTTTCTCTTGGGAATGGTCTTGATCCCTGTCTCCTGTACAATGTCATGAACCTCTGTCCATAGTTCATCAGGCACTCTATCAGATCTATTCCCTTAAATCTATTTCTCATTTCCTCTGTATTAGTGTTAGGGATTTGACTTAGGGCATACCTGAATGGTCTAGTGATTTTCCCTACAGTTTTCAACTTAAGTCTTAATTTGGAAATATGGAGTTCATGTTATGAGCTACAGTCAGCTCCAGGTCGTGATTTTGCTGACTGTATAGTGCTTCTCCATCTTTGGCTGCAAAGAATATAATCAATCTGATTTTAGTGTTGACCATCTGGTGATATCCATGTGAAAATTTTACAATGTCTTTCAGATTTTATAATTTCCTAAAGGATATAAATATGATTTTACCAACAGAAATCAATACCTAATGAGATAATTTAATAGGCCAATTTTAAAATGTAAATATAGAGTCAACCTTATATATTGAAGGCTTCTGAGAATACTCTAAGGGTACAAAAGTAATATAGAGACTCTGTCTTCAATTATATACATCAGCTGGAAAGGCACAATCAGTTCAGTTCATTCGCTCAGTCATGTCTGACTCTTTGCGAACCAATGAATCACAGCAAGGTAGGCCTCCCTGTCCATCAACAAGTCCCAGAGTCCACTGAAACCCATGTCCATTGAATCGGTGAAGCCATCCAACCATCTCATCCTCTGCTGTCCCCTTCTCCTACTGCCCTCAATCATTCCCAGCATCAGGGTTTTTTCAAATGAGTCAGCATTTCGCATCAGGTGGCCAAAGTATTAGAGAAGCTGCTAAGTCCTTCCAATGAACACCCAGGACTGATTTCCTTTAGGATGGACTGGCTGGATCTCCTTGCAGTCCAAGGGACTCTCAAGAGTCTTCTCCAACACCACGGTTCAAAAGCATCAATTATTTGGTGCTCAGCTTTCTTATAGTCCAACTCTCACATCCATACATGACCACTGGGAAAACCATAGCCTTAATTAGATGGACCTTTGTTGACAAAGTAATGTCTCTGCTTTTTAATATGCTGTCTAGGTTGGTCATAACTTTCCTTCCAAGGAGCAAGTGTCTTTTAATTTCATGGCTGCAATCACCATCTGCAGTGATTTTGGAGCCCAGAAAAATAAAGTCAGCCACTGTTTCCCCATTGATTTGCCATGAAGTGATGGGACCAGATGCCATGATATTAGTTTTCTGAATGTTGAGCTTTAAGCCAACTTTTTCACTTTCCTCTTTACTTTCATCAAGAGGCTTTTTAGTTCTTCTTCACTTTCTGTCATAAGGGTTGTGTCACCTGCATATCTGAGGTTATTGATATTTCTCTCAACAATCTTGATTCCAGCTTATATTTCCTCCAGCCCAGTATTTCTCATGATATGATGAGCCCCTGATTGCCTAGGTCGATTTCACATGTCAGCCAGTGGTCATGTCCTCTTAATGACCTCCTCCAACAATTCCCTATCGGTCCATTCAGATAGTAATTAAGAATATTCACATGTCATAATTCCTAAGAAAATAAAAATGATAAGCAGATTTTTGTAAAACCACAAACTAGTGGTTTTCTTTCTGATGATTTAAGGGTAGAAAAATAGATTTGAGTTAGTTATGAATACACATATATAGAGTTTCAAATTTTAACACATAATTGAGCAAAATGAAAGAAAAATTAGATGTAATATGATCTTTGCTAAAATTCATCCAAAATAGAGACAAATTCAAGAGGAAGAACAAAAATTTAGAAACTAAAGGTAAGAGTAGACTTGGTCCAAATCCATCTTGTGCAAGAAACAGAGAATAACATAGATGAAATATATGAGATAAGATTCATACCTAAAGTCATTCATTATTGTCCACATTTTTCTCCTCTAGAATACAAATTCCAAATGAGCATGAAAAAGAGAGCTCTGTATCCTAACTCTAAGTGTATTCGTTTAAACAAAACAGAATTAGTTTTTCAGTTTTGTAAAGCAACCTATCTGTCTTAGCACAACAGGAATGCTGCCATTTTAATTGGAGAGGAGACAAGTGGATTTATTCTCAATCCTTTAAGGTTCTACTTTGGGAGACTAAAATGTGCTAAAAAAAATTCTGATCCAATTTTAGAAAATATTTCAAATCCATTAAGATTCTCCATGCTCCCCATCTCTGGAAACATGATTATTTTCGGAACATCTGTACTTTCACAAGGCTGCCTGCTTTGTGTTGAGATATAAAAAGAGAAAAAAATTGAACAAGCAGATTCATGTGGTTCATGTGTAGAGGCTAAACAAGGGAAAATTAATTTTAGAGTGCTAATTACTTAGTTGAAAGATAAAAATTGTCAAGAAGTTAAAATTTTGTTGAAAACTTTAATTTAGCAGTCTCAATGAGATTTCTCCTGGTTTTAAATTAATTCTAAAAGTTCTTAAACAACACATATTGTTGATTTTAGTTAAAAATATAAATATCATTATTGAAGGTTTTTTTTTTTTTTTTTTTTTTTATAATAGATTTAAAAAGAAAGAAGAGGGAAGGGCTTCCCTGGTAGTTCAGTGCAATGGACCTTGAAAGAATCCGCCTTTCAATGCAAGGAACATCAGTTCAATCCCTGGTCCTGAAAGACCCCACATGCTGCAAAGCAACTAATCCTGTGCATCCCAACTACTGAGCCTGTGCTTTAGAGCCCAGGAGCCACAACTGCTGAAGCCCTTGTGCCCTAGAGCCTGTGCTCTGCAACAAGAGAAGGCGCTTCAGTGAGAAGCCAGTGTGTACTGCAGCTGGAGAGCAGGCCCTGCTTGCTGCAAAGAGAGAGTACTCCCTGCTTGCTTCAAGTAAAAAGTAGCCCCTTCTTGCTGAAACTAGAGAAAGTCTGCATGTAGCCATGAAGACCCATCACTGCCAGATAAAGACTTTCAAACTTGAAAGGAAACAAAAGCTCAGTTTAAAAAAAAAAAAAAGGGAAAGAAAATGAGATACCAAATCATCTCCTTAAATAATTATTCTGATGTACTAAGCAACAATTTATAACCTTAAAATCTTTGTAAAGAACTATTACAAAATATCCACACAGTTTTCTGAGAACATTTAAGCTGAAATTTAAATTATAATTTCTTAACATTTGAGATAATATTCTCAGATTTTTCTTTTTTAGTGCTTTATATAAATTGACTTTGATTTTTAAAGGAGATATTTCACTTGTGCTACTTTTAGTAAACACATACTGATTTATGATTTTATTGATTTGGTTTAAATAGTACCCAGGGGTCAAACAACAAACTAAATCAATCAAGATCTGAAAACTTCTAGGCATGTAAGGAAACAGTTAAAATGCTTGACAAAAAGAAAAATGTTGCCACAATCTTTTGGCCCTTTGCTTAATATGAGAAACCCTAGGTTTCAACAGTATGTGAATCGAGAACTTTCAGATGCACAAGCTGTATTTAGAAAAGGTAGAGGAAACAGAGATCAAATTCCTAATATCCACTGGGTCACAGAAAAAGCAAGAGAAACACCTATGCCTGCTTCACTGACTACACTAAAGCTTTTGACTGTGTGGACATCAGCAAACTGTGGAAAATTCTTAAAGTGATGAAAATACCAGACCACCTTATCTGCCTCCTGAGAAAGAGGTTAAGAAACAATAGTTAGAAAACGGACATGTAATAATGGACTGATTCCAAATCAGGAAAGGAGTATGTCAAGACTCTATATTGTCACCCTGCTTCCTTAACTTTTATGCAGACTACATTATGCAAAGCCCAAGCAAAATCAAGATTACCAGGAGAAATATCAATAACTTCAGATATGCAGATGACACCAGCCCTATGGCAGAAAGCAAAGAAGAACAGAGTGAAAAAATTGGCTTAAAACTCAACATTCAGAAAATGAAGATCATGGCATCTGGTCCCATCACATCATGGCAAATAGATGGGGAAACAGTGGCTGACTTTGTTTTCTTGGGCTCCAAAATCACTGCAGATGGTGACTACAGCCATGAAATTAAAAGACATTTGCTCCTTAGAAGGAAAGCTATGACCACCCTAGACAGTATATTAAAAGATTGAGACAGTACTTTGCTGACAAAGTTCCATCTAGTCAAAGCTATGTTTTTTCCAGTGGTTATGTATGGATGTGAGCGTTGGACTATAAAGAAAGCTGAGCACCAAAGAATTGATGCTTTTGAACTGTGGTGTTGGAGAAGACTGTTGAGAGTCCCTTGGGCTGCAAGGAGATCAAACCTGTGCATTCCAAAAGGAAATCAGTCCTAAATATTCACTGGAAGGACTGATGCTGAAGCTGAAACTCCAATACTTTGGCCACCTGATGCGAAGAACTGACTCTTTGGAAAATACCCTGATGCTGGGGGGAAAGGTAGGAGGAGAAGGGGACAATAGAGAATGAGATGGTTGGATGACATCTCTGACTCAATGGACATGAGTGTGAGCAAGCTCTGGGAGTTGGTGTTGGACAGGGAAGCCTGGTGTGCTACAGTTGGTGAGGTCGCAAAGAGTCAGAAACGACTGAGCGACTGAACTGAACTGATCTGATAACACTTCAAATTATTTTGATTTATAACCAGAGCCTTTCATTTTAACTGTAGTCACATACCTAGCTACTTCCTTAAAAAGTAATAGTGCCAAAATATTGTGTTGCTAAGTAACTCAACATGTCTAAAACCAAAATACCAATGATTGTGCTAACACTGCTCGAAGTAACAGCAATTAATAGCAACTCTATTTGGTTGCTCAGATCAAAAATGTACTGTCATCCTTGCCTCCTCCTTTTTTCTCACCTTCTACATAAAATCCATCTAAAAATCATTGATTATAACTTAAAAATACATACAGAATCCAACTCTCGAACTCCATTGCTAACAACCTACTTCATTCTATTATAGAAAAAATGTTTGAAGCACTTTTTGAAAAAAAAAAAAAAAAACAACAATCTTTTATAAGTCAGTCAGTATATGTTTTACTCTGCCACAGATGCATGTGTGAAATAAGAGCCCCATGTCATCAGACTGGTGGATGTCTGAACCATGTCTGATTTCTTATCCCAGCCAGAACACACACCTTCTGGGTAATTCCTGTTCAATGACTGCTTCCAAATGCAGATGACCATATAGTTGTTCATCCCCAATATAGACTAGGCAAATCATGAGAAGACTAAAGCCCCAGAGAATGGCAAACTGACCCACAGGAAAAGCAGCTACAGTCTCTGCTTGGCCCCATTTTTGCTCAGCTTCACCATGGTGATAGCCCAGAGAGCACAGAGGGGACCTGCCACGACACTTACTATGACATGAATCTGAAAGGAAGAGGTGTACACACACTGCACGAGGCCTTTGAGACAGGAGTTGTAAAGTGTCGTCCCAAAAGTTGTTAATTTCCCTCCTTCCACTGTTGCACATGTGTAGTCAGAGTGAGGCAAACCAGGACCTAGGATCTGGGACCCTTGGCTGCAATGCTTGCACTTGGAGGAACACTTCTTTGAGCCATAGAATATAAAGAAACTACAAGGAAATAAAAGCAGCCAAGTACATACCAAAAAAAAAAAAAAAGACCAGAAACCCAATTGCTACTTTTGAGTGTCAGGAGCAAAAGCAGGGTACTGCACATGGTTCCCGCATACATCACCACTAAGCCACCCCTCAGGATCTGCCTCTACCCTCACCCTATTTAAGGGGCCAGCTTACCCCCTCCTCCGAGAAGAAGCAAGGGAATCTGTCACCTGTTTTCCCTTGCTTGTGCTATAGCATGAGTCCCAGTAAGGCCTTGCCTGAATTTCTTCTCTGCCTTCTCATCATTTCTATTGAATAGAGTCCAAGAACCCTGGTCCGTAACAAATGCTCTGCCTATCTACCAAAGTAATTATTTAAAAATCATCTAGGTCATATCACTCTTGTGGAGAACACAAGAATGGCTCCAAGAGAAAAAGTCAGTGTGCAGTGGCCTGCAAGAGCAAACCTTAAGTAGCTCCCAGTTCCTTACTTGCTACTTCTCACATGATGCTAGTTACTCAAGCCCTCCTTGAGTTCCCTTAATATCCATGTTCCAACCTTGATGATCTCTACACTGGCTTCTTACTCTACTTGGAAATACCTTCCTCTACATATGTGTATGTCTAAAATCTGTTCTTTTGACACCTTCAATTTGGGAGTTCTATCTCCACCAACCTAGTTAACATTACAATGCGGTACTCCAAGCCCACCCTATCCCTACTTTTTAGTTTTTTATTTTATGTTTTTTTCTTAGCACTAGTCCCTTTTAACTTACTATGTAACTCAAACATTTATTATTAATATATTCAGTGGCTGTCCAACCTTATAAGAATGCAAGGATTTTTTAATGTATTTTAATTAAAAGACACTTACTCCTTGGAAGGAAAGTTATGACCAACCTAGATAGCATATTCAAAAGCAGAGACATTACTTTGCCAACAAAGGTCCATCTAGTTAAGGCTATGGTTTTTCCAGTTGTCATGTATGGAAGTGACAGCTGGACTGTGAAGAAGGCTGAGCACCAAGAATTGATGCTTTTGAACTGTGGTGTTGGAGAAGACTCTTGAGAGTTCCTTGGACTGCAAGGAGATCCAACCAGTCCATTCTAAAGGAGATCAGTCCTGGGTGTCCTTTGGAAGGACTGATGTTAAAGCTGAAACTCCAATACTTTGGCCACCTCATGTGAAGAGTTGACTCACTGCAAAAGACTCTAATGCTGGGAGGGATTGGGGGCAGGAGGAGAAGGGGACAACAAAGGATGAGATGGCTGGATGGCATCACCAACTCGATGGACATGAGTTAGGGTGAACTCCAGGAGTTGGTGATGGACAAGGAGGCCTGGCATGCTGCAATTCGTGGGGTCGCAAAGAGTCGGACATGACTGAGTGACTGAACTGAACTGAACTGAATTTCTAAAGTAAAGCAGTACTTAGCACATGGACACAGCCAAATATGTATTTTATGTTGAAGACTGGATAAGAAAATAAATATGAATTAAACATATGATAAAAAACAAGAAGGCTATCAATATCTGTGCTTAATTTCTGATATCTTGCACTGAAACTTTAATAAAAGTACTTTGAGGAAAGAATAAGAAGTCAAACTACATTTAAATTGATCACAGTTAATAATTTCATCAGTTTGTTTGGTTAACCACTTAAATAGTCTGCATGTCTATTTCAGTGGGCTTACCTGTGGCTCAGTAAAGAATCAGCCTGCAATGCAGGAAACCTAGATTTGATACCTGGGTTGGGAAGATCCCCTGGAAAAGGGAAAGGCTACCCATGCCAGTATTCTGGATTGAAGAATTCCATGGACTGTATAGTCCATAGGGTTGCAAGGATACAATTGAGCAAATTTCACTTTCACTTTCACTTTTATTTCAGTGGAATAAGTAGAGATTTCTGGAAGCTTGAATTTCTTCACCATATGCTGTGGTATCAACTCAACAATTCCCTCATTACCATCAGACTACCTCTAGCAGGTTTTACATAAGTACAAATTATTTTATTAAATCTGAAAATAAAATTATATATCTATGAAGAAATTTAGGAGCTTCCCAGGTGGTGCTAATGGTAAAGAATCCACCTGGCAATGCAGGAGGCATAAGAACACTGGTTAGATCTCTGGGTTGGGAAGATCCCCTGGAGTAGGAAATGGTGGAAACCTACTCCAATATGCTTGCCTGGAAATTCCATGGACAGGAAGCCTGAGAGCTTGAATTTCTTCACCATATGCTGTGGTATCAACTCAACAATTCCCTCATTACCATCAGACTACCTCTACCAGGTTTTACATAAGTACAAATTATTTTATTAAATCTGAAAATAAAATTATATATCTGTGAAGAAATTTAGGAGCTTCCCAGGTGGTGCTAATTGTAAAGAATCCACCTGGCAATGCAGGAGGCATAAGAACACAGGTTAGATCTCTGGGTTGGGAAGATCCCCTGGAGTAGGAAATGGTGGAAACCTACTCCAGTATGCTTGCCTGGAACTTCCATGGACAGGAAGCCTGACAGGCTATGGTCCATGGTGTTGCAAAGAATCAGTCATGAATGAGCAGAGCGAATACGTCCAGAAATTTCACAAGGCATTGTTTTCAGATACTTTTCCAATAAGCCATTCCTCTTACATCTATGATTTCCCAGTCTCCTAATCTCAGTTTCTACTACTACATACATATTAAAGTTCAAACTCACATGTATGCTTTTGTCACATATTAAGTTCAGTTCAGTCACTCATTCATATCCGACTCTTTGCGATCCCATGAACTGAAGCACACCAGGCCTCCCTGTCCATCACCAAGTCCCAGAGTTTACCCAAACTCATGTCCATTGAGTTGGTGATGCCATCCAACCATTTCATCCTCTGCAATCCCCTTCTCCTCCTGCCCTCAGTCTTTCTCAGCATCAGGGTCTTTTCAAATGAGTCAGCTCTTTGCATCAAGTGGCCAAAGTATTGAAGTTTCAGATTCAACATCAGTCCTTCCAATGGACATCCAGGACTAATCTCCTTAGGATAGACTGGTTGGATCTCCATGCAGTCCAAGGGACTCTCAAGAGTCTTCTTCAACACCACAGTTCAAAAGCATCAATTCTTCCATGCTCAGCTTTCTTTATAGTCCAACTCTCACATCCATACGTGACTACTGCAAAAACCATAGCCTTGACTAGACGGACATTTGTTGACAAAGTAATGTCTCTGCTTTTTAATATGCCATCTAGATTTGTCATAATTTTCCTTTCAAGGAAAAGCACCTTTTAATTTCATGGCTGCAATCACCATCCACAGTGATTTTGGAGCCCCTCAAAATAAAGTCAGCCACTGTTTCCACTGTTTCCCCATCTATTTGCCATGAAGTGATGGGACCAGATGCCATGATCTTAGTTTTCTGAATGTTGAGCTTTAAGCGAACATTTTCACTCTCCTCTTTCACTTTCATCAAGAGGCTCTTTAGTTATTCTTCACTTTCTGCCATAATGGTGGTGTCATCTGCATATCTGAGGTTATTGATATT
>SJYX01010086.1:19881-46801 GCA_006410675.1 Oreotragus oreotragus | reverse complement strand
CTATTAGTCAGAGGAGCCTGGTGGGCTACTGTCCATGGAGTCGCAAGCAGAAAGACACAGCTGAAGCAACTTAGCATGCATGGACTCAAAAAGACAATGGCTTATACTATTATGTTGATAGCACTTAGGAATTCAAGACTGTTGCTTATAGATTACCTTTTGGAGAAAGGCACAACGTAATTCTGAATATTCAGACACAGACCTCATTCTCTGTTTTCTTTTCTTCATAATCACACTTAATTGTTACACAGATACTTTAAAAGGATAACCTTAAAGGATGTTTTCCTAAAGTTTGCTCCCAAATTTCAAATTTTCCTTCCTTTTTTCAGCAACAAGATTCTCATATAAACCATATTTTCAAAGGGATATTACCCCCAAAAAAACCAAAAAATTGAGCTGGAGTCAATTAAGACATGTATTCCCAGATTTGCCCTAAGTAAGTGTATGTTTTTTCAACCATCTCTCTGATAAATACTTAAAATGATAATTGACAATAAGTCATTGCTTTGATTACCTAAGCACAAGCTCAAATTATTCATAATATACAGGGAAATGCTGTCAGTGGAAAAAAGGAGCACAGAAACAAAGCTTCTCTTACGTTGTATCTAAGTAAAGCGTGTGGACTTTCTGGCATGCAAGTGTAGAACGTTCCATGCTGGGGTCTGCTCTGAAGTCTCCCGTGTGTAGTATGACATGGCCGTTAGGAAGATAAAAAAGGATCATGACAGCACCTGGACAGCTGAACACAAACATTTCAAAGGAGTATTATTTACACAGATCAAAGCATCTAAAGAAAGAGTATTCATTTCAATATCAACAAGTTAACACACTTTATTAACCGACCACAATGATATAGCATTGTATTACAGANACAAACATTTCAAAGGAGTATTATTTACACAGATCAAAGCATCTAAAGAAAGAGTATTCATTTCAATATCAACAAGTTAACACACTTTATTAACCGACCACAATGATATAGCATTGTATTACAGATAAGTGTAGCATTTTAACTTAAGGGAATTTATGTCACACACACAAAAAATTGGTGTGCAGGAAAAGGTTAATTCAGCAGGCCAAGGCTGGTAAAATTCCACACATCCTCAAGAAAGGCCTGTCTTTAGGACTAGTCCTTGGGAGATGAGTTTTGAGTCCTTGGAGCATTCTGCCTGCTAAGAGTGTTTTGGATGCTGTACCCAATAGGCCACATGTTACCAGTTTGATCAGATAGTTACTAACAGTGGTGAATATTTGTTTTGTGCTTTAGCAGACTGGAGTCTGTACTGAGGTCAGTCATATGGGTGCTAGAATGATACATTGCTGTTGCTGCTGCCGCTAAATAGCTTCAGTCGTGTCCGACTCCGTGCGACCCCATAGTTGGCAGCCCACCAGGCTCTGCCATCTCTGGGATTCTCCAGGCAAGAACACTGGAGTGGGTTGTCGTTTCCTCCTCCAATGCATGAAAGTTAAAGTGAAGTTGCTCAGGAGTCTGACTCGTAGGACCCCATGGGCTGCAGCCCACCAGGCTCCTCTGTCCATGGGATTTTCCAGGCAAGAATATTGGAGTGGGGTGCCATTGCCTTCTGTCCGACTCCGTGCGACCCCATAGTTGGCAGCCCACCAGGCTCTGCCATCTCTGGGATTCTCCAGGCAAGAACACTGGAGTGGGTTGTCGTTTCCTCCTCCAATGCATGAAAGTTAAAGTGAAGTTGCTCAGGAGTCTGACTCGTAGGACCCCATGGGCTGCAGCCCACCAGGCTCCTCTGTCCATGGGATTTTCCAGGCAAGAATATTGGAGTGGGGTGCCATTGCCTTCTCCAGAATTATACACTACTGACTTTCAATAATCCCTGGATACTAAGGCTCAGCTGAGCTTCCCTGGTTGGTCACAGGTCCCATGTGTTGTTAGAGCTTCCCTGGTGGCTCAGATGGTAAAGAATCTGCCTGCAATGCAGAAGACCGTGGTTTGATCCCGGCCAGAAAGATCCCCTGGACAAGGGAATGGCAACCCACTCCGGTGTTCTTGCCTGGAAAATCCCATGGACGGAGGAGCCTGGTGGGCTGCAGCCCATGGGGTTGCTACAAGTCAGACTCTTAAACTCTAGGAAAACACAGGAAATAATTGGAGAAGGCAATGGCAAAGCGTCCATGGGATAGTGAAGAGACAGACACAACTGAGCGACTTCACTTTCACTTTTCACTTTCACACATTGGAGAAGGAAATAGCAGCCCACTCCAGTGTTCTTGCCTGGAGAATCCCAGCGATGAGGGAGCCTGGGGGGCTGCCGACTATGGGGTTGCACAGAGTTGGACACGACTGAAGCAACTTAGCAGCAGCAGGAAATAATTACAAACTTCCCTTTCCCTGAACCCAAAATCCACACCTCAGTGACTTCACTGGGGAATTATATGAAAGATTTAGGGAAGAAATAATAACAATTACTCTATGACATATTTCAGAAAATAGAGAAGGGACTACTTCATGAGGTCAGTATTGCTCTGATATCAAAGTAAGACAAAAGTATTATTTAAAAAAAACCTGTAGACCAACAGACATTGTATAAAAGACAAAATTCTTTAACAAAATATTAGCATATCAAATCCATCTATAAATTTTCAAAAAGGGTAATACATGAAGACTAAGTAGGGTTTATCTCAGTAATATAAGCCTGGTTTAAATCCATTTTTGTCATTTACCACATTAACATTATAGAGAAAAATTATAGATGCCAAAGAAACATTTGACAAAATTCAACACCCATTCATCATCACAAACTTCCAGCGGAGGGGATTTTCCTCAAAACTGATAAAAGGCATCTATGAAATACCTATTGCTAACATCATACTTAATGGAGAAAGACTGAATACTTTCTTCTTAAGATTAAGAACATGGGAACATGTCTGGTCTCACCACTTACATTTGACATTATCTGAAGGTCTAATCCAGTACAATAAATAAGAGAAAAAGAAAAAACCACTCTAAATGGAAAGAAAGAAGTAAAACGAAATCATCTTTATTTGTAGATTTATGTAGAAAATTTTCAAGAATCTATTAATACAAAAAAACCTACAACAACTAATGATCAGGTTTAGCAAGGTCTCAGGATGGGAAGTCAAAGAACAAAAATCAGTCGTCCGTCAAGAACTGAATGGATAAAATAACTGTATTATGTCGTTCAGTAGATACTACGCAGTAACAAAGAGGAACACTTAACAGCATGGATGAATCTCAAAAATACAACCCGTGACAGAAGCCAGATACAAAACAGGGGTTACCATATGATTTCATTCAGATGAATCCCTAGCAAAGACAAATCTAATCCAGTCACAGAAAACAAGGTTTTCTGAGTCCAAGTCGGGGTTTGGGATTGACTGAGAAGGAACACCATGAAAACTCCTGTGGTAGGGAATATTTTCCATGTTTTTATTGTGGTGGGAATTACATGGGTGTGTACTTTTGTCAAAATTCAACAAAGACTTAAAATAGGTCCACTTTATTTATGTAAATTACACCTCAATAAAGTTAACAACAACAAAAAATCAGAACTGGAATTGTTATAATTGGTGATTAAAAAAATAAACAGCAGCAAAGTTAGCAGATAAAATCTCACAGGCAATCTGAAAAAAAACAGCTCTGGCCTGGAATTTAGGAGACCTTGGTTTAGTCTTAATTTTAATTGTCTAGGTATCTATGATCTCTAAGGTACATAAGGATAATATTCCACGGAAAGTGTAAAGATGCGCAGCTGACTGACAGTTGTATTTTGGCACTGTGAATTCTGACAGTACTTAACATTTAAAAAAATGAGGCGAAAAAGAAAAAATTCTTTCAAGAAAAAAAATCTTCCAAGTCTTTAGTATCAAAAACCTAAAGAATTTCCTAAAGGAAAAAAAAAAATCCTCTAGAATCTGAATGTAGTACCAGTTGTTAATTTATATAAGTGACATTAAAGAAAATGGCAAAAGGTTATCTCTTAAAGAACAGCAGCAATATGTTAAAAGATTAAAAAAAATAGAGTCTCATATGTAAAGCATAGTAATTAAACTGTATTAAAAATGCTTAGAGAACTCTTAAGAGAATCTCTCTACATTTAATCTTTGTTTCTGTACTGGGTACATTTTGTTTTTCCAAAAGAAGAAACACATTTTACTTGTTTTAAGAAATATCAAACACAACAGTTTCAATAAAAAGTTCTTAAATAACCATGCAATGTGTTTTCCTTTTGAATGTTTAAAAACAGGTTGTCAGTAAGGTAATTTTAATACTTACTGATTGGCATCTAGCAAAATAACCTTGATACCATTCACTATGCATTCAGTGTCTATTGGCAATGGATGGATGTATTGTTCTTGTACGTGAAGTTTGCTCTTCAACAAATTGCCAGTTATCTGCAAAACAGGACGTGCTTATTGCTGATACATTAAAACACTGAATAAGTCTTTTATTTCATATCTACTTAAGAACTCAAGCATCTTAATAATTTCCTTGTTCTTTCCCTTACATATTCATGTAAACCTACCAGAATGCCAGGAAGAACTTTCTAAAATGACTGCATCACAGCTTTGCTTAAACACTATCTCTGACTTCTCTCTCACCTGTAAAAAGTCTATTACCTCAGCATGACACACAGAATCCTTCATGATTTGGTCCCTACCCATTTCTGCGGGTTTATCTACTGTTATTCCTTAGTTTGTTTTTAGCAACTGAAGTTCTTGGAATGGCTGTACTTCTCAGGTGTCTGTTCCTTTACACAAACTCTTCTCTACCTGGAAAGCTCTCTTCTCTTTCTTTTGCCTGGATCTAGAATCAGACAGACTTGTATTCAAATTTTGTGTCTGTCATTACTAGCTCTGTGACTTGGGGCATGCTACTTAACCGCTCCAAGCCTCAGTTGCTTCACTAATAAAAAGAGGATAATTCAAGAATACTTGAGGATTAAATCAAATTCTAGCCAAAGTCCTTAGTAGTACAAATTAAAATGCTCACCTTTTAATAATTAGTTCAAGGTGTCTCTTTCACCATGAAACTTTTTCTAACCTTAGCCTAGGACACAATAAAGCCCCCAACGTCTCCCTACTTCTAGGCATTCTGTTTACTTTTCTACTACAAATAGAGAGCCCACTGGAGTACTGGTGAATGTGTAGGCTGTAAACTCCCTGAAGTTAGGTATTTTGCCATGCGTATCTTTTTAGGCATTCAGTAAATATTTACTGAATGAAACATGTTTCAGTACATCATGAACTAGCTTATCTGTTGTCTCCATAAAATAAAGCATATTTAAAAAAATCAGTTGTAACTATCAACAATAACTCATTTGATTTTAGAGTCCAAAATGTAGAATCTGCTTTTTCATATATTTTCTAGAAAAAATGATTTTACAATTTTAATTATTTTTTAACCAGACTGCTTAGAAATTCACTGCATTCCACAAATTCAGAATTTAGAATACTAGAACTTACCTCGCTACAATAAATGGGAAACATGAAGTTTTTAGACAATCCAGCATAATGATCAGAATGGAAATGAGTGAGAAAATAGGCAGTGCAACCTTCAACCCATCCATACTGAAAGGCATCAACTGTAAAGCCAGTTCCTACAATGGAAACACCAAAGCAGCTTCTTTAGCCAGAGTGAAGTAAAAGTTACCCATTTGCTTATATAGCAAACCCTCTTACACCTTTACATCTCATGTCCAACTTAACTTTACAACTTAATTTAAAAATTTACACCACATAAATTCATCAAAGGATGATCCTAGAGATGAAAATGAGTCTTGTAAGTTTACACTAAATATACCCAGTACAGTCTTTTTAAAGAATAACTTTGCCAGAAAAAAAAAAAAAAAAGTACTAATCTACAAACCAGTTATTTGGCTAGCTGAATATTTTCATGATACTTACTAGGTACCTAAAAATCCTTTACTTCTGTGAAACAGCAAAAGGAGAATGCTATCTTTCTTCTAAAACATGAAATCTCAGTAGAGGTGACATTGACCTGCTTCTGGCAGGAGAAAGATGGTTGATGACCCAAATGATCTCACTGACCCTCCAAAGAGTCACAGAACAACAGGTAAATAGATATCCGTAGAATCTGAATTTCATTGTGGGAGGTGGGGAGGAGAAAGGGAAGTGAGAAAAAAAAAAATAAGGAGAATGCTATCTTTCTTCTAAAACATGAAATCTCAGTAGAGGTGACATTGACCTGCTTCTGGCAGGAGAAAGATGGTTGATGACCCAAATGATCTCACTGGCCCTCCAAAGAGTCACAGAACAACAGGTAAATAGATATCCGTAGAATCTGAATTTCATTGTGGGAGGTGGGGAGGAGAAAGGGAAGTGAGAAAAAAAAAAAAGCCTAAAAAGGCTCCAGAGAGCAGCAATTATGGGAAAAAAAAAAAAAGATTGAGCTGTTCTAAAATATGCAGGTAAATAAGCATACCTCCACAATTCTACAGAGGCCTCTCCACACATGGCCCACTGGTTCTGGGCTCACTTTAAATATATAAATTTAATCAAAATGTGCATAAATACTTTTCTTTACATAAATATTTTGAGCAAATTATACATTTATAGTATCAAAAAAGCACATGAAAGAATCTTCCTGAAACCAAGTGCATTTTGGCAGTTTTATATTCTTTTCAGAAGGATACCTGGTTTCTTCGATAATAAAATTCATCTTACTACACATTTTTCTATTAGCTCTTCTATGAAGGCACAAGAAATTAAAAAAATATGAAAAGATTACGAAACTAAGTTATGATATGGTTTAAAAATGTTTAGCATTTATTATGACCTGTGTAACCCATGGCATTTTCCTTCTGTGAAGCTTTTTAGTTCTTCGCATTTTTTTTACGTTCTTAGAGGCTGTCTGTTACTATGGTTACTTACAGAAATCCTTTCCTTCCTCTGTATTAAGCTGATCTACACTAATTTTTGTCAAGTCTGTAATATCTATGTAACTAATACAGTATCTTGTATATAGTGGTGGTGTTTGTCACTCAGTTGGGTCCATCTCTTTGCGACCCCATGGACTGTAGCCCGCCAGGCTCCTCTGTCCATGGAATTCTCCAGGCAAGAATACTGGAGTGGGTTGCCATTCCCTTCTCCAGGGGATCTTCCCCATCCAGGGATGGAACCTGGGTCTCCTGCATTGAAGGCAGATTCTTTACTGTCTGAGCCACCAGGGAGGCCCCATTTTGTATATAGAAAATGTTTAGTAGAAGTTTGCTGAACTAAATGGACCAAAAAAAGATTAAATAGGCAAAAAAAAAAAAAACTGTTACATAAAAAATAAGGGAAACACAAAAAATTGTTTCACATGCACACAACATGAGCAATGAACATGAAGTTTAAAGAAGTTGCATCTTTGTAGATATATTAAGTGTTGACACTTTGACTTACCAGGTATTTTCTTATAGAATGGACATGTCCTTTTCCTTAATTCTCCTGCATTAGATGACTCTGAGATTTTCGTGTTCTCTCTCTGCACTCTGCCATGAGCTGATTTTATGAAGGCTTTGTCTTTACTTAAATTGACTGTTCCAGGTACTGTCTTCTTAAGGTGACCTGGATTCTTCTGATGTCCTCCTTCCTGCAATGAATCTGACTTTTTAAGTCTCTTTCTTTGACGCTGTGACCCCTTATTAGAAAGCTCCACAGTGGGCTGACTTTCATTTAAATTCTTTACCTCTAATTCTAAATCACTTAAAGATTTTTCTGCTTTCCTCTTGCGCTGCTGGGACCTCTTTTCATTAGGACTTACAGCTGTATTGAAGTTCATCCCTTCTAATGAACTTTCCTCCAGCAATTTCTCTTTTCTTTTGGGTGGCAGTCCAAAATACACACCTATATCCATCTGCTTCATTACCTTAGTAGAAGGCTGTGTTGCATGACACTTAGAGCCAGAGGGCAACATTTTCGAAGGCTTAGCAACAGTAGGTGTACTAGAAAATGTTTCTGAATTTAAAACTGGAACTTTATTGTCCAGCATACCATCTAATGCCTTTCTGCAGAAACATGTTGAGTTTGCGTTGTTCTTAGCATTGGAATTCTTATTTGATAATTCTCTAGTTTTACTTTGGGTTGGGTGGAAAGAATGACCTCCTCCTCCCTGGTTTTCAAAACGTTTTGACATTTTACTCTTAAGTAATGGAAGGGAATTTTGATTGTAAACAGCTGATTCTTCAATCACCTGTTTCTCTTTATTTGATTGAGATGAGCGAAGTTCTGGCTCATCAGGTTTTGCTTTAGAGCCTTGGTAACTAGGAGGAGTAAACCTCTCTGCTAATGCAGGTGGAAGCAACATAAAATCATCATCAGTATATGGTGGATGACCATGTGAAACAATTCTTTCATTTTGGAAAGTAAGTTGAGACGAATCATTAAGAGAGTTGCATTCATACAATTCTTCATTGTATTTATCCTGTGTTAAGCAGCTATCCACTTTGGGACAGGCCTCCTGGTCCTCCAGTAAGGGGTCATAAAGTTTTTTAAACAAAGTGGAGTTGTTGCCATCTTCTTCTAGACTGCCATCTTTAGAGCTTTCCATGAAAAATAGTTCCTGTTGTGAATCATCCAGTTTATCATTTGTATCGTAAGTTTCTTCATCACTTTGAAGCGGAGAATAGGAGATTTCACAGTTGCTAAAGTCATTTTCTGGCAATGGCAAATTTCTGTGTTCTGGGTTGTTTTGGCTGTCTAATTCTTCAGCAAGAGGCAAACCAACTCCTACCAGTTTGTCACTGTTAACATGTCCTGTAAATTGTGGGACTTGTTGGGAAGTTTGGCTATTTGTCGAAGAGGAAATCTTTTTATCAGTTTCAGTTGGAGACTGAGAGCTTTTTAGACACTGGGTCACTAACAAGGGATCAGTTGAAACATTTTTTAAGTTTTCTGTTTGTTTCTGATGTGGAGACCATCTTTCCTTAAGGCTACAAAGAAAGTCTGAATTAGTCTCACTGAAACTCCGCCCTGACCCATGGGAAGGATCCCTGAGAGGACTATTACCAGCCCTGCTTTGAGCTAGCAGAAAGTGAGTGTATCTCTGGTAATGAGAAGGAATTGTTGCGGAACACTGAAGGCCATCAGGACACTCTGAAAATTTTAATAAAGAAAAAAGTATTACTGGATCAAAGCACAGACTAAGCTCTGACAGAATTAGCACTATAAATTAACAGGTAAGTGGTTTAACAGGTAAATAATCAGCTCTACCTTGCAGTCTTAGCACAATAGCTGTCTTTATACCAACAAAAATCAACACACACTTATCAGTAATCAAGTATGGTTTTACAAGGTGCTAGTTACTATTTCTAAGTCAAATATTCTTTTAAGTTTCCTTTCAAATACTCTTTTCTTAGAAAAAAGTTAAGACTAACACCTTTTTCTCCCCACTAAAAACTTTCACAAGGATGAGCTCCTCCAAAATGCATGCCATGTTTGCACGAGAAATCGATCCCATCAGTTTCACTACATCTCTGTTGCTCAGGCCAAAACAAAAAGAACAGAGAAAGCTGGTATGTCTGTATCATAAGTTTAAAATTCCACAGACTAAAATTCTACTCCAATTTTTGTCTTATCAGACAACACAGATGTATGACAATTGCAGTACCAAATTAGGTTCTATTATTTAATATTCACAATGTATACAAAAACGAAAATGGCAATCTTAATCAGAGCTGTCCATATACTAAACATTTTAGATTCTATTGTAAGATTTGCAATTTAATTTGATAAATTGGTCAATAAGGCTTAAGTAATCCGGAAACTTCCCTGGCATACTATTATGATTGAGAAACATTATGGAAACCGTCTTGGCATAACCTCCCCCTTGTATGTCACTTTCCAGGCCTATCAAAAAATGACTCCCTCCACCTCCAAAAGGCCAGCCTTGTGGCTCAGCTGGTAAAGAATCCGCCTGCAATGTGGGAGACCTGGGTTCCATCCCTGGGTTGGGAAAGGCTACCCACTCCAGTATTCTGGCCTGGAGAACTCCATGGACTAGACTTCATTGCTTAAAACTTAAAACTACCTCATAAAAGTATATGTTAAAAACTCAAGAACAATCCATCTGAGATTCTGTTCAAAGGAGTTTATCAGTGAAAAGCAAAGAGAAAAATCTCTTTGAGGTGGCTTCATCTGTAAGACATTTCACCCTGTGGGGCTCATTATGGGACTTCGATTTCTGATTTTCAAGCCACTGAAAACCAAATTGCTAGCATTTGTTGAGGCTTTCACTTTTACAGGAAGGGCTAGTGTCAGGTTTTTTTTTTGTTGTTGTTATTTTGCATCTTTGTGGTACTTTAAAATAAGAGCTAGAGATTAATAATAAAATGTCTTTTGAATCATAGTTAACATGAAAGCCATACTGAAATTACTTTTATTTTATTGAATTTCAATTCTTTGAGATTTAAAATTTTATGTATGGTATATAACTTTAAAATATACAACACAAATCATCAATAACAACTTATTCTCCATATACTATAAGCAGGATTTTCTACATAGTAAACATGACATTTACTATATAGTTTAAAAGATAAAAAAAANACTTTTTCTCCCCACTAAAAACTTTCACAAGGATGAGCTCCTCCAAAATGCATGCCATGTTTGCAAGAGAAATCGATCCCATCAGTTTCACTACATCTCTGTTGCTCAGGCCAAAACAAAAAGAACAGAGAAAGCTGGTATGTCTGTATCATAAGTTTAAAATTCCACAGACTAAAATTCTACTCCAATTTTTGTCTTATCAGACAACACAGATGTATGACAACTGCAGTACCAAATTAGGTTCTATTATTTAATATTCACAATGTATACAAAAACAAAAATGGCAATCTTAATCAGAGCTGTCCATATACTAAACATTTTAGATTCTACTGTAAGATTTGCAATTTAATTTGATAAATTGGTCAATAAGGCTTAAGTAATCCGGAAACTTCCCTGGCATACTATTATGATTGAGAAACATTATGGAAACCGTCTTGGCATAACCTCCCCCTTGTATGTCACTTTCCAGGCCTATCAAAAAATGACTCCCTCCACCTCCAAAAGGCCAGCCTTGTGGCTCAGCTGGTAAAGAATCCGCCTGCAATGTGGGAGACCTGGGTTCCATCCCTGGGTTGGGAAAGGCTACCCACTCCAGTATTCTGGCCTGGAGAACTCCATGGACTGTATAGTCAGTCCATGGGGCCGCAAAGAGTCAGACATGACTGAGCAACTTTCACTTTCACCTCCAAAAAAGATATTACATTAAATTGGAAGACTTCATTGCTTAAAACTTAAAACTACCTCATAAAAGTATATGTTAAAAACTCAAGAACAATCCATCTGAGATTCTGTTCAAAGGAGTTTATCAGTGAAAAGCAAAGAGAAAAATCTCTTTGAGGTGGCTTCATCTGTAAGACATTTCACCCTGTGGGGCTCATTATGGGACTTCGATTTCTGATTTTCAAGCCACTGAAAACCAAATTACTAGCATTTGTTGAGGCTTTCACTTTTACAGGAAGGGCTAGTGTCAGGTTTTTTTTTTGTTGTTGTTATTTTGCATCTTTGTGGTACTTTAAAATAAGAGCTAGAGATTAATAATAAAATGTCTTTTGAATCATAGTTAACATGAAAGCCATACTGAAATTACTTTTATTTTATTGAATTTCAATTCTTTGAGATTTAAAATTTTATGTATGGTATATAACTTTAAAATATACAAAACAAATCATCAATAACAACTTATTCTCCATATACTATAAGTAGGATTTTCTACATAGTAAACATGACATTTACTATATAGTTTAAAAGATAAAAAAAAAAGTATTATTACTTCAGTTCTCATTTGGCACAATTATTTACTAGAATCTTAATAAACTAACACTCCTTCCTAGTTTAAAGGAGTTTATCAGTGAAAAGCAAAGAGAAAAATCTCTTTGAGGTGGCTTCATCTGTAAGACATTTCATCCTGTGGGGCTCATTATGGGACTTCGATTTCTGATTTTCAAGCCACTGAAAACCAAATTGCTAGCATTTGTTGAGGCTTTCACTTTTACAGGAAGGGCTAGTGTCAGGTTTTTTTGTTGTTATTTTGCATCTTTGCGGTACTTTAAAATAAGAGCTAGAGGTTAATAATAAAATGTCTTTTGAATCATAGTTAACATGAAAGCCATACTGAAATTACTTTTATTTTATTGAATTTCAATTCTTTGAGATTTAAAATTTTATATATGGTATATAACTTTAAAATATACAACACAAATCATCAATAACAACTTATTCTCCATATACTATAAGCAGGATTTTCTACATAGTAAACATGACATTTACTATATAGTTTAAAAGATAAAAAAAACATAATATTACTTCAGTTCTCATTTGGCACAATTATTTACTAGAATCTTAATAAACTAACACTCCTTCCTAGTTCTTCTTTCTGTACATTAAGAAGAATGTACGGCATTCTTGACTTCAAGAATCCTGTGGGCTACATTCATGATTCTCTAAAAGTCTGTTTCATAAAAGATAAAATGGGCAAACTGTTCAACTTTTAAGAACACCAAGTGCTCAGATGGTAAAGAGTCTGCCTGCAATGAGGAAGACCCGGGTTCTCTCCCTGGGTCAGGGAGATCTTCTGGCCAAGGAAACGGCAACCCACTCCAGTATTCTTGCCTGGGAAATGCCACGGACACAGGAACCTAGATAAAATGGGCAAACTGTTCAACTTTTAAGAACACCAAGTGCTCCGATGGTAAAGAGTCTGCCTGCAGTGAGGAAGACCCGGGTTCTCTCTCTGGGTCAGGAAGATCTTCTGGCCAAGGAAACGGCAACCCACTCCAGTATTCTTGCCTGGGAAATGCCATGGACAGAGGAGCCTGGCAAGCTACACCCATGGGGCCGCAGAGCTGGAGATGACCGAGCGACTTCACTTCACCTCTATTGGATATCAACTGCTGTTGTTTAGTCACCAAGTCACGAAGGGCATGGCAACCCACTCCAGTATTCTTGCCTGGAGAATCCCTATGGACAGAGGAGCCTGGAGGGCTGCAGTGTCTGGGGTCGCAAAGGTTCGGACACGACTGAGCGACTAAGCACAGCATAGTTGCTAAGTCATGTCTGNTGACTTCACTTCACCTCTATTGGATATCAACTGCTGTTGTTTAGTCACCAAGTCACGAAGGGCATGGCAACCCACTCCAGTATTCTTGCCTGGAGAATCCCTATGGACAGAGGAGCCTGGAGGGCTGCAGTGTCTGGGGTCGCAAAGGTTCGGACACGACTGAGCGACTAAGCACAGCATAGTTGCTAAGTCATGTCTGACTCTTTTCGACCCCAGGGACTGTAGCCTGCCCCAGGCTCCTCTGTCCATGGGATTTCCCAGGCAAGAATACCGGAGTGGACTGCCATTTCCTTCTCCAGGAGATCTTTCCAACCCAGGGATTGAAGCCAGGGCTTCTGCACCGGCAGGTGGATTCTTTACCTCTGTGCCACCTGGGAAGCCCATTAGATGTCAACACCACCTACCTTATGCAGGTGAAAGTAGCCTGATATGTGCTCAATTAACATTTATGAAAAATCACAGATGTTTTGGAATCTTATGAAATAATAAAATGCATTAAAACTTTCTTTTTTGGCCATGCGGCTTCTAGGATCTTAGTTCTCAAACCAGAGATTGAACCCATTCCACCTGCAGTGGAAGAAAGGAGCCCAAACCACTTACCACCAGGGAATTCCCCATTCAAAGTGTTTTCAGGTTTGTAACACTCTACAGTTACACCAATGACTAGTATCTTTTTATCCTCACAAGAAGGGTCACAATGCATCATCTTGTTTCCTTCAAAGATGAGTCATTCTTACTTAAGAGTATCTCACCTCCCTTCCGGTTTACTACTTATCTGGTTTCCTTCCTTCCTTCCAGATTGATAAGTCTGGCCTCATTCCGGTCTTGTTGACTATTTCAAGCCCACTGTCTTTTTTGGAATCTTACCTGTTCTGGAGACTGGTGTGGAATCCAAACACTCAAAAACATGCCATCGAGGTGTTTGACCTAGCAAGGAGGAAAAAGGCATCTGGCAGTTGGGACAGTACCCATCATAAACCGGTCGTATCTTTGGAGACACGTGTTTGTTTTTGTGAGTCCTAGAGCGCTTTTCTGGAGTGACCTCCGTGTCTTGGCACTGTTGAATACCATCTCCACAAATGGAGTTCTGACTGGAAGCTACAGAAGTCTGACCGTCTGTTTCTCTTAGGCACGTTTCTGGGGTCTTGACCTTCTTTTTAGTTTCTACAGTCCTTTTTTTATTTCTGTTTCGTTTTGACTGGTGTTGTCCATCTGTTGCCTTTTCAACAGAATCTGGAATATTCTCAGAGCAATTATTTGGATGTACTCGTTTTGGTTTTCTTTTGGATTTGTATTCCCAGATGTCTTCTTCCAAAAAAGCATCTTCTAACATGGCAAAATGATTCTGATCATTAAAAAAGCACTAATCTTAAGCAAGTTGACTATCTGTTTCTAGTTACAAAATTATTAAAGGGAATTATTTTGCTGAGGAAAAAAAAAGTAACAAAAAACTTACTAACTTGATGGGACTCTAAAGCTCTGGTAATGAATATATTGGGAAACCACAAACCTTTTACCTAAGAATACTTGCTGTTTCATTTATAGCACAGTAAAATTAACAGGGGTAGCATCTGAGTTTTCCATTGTGTATACTTCATTCAGGTCTCTTGGCTTTTTCCAGGACTTGATTCATAAAAATAAGAATCAGTAATACTTTGAACACCAAGTCCTAATGGAAATCATAGGTTTAACAGACTAATTTTAGAAGGAGCTTTGTAAAATCCTTATAAAGCTCCTGTCAATTCTTTTTCAGCTGGACAACTGTCCAAATCACAAATCCAACCACAGTCCCTAGGCAACTGACTCAGCAGGTGTTCCAAACACTTAAAGCCTACTTCAGTTTGCTAGTAACTGTAGTCATACCCTAATCAAATGTGTGTGCTTGGCAAAAGAAAAGTAATAGCCCTTATCCGTGACTCCAGGACATTCAACAACTTCGGTTTCCTGGGTCAGTCCAGTATCTTCCTCCAGCGGCAATGAACAAAGGCTGCACAATGAACAAACAAAATTCAAGTATGTGAAGTTGTACCTGCACCGAGGACACCCACACGCCTAACTTCAGATCGCAGAGGTGATCTGCCTGCAAGTGATAAGCTTTCTTTCCCACCAGCCTCAAAAACCAAGGTTCACCTGCCTGATGACACCCACCGGCTCGACCTGTTTGGGCATTAGAGGCGGCAAGGCCAGTGGAAGGGGCCCTCATTCCCCTCCCTCACTCCCAGGCCTGGGAGTGAGGGAGCTGCCAACGCAGCCCGCTCCGCAAAAGCCATCGGTGCCCCCAGCCCTCTTCTGAGGGCAGACGCCGGGCCCCCAGGGATCCCCGCAGGCGCCCGCCTGCCTCCCTCACCACCCCCACCCCGCTGCGAGGAGCTCCAGCTGCGTCCGCTCCCCCCGGGCACCCCTCGCCCGCCTGGTCCCCGTGTTCGCTCCTGCACTTTCACTGCACTGCCTGGTAATAAAACGCGGCGTTGGTGTATAAGCCAAGCCATTGGCTAGTCCCTCCCAAGTTAAAAAAGCCTACTCCTTTACCTTTCATGTCGTGGCGGGAACGGCTTCCCGGGACCAACGCTGTGTCGAATCGGCTGTTCCCGGTCTAAAACGGGAACTTTGAAAAGAAAAAAAAAAAAGTTTGGGCCCTTTAAGTTCTACAGGTTTATTCTGTTTTGTTTTAGTTCTAAAACCTGCTAATTTCCAAACTGAAGGGTGGGGAATTGTTCTCTTGGAGCTTCTAGAACGCCGGCCCAGGGGCCTTTTCCGTGTTGAATCTGGCGTTCCGAACGTACAGACTCCCCTGGGGCGAGCAGACAGGAGGGGCGGGGTAGCTCGGGAAGGTAGTTTAATTACGTGCCTGGGAATTGCGCCGATTTACACTTTAGCCTTTGAACAAAGTGCCGTTAGCGTGGAGTGGGGCTGGTGGGGAAAGGGAGGCGAATGTGCGGTTTGGAAACCAAGGAACAATAAAGCGCTTCCTCTCTCTCCACTCGAGACCGTCCCGCGGGCTGCGCGGCCCCTGGACCGTCCGGAGAGAACATGGCGGCGCCCGGAGCCCGGAGCCGCAACCTCTCGGGCCTGCTCCCGGCTCAGACCTCGCTGGAGTACGCCCTGCTCGACGCCGTGACCCCGGAGGAGAAGGCCGGCCTGGTCTACCAGTACCTGCAGAAGGTGGACGGCTGGGAGCAGGACTTGTCGGTGCCCGAGTTTCCGGAAGGTGAGGGGCTGGCTTCGGGGTGGGGACCCCTCCGGAACCTCCCCTTTCTCGCGGACCGCGCCCTCCCCTAAAGCGGTGGGCGAGGCGGCTGTGCAGCCGAGCCGCGGAGCGACGCCTCGCCCAGCCGGCTCTGTCCCCAGGCGGCAGCGAAGGAGAGTTTGTGGAGGACGGGAACCTGCATCTTCGTCTCTATCCTCCGGCTCTGCCCGGGCCTTGAGTTAACTCAGTAGACTGAGTTAAAGTTTCGTGGCCCCCGTTGGCAATGATTCCAGTGACCACGCCACCCTGTCCTTTCAGTCTGGTTGCCCACCATCATCATCATCTCTGTGCATCATCCAGGCTAACGGTTACGGGTCACTTGTGGGCCACAGAGTCCTAAACACAAAGTATTTGTAATTTAATCTGCAAACCACCGAGGTGGTCTTATTGCGTGGGTGCTTAGTCGCTCTGCCATGTCCAACTCTTTGCAACCTCATGGACTGCAGCCTGCCAGGCTCCTCTGTCCATGGGGATTCTCCAGGCAAGCATACTGGAGTGGGCTGTCATGCCCTCCTCCAGGGATCGTCCCAACACAGGGATCGAACACAGGTCTCCTGCATTGCAGGCGGATTCTGAGCCACCAGAGAATCCCAAGGTGGTCTTGTCAGCTCTGTTTTACAGTTGGGAAACTGAGGCAGGGGAACAGAGTCCTTTGCCTAGGGCCTGGCAACTAAGAAATGCTGAAGCTGGATTATACAGACACTGCCTCCCACATTGGGCCGGTTTCTTAACTGGGCCACACTCCTTTCAAAGGGGTGAAACTTGTCATTTTAAAAACCTGAATCAATTATGGCCCATTTCCAAGTTTGAAAACTGTTGCTGTCAATGTTTGGAGCATGAGAGAACTGATATTCCCAGCAGTGCTATTTGTGAAGCTCATCTTGCTATGATAAACGAAACTGAACGTTACCTTCTTTGGTTGGGCCTGGCATTGTTTTGCCTGGTGGTGTTGGCGTGTCTCCTGGCATGACACTGAAACCACATGCATAGTTAATTGGTTGGCTGTGGCAGGGTTCAGTGTCTCATGGGAGGTCTGTTGGAACCCTGCGCCTGATGACAGCCTCGTGTCTTTCCAAGCCTTTTGCTCTGGCCTTCAGAAGTGCTTATTTTTTTCTGTTATTAATCCTATACTGGACTTGAATTATTGTAGAATTCTGTCTAAAGAATTGGGTGCATTAGTGCTTATCCTATCCAAGAAACTTTAAAAGTTTATATACATGTTGTTCTTTGGTTGCTAATTCTTGTCCAACTCTTTGCGACCCTATGAACTTCAGCATGCCAGGCTTCCCTGTCCTTCACTATCTCCCGGAGTTTGCTCAGACTCATATCTGTTGAGTTGGTGATGCTATCTAACCACCTCATCCTCTACCACCTGCTTCTCCTTTTGCCTTCAGTCTTTCCCAGCATCAGGGTCTTCTGTAACGAGTCAGCTTTTCGCATCAGATGGCCAAAGTATTGGAGCTTCAGCTTCAGTATCAGTCCTCCCAATGAATATTCAGGGTTGATTTTCTTTAGGACTGACTGGTTTGATCTCTTTGCAGTCCAAGGGTCTCTCAAGAGTCTTCTACAGCACCACAGTTCTGAAGCATCAATTCTCTCAGCCTTCTTTATGGTTCAGCCCTCACATCCATACTTGAGTACTGAAAACAATAGCTTTGACTGTACAGACCTTTGTTGGCAAAGTGATGTCTTTGCTTTTAATACACTGTCTAGGTTTGTCGTAGCATTCCTTCGAGGGAGCCTGAATCTTTGAATTTCCCAGCTTCAGTCACTCTCCGCAGTGATTTTGGAGCCCAAGAAAAGAAAATCTGTCACTGCTTCCTCTTTTCCCCCTTCTATTTGCCATGAAGTGATGGGCCTGGATGCCTTGATGTTAGTTTTCTGAATGTTGAGTTTTAGGCCAACTTTTTCACTCTCCTGTTTTACCCTCATCAAGAGACTCTTTAATTCCTCTTCATTTTCTGCCTTTAGAGTGGAATCATTTGCATATCTGAGGTTGTTGGTGCTTCTCTGAGCAATCCTGATTCCAGGTTGTGCTTCATCCAGCCCAGCATTTGAAAAGATGTACTCTGCATATAAGATATGTAAACAGGATGAAAGTATACAGTCTTGTCATACTCTTTTCCCAATTTTGAACCCATCAGTTGTTCCATATGAGGTTCTAACTGTTGCTTCTTGACCTGCATACAAGTTTCTCAGGAGACAGGTAAGGTGGTCTAGTATTCCCGTCTCTTTAAGAATTTTCCACAATTTGTTTTGATCCACATAGTCAAAGACTTTCACATAGTCAACGAAGCAGAAATACATGTTTTTCTGGAATTCCCTTGCTTTCTCTACAATCCAGCAAATGTTGGCAATTTGATCTCTGGTTCCTCTGCCTTTTCTAAACTGTGTTTGTACATATGGAAGTTCTTGGTTCATGTACGATTGTTTGGTAGTTTGAACATTCTTTACCACTGCTCTTTGGAATTGGAACGGAAACTGTTCTTTTCCAGTCCTGTGACCACTACTGAGTTTCCAAATTTGCTGATGTATTGAGTACAGCACTTTAACAGCATCATCTTCTAGAATTTTAAGTGGCTCAGCTGGAATTCTATCACCTCCACTAGCTTTGTTTGTAGTAATGCTTCCTAAGGCCCACTTGACTTCACACTCCAAGATGTCTGGCTCTAGGTGAGTGACCACATCATCGTGGTTTTCCCAATGAACATGAATAGTATGAAAAAGCAAAAAGATTGGACACTAGAAGATGACACCCGCCTGCCCCCAACCTCCATCAGAAGGTGTCCACTATGCTACTAGGAAACAGCAGAGGGCAATTACTAATAGTTCCAGAAAGAATAAAGCGGCTGAGCCAAAGTGAAAACAGCACTCAGTTGTGGACCTGTCTGGTGGTGGAAGTAAAGTCTGGTGCTGTAGAAAACAATATTGCATAGGAACCTGGAATGTGAGGCCCATGAATCAAGGTAAACTGAAAGTGGGCAAACTCCAGGAGATGGCAAGAGTGAATGAACATCATCATTTTAGGAATCAGTGAACTAAAATGGACCAGAATGGGTGAATTTAATTCAGGTGACCATTATATCTGCCACTGTGGGCAAGAATCTCTTAGAAGAAATGGGGTAGCCCTCATAGTCAACAAGAGAGTCCGAAATGCAGTACTTGAATGCAGTCTCAAAAATGACAGAAAGATCTTGGCTTGTTTCCAAGGCAAACCATTCAACATCACAGTAATACAAGTCTAGGCCCCAAACACTTATGCCAAAGAAGATGAAGTTGACTGATTCTATGAAGACCTACAAGACCTAGAAATAAAATTTAAAAAAGATGTATTTTTCATTGTAAGGGATTGGAATGCAAAAGTAGGAAGTCAAGAGATACCTGGAGTAACAGATAAGTTTGGCTTTGGAATACAAAATGAATCAGGGCAAAGGCTAACAAACTTCTGTCAAGAGAACACAGCAATCATAGCAAACACCTTTTTCCAACAACACAAGAGATGACTATATGCATAGACATCACCAAGTTGTTAGTACCAAAATCAGCTATATATAGTACACTGTCATAAACCAGCATGCCAGCAGCTGGGATTTTGCCCAGTGCTTTTATTTTCTTGTTGGTATTTACAATGAGTGCATTTTATTACCGAGATTTGATCTCCATGACTCATACATAACATAATAACAAAATACTCAGTCTTTGTTTTTAACATAATTACTGAGGACAGATTACTGGATATGAGTTTTTTCTTGGTTTGTCAATTATGGTAATGAAGAAGTCATAACTCTCTCAAAAACACTTTGCTTTGTTCATTGCTTAAAAGAAACATGTTTTATGGGAAGCAGCATGATAAAAATGAAGGATTCAGACAGACCTGGAATTAAATCCCACTTATTCCATTTGTTAGTTATATGATCTTGAGCAAGTTACTTAACTTCTCCAAGCCTTAATTTTCTCACTTATAAAATGGAACCAGTATTTGCTTTTCAGGTTTATTATGCAGTTTGGAAGTAATATAGCTAAAGTTCTTACTTCATATGAGAGCTCAGTAAATGTTAGCAGCTTTTAAAATTATATTCATTGTTATTTTATTATAAAATGCATTATTATTATTATTCAGTCTGCTAAGTACCTAGCACAATAACTGACATATATAATAATACTTTCCCTACTTCCCTAATCTAAATCACTGATTATTTATAAAAAATGTATTTGAGACTCATAAATATTTTAAAATTAGGGGATATGAAACACACATTAATTAGTTTGAAGTTTTATGTGGTCATTTGATCAGGTATATAATTAACACTTTATTAAAGTAGATAATTAAGACCTTACTGTACTCTGAAACCTCACTGTCGTGCTTAGTCTTTCAGTCGTGTCCGACTGTGACCCTGTGGACTGTAGCCCACCAGGCTCCTCTGTCCATGAGGATTCTCCAGACAAGAATATTGGAGTGGGTTGCCATGCCCTGCTCTAGGGGATCTTCCCAACCCAGAAATCAAACCCAGGTCTCCCGCTTTGCAGGCAGATTATTTACTGTCTGATCCACCAGGGAAGCCAAAACCTCACTAGGTTGGACTATTGACAGAAATACTAGTTTGATTTGCAGGTTTTTTTTTGGTCTTGAGTAACTCCAGTTGCCGTTATTAGTTGTTAACTGTTATTATTCACTTGTTCCACCCAACTTTGGTTTTCAGTTTCTATAAACCATTTATTTCCAAGCTTCAAGGTATAATTAATGGTTTTAGTAGGTACATTTATTTACTTATAAGCAACAAACTCATTATCTTTCTTAAATTGGTAACAGAGATGCTGCACTTTTAATCTACTTTTGTTTGACAAAATTTTTCTTCATAGTGTGTAAAGTTGTAAATCATGGTCTAGTAATTATAAATTCTGATTTATGAAAGCACAGATTAATGAGATTTTATTTTTCTTTTCTTTGGAGAGAAGGGAACATGCTCTTCATGGATATTAATATTGCTTTCATGAAATCTTTAACTGTGTTTTGCTGAACTTTTCATTTTAAATATTTTGTATTTAAGGTCTCATGTAAATCCAGAGCATTTTAGCTCTTTCCCTTATGAAATCGGCTTAGGTACTTTGTATGTTTATCCTTTGCTAACAAAGGTCCATATAGTCAAAGCTGTGGTTTTTCCATTAGTCATGTACAGATATGATAGCTGAACCATAAAGAAGGCTGAGTGCCGAAGGATTGATGCTTTTGAACTGTGGTGTTGGAGAAGACTCTTGAGAGTCCCTGGACAACAAGGAGATCAAACCAGTTGATCCTAAAGGAAATCAACCCTGAATATTCATTGGAAGGACTGATGCTAAAGCTGAAGCTCCAATACTTTGGTCACCTAATGCGAAGAGCTGACTCATTGGAAAAGACACTGATATTAGGAGAGATAGAAGGCAGGAGGAGAAGGATATGACAAAGGATGAGACTTTTGGATGGCATCAATGACTCAATAGACACGAGTGTGAGCAAACTCTGGGAGATGATGAAGGACAGGGAAGCCTGATGTACTGCAGTCCGTGGGGTCGCAAGGAGTCGGACATGACTGAAGGGCTGCACAACAGCATGTTTATCCTTAAAGTTTAACACTGTTCCTTTTTGATATTTATTCTATTCTTAAGGTTGACTTTCATTTTCAATAGCTCATTTGTACCTAATCATGTACTTAAGTCCTTTTAATATTGATTCTTCCTCCCTATATTTTACCCAAATATGTTGATCTTCCTTTCACACACAGACTAATGTGCTATTTCTGAGAGAATTTAGTAACTTTTTCTTAACTATATTTGCAGACTGCCTCATAATAGTAGCTTTCTGTGTATTAACTCCCTGCTCCCTTCCTGTCCCCCCCAATCTTTTCTTAAAAATGATAATGGTTCACATTTTAATGGAAAATTTTAGATAAATTATCTTCACTGTTTCCTTTAATCATTATTTTGTGTAAATTTCAGGATTAGAATGGCTGAATACAGAAGAACCTATTTCTGTCTATAAGGATCTCTGTGGAAAAGTGGTCGTCCTTGATTTCTTCACCTACTGCTGCATAAACTGTATTCACCTGTTGCCTGATCTTCATGCATTAGAACATACATACTCTGATAAAGGTATCTGCTCTTTTTAATTGGTTTCTAACAGACTCTCCTGGCATAGTCACTGGAGAGTGGCTGACTCATTTTGCTCATAGGAGAATGAACATTTGGCAAGACTTCAGTGATTCTGAAAGTAATTTCTAATCTGTGAATTAAGGACTCCATGTACCTTTTTGTGAAGAGTTTAAGCTTAGTGATAATGGTTTGCCTTCCTAAAGAACCAGCATTTAGTATATGATTTTTCTTTAAAAATAAGGATATGGTTTACTTTTTTCATTATCAAGTATTTTAAAAATGTCATTTTGTACATCTGGACTTACCTAAATTTGTTCCATGAAAAAAAGAGAAAATAAAATGCATGACTAATTTTATACTCTTCTCACTGTGATAAAAAGGTTTAAAGTTCTTTTTAGGAAATATAACTAGGCTTCTTTTAATTTCAAATAACCTAAAACTACTACTAATATTTTAGAAGGCAAAATATTATAACAGATACTTTTTCTTTGACGCTGCTTTATTTATTTATAAAGGTTAAGGCTTTCCAGAGCACACTAGGAAATCCTTTTTTTATGGTATTACAAATTTTGAAATTTTAACAAGAGATTATGCTTAGTATTTTCTGTAAAACATTTTTCAGATTTTGTTTCTTGTTTACTTCTTTCTATAAAAAGAGAACATGTGGAGTAAATGAAATAAAGGCTCCATTTGATTAGGCTTAAATTAATTGAAGCTCTCCTCTTTGCAGTGACTAAAAAGTGGTCACTGATCTTGTGAGAGTAAAAATGAGAATAGAGTATATGCATGTACAGAAATGAAGGTTATCTTGAAACTTAGTTATTAAGAAAAGGAAATGTTGAATAAAATCTTCAGTACAAGTGAAACTTCGATATTTTTAATTTGGAATGGACTATATTGGAATTGTCTGTTAATGAGATTTATCAAAAACTCACATATTCCCAGTAATTAAATCATGTTTTTAAAAATTCATCCATATTTAAGAAATAAGAGTATTTCATTGTCTCCTAGGTTTTAGATGCTTGTGTGTCTTGTTCAAGTCCATGTAATAAATGCATTTATTGAATATGTATTATGTGCAGGATACCCTAACTGCTAAGGAAATATATAACAAAGTTGTATTAAAGCAGTGGGAAAGGAGTAACTCACTTTGCCTAAAAGCTTTGGAAGATGTTTCTCAGAGGAGACAATTAGGTTGAAACTTGAAAAATGAGCAGAAGTATAGCTGAAAATGAAAATGGGGCAGGAGGGACACTCCCGGCTGAGGAAGTGACAGGTAAACAAGCAGGGAAGCAAAGAAGGACTAAAGTTGAAGGAGGAAGACTTGGTTTACATTTTATATTTCTGTTTGAATTTTTGCCGTATGAATGTATTACCTGTATATAAAATGCTTTTATAAAAATTTTAAAAGAAAAAGATTAAGCATCTTAAAAATTATTTAGGTTAGATTTATAGCTAATAGAAGAGGCAATTAATTCCCCGATCCATTTATTCAAATGAGGAAATTTTTACAATAAAACAATTAAACTAAACAGTGATACTCTATTCATATAGTCAAAGATTAGAAATGTCCATGAAATGCTTTACTTACAATCCTCCTTCTAGGAAATTGTGAACATTTTTATCTCTCTTAGATACCAAATGGAAGGAGTAGATTTGGGGAGTGAAAAATAGTTTACTGTGGCAAGACTGTAGGGGCTCCTTGGAAAAGTGAAAGGAGAGGAAGGTAGATTAGGTTCAGACTCACTATGAAGAGCTTTGTATAACATTCTTAATAGTTAATTTAATAGACTTTTTCATCCATTGAAAATACAGAGACGTTTGAGGTTGTTTTATTTGCATAATAGGAGAATGACAATATGATTTGTGTTTCAGGATGGTATTTACAGACTGGGTTAAAAAATCCCAAAGTTAACCATTTCCTGCTTCATATCACTGCTAATAAACTCTTAGGTTAACTCAGTTGTTTCACCTTTATCTGAAGCAAATTCAGTGGCTTCTTAGAATGGATCCTTATAATCTCTTTACCAGTTTACTGAAATATTTTAAAACACATTGTGACACAAAATAATAATTTTTACATATAAATACACTTCTGAAAAGTAAAATACTTTGTAACTGGTTTCAACATTGTAATTTCAAAGAAATAATACTTCAGTAATATGCTACTGTATTAAAATTCTGGTAACTTAGAAATAATAGATTTTTATTTTGCTTAGAAGATAAGTTCAGTTCATATTCACAAAAGCAGGCATAATCAGAATTATCATATGAAAGTTCAATAAGCTGGCACTAAATTAATTTGCTTTCTTGCTGCTAAGAGTCTTAAAAAATTTTTTTTTATTCGAATCTAGTTGATTTACAACATTGTGTTAGTTTCAGGTACAGCAAAGTGAATCAGCTGTACACACACACATATATGTGTATATATATCCTTTTCCAGATTCCTTTCTCATATAGATTGTTATTACAGAATATTGAGTAGAATTTACTGTGTTTTATAGTAGGTTCTTGTTATTTATTTTATGTATATTAGTGTGTAGATGTTAATTCTAGTCTCCTAATTTATCACGCTGCTGTGTCTTATCTCATTACTATCTGATATATTTATGAATGTATCTGCAGCCATGTTATTTATGTCCTTGAAGAGGCATTCAGCAGCCTGTTTTTATTTCATGGAATTTGAGTTCGTTTATCAGTAAGCCAGAAGTGCTCAGCTGAGTAAGTAAGTGGATTTTAATTTAAAAAAACTCTGAAAGAGGGCCAATTTAATACTCAGTCTCCTTCCTCTTTAAAACAGCTTTTAGAATCAGGTTTGTAATGGTGACCAGTATCACTTTCACAATGGCATACAAGAAATTATAAATGTCAAAGATCTAAAGCAAAAGTAAAGATACTTAATAGTAGTGAATGGTTCTGATGTGCAGACAGTTTTTAAGAATGTAGCTGGGCCCTGAGCTTGTTATTAATTTGTAATGAATTAGCATATATCTGTATTAAATTGGCAGGTACCTCTTTTTTTTCCCTTTTCTCCTTGAGGGTTTCTAGTTTTTCTTTAACCTCTTTATACTTGATATGTTAATGGTATATTTTTATATAACACGCAAATTTAGCACAATGGTTATCTAAAGAAAAGCACTGATTTTATAAGAAAACAACTAGTAGGAAATTTTGGCATACTTTTAAATGTGCTTACTAGGTGAATGTTAATATATAGTTAAATCAGACTCTAGAAATCTAAGTTCCATAATACTTCTGAGTAACCACTGGTATTCTTATTATGTAGTATATGCTGTTTTTCTGTTTCATACTTTTAAAAAATTACAAGAATATATTTCTGATTTTACAGTGAAAGTAAACTTTAAAAAACATTTATTTTTAGTTGAAGGATAATTGCTTTATAATATTGTGTTGGTTTTTGCCATATGTCAGCATGCATCAGCCATAGGTATACATACCTGTTAAACCTCCCTCCCACCTCCTACCCCCCGCCCAGGCTGTCACAGAGCACCAGGGTGAGCTCCCTGAGCCACAGAACGAATCCCCAGTGCCTGCCTGTTTTACGCATGGTGATATATAGACGTCCATGCTGCTCCCCGTTCGCCCCGCCCTCTCCTTCCCCAGCTGTGTCCGTAAGTCTCCTCTGTGTATCTGCATCTCCACTGTTGGCCTGCAGATAGCTTCATCAGTACCATCATTCTAGATTCCATATGTATGTGTTAATATACAAGATTCGCTTTTTTCTTTCTGACTTCATTTTGTATAATAGGCCCTAGGTCCGTCCACCTCATTAGAACCGACTCAAATGCATTCCTTTTTATAGCTGAGTAATGTTCCATTGTGTGTATGTAACACACAATTTATCCATTCATTTGTCAATCAACAGCTAGGTGGCTTTCATGTCCTAGCATTGTAAATAGTGTTGCAGTGAACACTGGGGTACATGTGTCTTTTTCAATTAAGTTCCCTCGGGGTATACGCCCAGTAGTGGGATTGCTGGGTCATATGGTAGCTTTATTCCTAGTTTTTAAAGAAATCTCCATACTGTTCTCCATAGTGGCTGTATCAATTTTCTTTCCTACCAACAGTGCAAGAGGGTTCCCTTTTCTCCACACTGCCTCCAGCATTTCTTGTTTGTAGACTTTTTGATGATGGCTATTCTGACCAGTGTGAGGTGATACTTCATTATAGTTTTGATATGCATTTCTCTAATAATAAGTGATGTTGAGCATCTTTTCATGTGTCTGTTAGCCATCTGAGAGCCCCTTGGACTGCAAGGAGATCAAACCAGTCACTCCTAAATGAAATCAATCCTGAATATTTATTGGAAGGACTAATGCTGAAGCGCCAATACTTTGGGCACCTGATGTGAAAAGCTGACTCATTAGAAAAGACCCTGATGCTGGGCGGGGGGGTGGGCAGGAGAAGGGGGCGACGGAGGA
>SJYX01010086.1:0-18464 GCA_006410675.1 Oreotragus oreotragus | reverse complement strand
TGGGGGGTGGGGGGTGGGAATTGAAGACAGGAGGAGAAGAGGGTGGCAGAGGATGAGATGGATGGCATCACCAACTCAATGGACATGAGTTTGAGCAAACTCCAGGAGATGGTAAAGGACAGGGAAGCCTGGCGTGCTGCAGTCTATGAGGTCACAAGCAGTCGGTCGGAATACCACCAAACACTGAAAAACAGCAACAGCAGAGTAGCCATCTGTGTGTCTTCCTTGGGAAATGAAACTTTTAATGAGTCGTTATTTGATGATTTTACAGCAACAGCAGAGTAGCCATCTGTATGTCTTCTTTGGGAAATGAAACTTTTAATGAGTCGTTATTTGATGGTTTTACTCTGTCAGGGTTCCCAAAACCACCCCAAGGTCAATTCTTTAGGAAGACTCATAGGACTCAGCGTGCAGTTGTACTCCTCATGGCTACAGTTTTTTACAACAAAAGAAGACAAAGCAAAATCAGCCAAGGGAGAAGACACATGTGGCTGAATCCAGGGGAGACCAGGAGCAAGTTTCCAGAGTCGCCTCTTGATGGAATCACATAAGATGCACTTAATTCCCCCAGCAAGGAGTTGTTAGGATAAGTTTGAGATGTTGCCAACCAGGGAAGGTCATTAGAGACAGCACCCGAGGTTTTTGTTGGGGGCTGGCCACAGAAGCATCTTCTGCCTGGCGCCATGTACCTAAATTCCAGACTCCCAGAAGGAAAGCAAGTGTTCACCATAAACCATAGTGTTTGTACAAACAGTTTAGGTCTTGTGTGCCACTCTTATCAGTTCTTGGAATGATGGGAACACTCCCAAAATCCAGGCAAGGACCAGCCCTGCAAGCAGACCTTTGAGAGAATAGCAGTGGGGCCTGCTGTGTTAACTCTTTTTTGTACACACTTCATATTTTCTTTTTGCAGCAGCACATATGTTTATTATTTTTTGTTCCTAAAGTATGAAAATATTGGCCAATTTATGGTAAACTTTCAGAGTGTTTAATGTGGACACAGGGACATGTCGGTTTTTGAAATTTAAAAAACATTCAAATTTGCTTCTGGCCTCTGTTTTAATTTAGTATTTAGTGATTGTGATTTTTTTTTAACCTCATGTTTTCAGTGCTCTTGATATAAAACCTAAAATTCTCTCTCTATTCCATACCTTTCTTGCTTTCCCTCAGGGTCTTCTAACCTCCCTTGTCTGCCTTCTTCCTTTCTTGAGTATCCATTCTCAGTCACTAAGTTGTGTCCGACTTTTTGCGGCCCCGTGGACTGCAGCCTGCCAGGCTCCTCTCCATGGAATTTCCCAGGCAAGAATACTGGAGTGGGTTGCTATTTCCTGCTCCATTGGATCCTTTCTTGCCTAGTACTAAAGTCACAGTTGTCTTTCAGATCTCAAGATGTGTCAGTTTACAATTTTTGTAACAGTAAAACTCCTCCATTATTTTTAGTTTTTGCATTGAACTAAGTTATTATACTGCCTGTGATCTAACTTTACTGTCTGCTGTATACTATATATACATAATATATGAGGCGTTTCAGTGCAGTGGTGAAGAATCTGCCTGCCAGTACAGGAGGCACAAGTGATATGGGTTTGATCCCTTGTTCAGGAAGATCCCCTGGAATAGGAAATGGCAACCCACTCCAGTATTCTTGCCTGGAAAATTCCATGGACGGAGGAGCCTTGTGGAATACAGTTCATGCAGTTGCAGAGTCAGACGTAGCTGAGCAGTTGAACACACACACATATTATATATATATATATACTACTATGTATAATTGTATCTATATGTCTGTACATTTCACAAAAATAAGACCTTAAAAGTTTTTTTAAAGTCTTAACACATTATTGACTGCTTCTGTGAAAATCCCCCAGTCAATGATGAGTTAAAACCTTAACTTCATTACTAACATTTTAGAAGCTGTTAGTCTTTATTTGGTTTCACCTTCCTTTTTTTCCCTTTCTTCTTCCTCTCCCTATCTTCTCACTTTCTTCCTTTTCCTCTCTTCCTTTTCTTCCTTCCATATTTTATTTTAAATGCAGTGGTTTTGATCCATGTGATGGCAAAAAATCCAAAAGGGAAGAGTCTTTTACATCCTGTTTTGTTTTTTGTGTATGATTAACAGAACAAGCTAAATGTTTTAAGAAAAATCTCTGTATATGTACTTTAAGGTTGTTGACACTGAAAAAAATTAGATGCCATTATATGGCAGTTGTTCTTATATATCGATCAATATAGATATCCTGTTTTGTCAATATGAGTTTCTTTAGCATTTATACCCTGTCCATTCATTACCTACTTTGTACGAGGCACTGTGCTGGTAAATAATAAAGCAGTGTATGGTCCCTAAATAATAGGAATTACAGTCTAACAAGGAGAAAAGTTAAATAACCACATAAATGTTTTTATAATTTCTGATTAGTGCTAAGAAGGAGATTACAGTAATCTGGAAGAATAGAAGGTTTTTTCTTTTTTATTGGCGTATATTTGCCTTACAATGTTGTAGTCTCTTCTGTACAGTGTCGTGAATCAACCATGTATCCCCTCTGTCTTGGATCTCCTTTCCCGGACTCCCAAGCCCACCCATCTAGGTCGTCACAGAATACCCAGCTGAGCTTCTGTGCTATCTATAGTAGCTAGATAGCTAGCTGCTAGATACCTGCTATCTATCTGTCTATCTTACTAGCTATCTATAGTATGGAGAGTCCTTAAAAAACTAAAAATAGAACTACCGTATGACCTAGCAATCCCACTACTGGGGCACATACCCTGAGACAGCTGTAATTCAAAAGGACACATGTACCTCATGAAAACAAGAAAGCCTTTTTAAGAGTAAAAATGGAGCTTGAGATCTGAAAGACAGGTATGACTTTACTAGGTGAGAGCATTCCAGACGTAGAGACTCTCTGTAGCAAAGCTTTAAAGTGAGAGAAATAATGAATGATATTCTTGAGGTGCTGAAGAAAGTCCTGGTTGCTACAGCACTGAGGGAGGGAGAGGCGGATGTGGAAGAACTTGCTGAGGACAAGACATGTGGTTTTTGTGTGTAGAACAGTGGAACGCCCATGGAGGGTTTTCTGCCAGAGGGGGATGTGATCAGATTTGTGTTTTGTGAAGATCCATTCCTCTCCTGGGCGGCTAACTGTTAATTAGTGGAGAAGAGTGGATCTGTGACAAGGCTGTTGTGTGCCCCGTGAGACATGATGATAGCTTGAAGTCGGTTTTAGGTAATAAGATCAATAGGACTTGATCATGGATTAACGATGGGTGATGATAGAGGGCTGGTTGGTTATGACAGAGGTATCCTAGGCAGTTTTCTGGCTTGTGTAATTGGACAGAAGGGGGTGCCGTTCTGTGACAGGAAATGCCGTAGAAAGGACAGTTTGGAGGGGACGTTCGTGAGCTTAGCGTGAAGTACCTTTGAGACTTGCACTTCATCCTTCGTCTGACCTCCGTTGCTTTGAGGAGCGAAGATGTCAGTCCTTAATACGACTCACTAGACTGTCTCTGTCGGTGGGTTTGTTCTCATTTTTCCCAGCGCTCCCCTTTGTTCTGTGTGTTTAGCCACTGACCTTCTTCAGTCGCTTTTGCGTGTGTTGCTTTCTCTCCCTGGAATCTCCTTCATTGCTCTCTCAACACAGTTAACATCCTCTCATCTTTCAAAGTTCACCCTGACTCATCCCTTTTTTGAAGAAGAATTGCGGTATATTGACCAGAAGAAAAAAAATACATTTTTTGAAGTAATATAATATCATTTCAGTTGCTCAGTCGTGCCCGACTCTTTGCGACCCCATGGACTACAGCATGCCAGGCTTCCCTGTCCTTCACCCTCTCCCCGCGCTTGTTCAGATTCATGTCCTCTGAGTCGGTGATGCCATCCAGCCATCTCATATAATATGTATATGATACATAATATATTTGGACTCAACTCATGAATTCTTATTTGTTTTCATAAAGCATCACTGTCATTATTTATTTTGATTTTCACAGTTTCCCTGTCTGACTAAGAGGACCCCCTTCAAGCTATTCTATCACCTGTGTCGTTTTGTCCTCAATCATTCTCTGAGCACTTCTTGTCAATAACAAAATATTTCCAGGTTCGTCTTGCACTTTCCCAGCCCCATCTCTGAATCAGCCATTTTTCCAAGGAGCCTCTGATGCCTTTTAGGATTGAATATTGAGAATGGTTTTGAGAAAATAAGATCTGGACACTAGATGTGCTTGTTGCTACTGGGGTGTCTTTGCTTCCAGTCCCTCTCAACTAAATTTTAAAATTATTTAAATTAGTTCCTCCCATTCCCCACCGCCCATGAGATTATGTTATTCATTTGAAGTACGGCTAGATTCACTTGTTTTTATTTATATTTTTAGCCCCCCTTTCCCCCATTTTTGTTTGATATTGTTTATTTTTAAGTATGCAAAACTATGAGCTTCCCTGGTGGTTTAGACAGTAAAGAACCTGCCTGCAATGCAGGAGCCCCAAGTCAGAAAGATTCCCTGGAAAAGAGAATGGCTACCCACTCCAGTATTCTTGCTTGGAGAACCCTATGGACAGAGGAGCCTGGGAGGCTACAGTCCATGGGGTCACAAAGAGTTGGACACGACTGTTCTTGCCTGGAGAATCCCAGGGACGGGGAAGCCTGGTGGGCTGCCGTCTCTGGGGTTGCACAGAGTCGGACATGACTGAAGTGACTTAGCAGCAGCAGCAGCAGAGTGACTAACACTTTTACTACTTCGTGAAGAATTATAACTTGGTCTGAAAGTCAGAACCACACAGAAAATATAGTTCCATCCACCCATCTCTTCTGCTTATTCTTACCTTCTCATTCTTTTTGTCCTGTTCTTTTTCTTTTTTAAATTTATTTTTCTAATATTTTATATTATTTTCAGTGACATACCATTGACATTTTTGTGCACTTTACTTTTTATCATGTAAGTTTTCCTGGCAGTCACTCCATATAAATTTATAGAAAACTTCCCAGTTATTTTTAATAGCTGCATAGTTGTGTGTGTGTGTGTGTGTGTGCGCGCGCACGTGCATGTGCGTGCGTGCGCGCCTGCGCAGGTGCCATAATTTATTCAGCTACTCTCCTGTCCTGTGTATTGACTCTTGTTTACTCCCTAAGTTGCAGCACACCAGGCTGTTACATTGTTTCTAATATTTAGCAGTCACAAACAGTGAATAGTCTTGTGGATACATATTGTGCTGATGAGTTAGTCTACCTGTAGCTGTTGCCTGTGTGTCTGATGGCTCTACCCGAAGTCAGGAGGTCAGGCAGTTGAAAAGGAAAGATGGATATGAAGAAGGGGAGAAGGGCAAACTACAACCTACATGCCTGAACTGGAATTCCTTAAGGATGAGCTGGAGCCCGTGGAAGCATCCAGCATAAGTAATAAGTTGACCAGCAGAATATGTTTGTTCACTTCATCACGGAGCTAACAGCTCAACCTGGCCCAGGAGTTGGACACTCTGAGGGAGGAGATCTGGCCAAAGCTGGTGCAGCTGCCGGGTGCCCCGCCGCTCCCCCACAGCCCTCCGGGTGAGCCCGCAAAGGAGGAGAGTGTGTACACTGGTGCCCTGGTGCCTGGTACCAGCCTTCCCACCGAGAGGATCAGGCCGCTGCTGCCTTTTACACCTTCCAGTTCTCTCACAAAATATCTCGTGGTCCAGGATAACCCAGAACTAGACAGGGAATGTGACTGCTGGAAGAGTTCCAACCTAGCTAAATCACCAGAATACAACCCAAGAGATGAAGAATAATATAAAATCATATATTCTGACAGAATTAGAATGCAACTAAAGAAAAATGGAAATAAAAGGGAAAGTGAGGAAACAGATTATTGATAATTGAATAGATAATAAGTGGCAGTAAAGGATACCATTTAAAGATGATAGACCAGACCATAAAAGGTTATAAAAATGGGAATTAATTCTTTTATAATATGATAAAAAATATTAATAGAAAATAGCCACTGGAACAAAAATACAGACCTTCCTAAAATCCCCAAAAAATCTTTAAAAAGAAGGAAAATGGGTACACCAAATAGAGAAAACACACTGTAACATAATATACAGTAATTACAGTATAGAGAAACCACATCAATAAATGTGATTGAGGTTAACTTTCCTACTGAAAGAAAATACCCGTCAGTTCCTATTTTATGTTTTTCAGTTTTTTATATATTTTTTTCCTACTGAAAGAAAATACCTGTCAGTTCCTATTTTATGTTTTTCAGTTTTTTATGTTTTTTTTGTCAGGAGTGAATGCTGAATTAAAAAAAAATTTGTGTCTCATGAATTTCTTGTTTATCGTTATTACTTATTTTCTTTTCCTGGCCATGATCAGAAGTGTGATTAGTTCCAGCCCCTACCACCTCACCTCTCATCCCTCTTCTCCAGAGAGGGGAAGAGGCTGGAAATGGAGTTAATGATGGACCATGCCTCTGTAATGGAGCCTTTTTAAAATTTCCAAGGATATAGAGCTCAAAGAACTTAAGCTGGTGAACACAGGAGGAACTGGGGTAGTGGCAGGCTGGGAGTGCACGTGGAAGCTCTGTTCCCCTTCCCACATACCCCGCCTTATGTTCACTCTTCCATCTGGATGTTTAGCTGGATGTTTTATCGTACTCGTACAATAAACCAGTAAAGCGTAAGTGTTTCTCTGGGTTCCGTTATTGTAGCAAATAATCTAATCCAAGGGAAGGGTCATGGAACTCTGATTTGTAGCCAAGTTGAACAGAAGAGTGGGTAGCTTGGGGACCTATGACTTGCTGTTGTCATCAGAAGTGGGAGGGCAGTCTTGTGAGTGACTGTCCCCGTGTTAGAATTGAGAACACCCAAAAGTTGTCGCAAACAGTTGCCTAGTGTGGGGGAAACACCCACCCATCTGGTGTCAGCAGTGTTGTAAGTGGTATTGATGTAGGAGTAAAGGAGAAACATGCAAGAATAGTGGAGTTTTTGTGAAACAAAAGACAATTTTTTTTGTTAATAATACCAGTTTTACTGTATTGTGGTTTAGAATGTAACCTTTATAATCCTTTCTTTCTGATCAGTATTTATAAATATCCCATGTACACTTGAGAGGAAAGTGTATTTTTTATTATCAGAGTGTCTCTGCTTTATCAAGTTGCTTCCTTTATTGCTTGGGGGTACTCCTAGTTGTTTTATCTTTGTTGTAAATGCTTTTCACATGAAAACATTTCTTCCTTTGTTTAATGCTGTGAGGATTGACATCTACCTTGTCAGAGATATCCTACTGCTGCTGCTAAGTCGTTTCAGTCGTGTCCGTCTCTGTGCGACCCCATGGACAGCAGCCCACCAGGCTTCTCTGTCCCTGGGATTCTCCAGGCAAGAGCACTAGAGTGGGTTTCCATTTCTTTCTCCAATGCATGCATGCATGCTAAGATGCTTCAGTCGTGTCCGACTCTGTGCGACCCCATGGACAGCAGCCCACTAGGCTTCTCTGTCCACAGGATTCTCTAGGCAAGAATATTGAAGTGGGTTGCCATTTCCTTCTCCCAGATATATCCTACTTACCAGAATTACACCCTTCTGTTCCTATCCTTTCATTTGCCCACATATGTTTTCCCATATCTTTATTTTTTGCTTTTCTGGTTCATTTTGTTTTCAATGTGTCTCTGATGTGCAGAATGTGTCCGAATCTTTTTAATAGATGAATTAAACCCATTCACATTTATTTTTAAGTGTTATTATGTATAGTTATGTGTTATTTTGTATATTAGGTTTTATATGTTTCTCAACTTATGCTTTTTTTCTATTTTACATTACTAATTTCTTTTGATACATAGAAAATGTTATATTTCTCTTTTATTGATTATCTTTGTACTTATAACTTAAAAACATAATAATAGTGAACATTTGTTGAGGTTTTACAGTTTTACAGTGTACTAGGTACTATGCTAAATGTCTTATACAGATTGTCTCTATATCCTCAAAGCTGACATGTGAGGCAATTTACTGTCATTTTCCCATTTTACAAATAAGAAAACTGATACACAGAGAGATTTAGTACCATGCCCGAGGTCACTCAGCAAGTAGTAAAGCCAGAATTTGACCTCAGGGAGCTTATTCTTTTTTTTTTTTTAAGAACATTATTGCTGCATATTTGACATACAGTGTATTTTAAGTGTACAGACTTCCCACTCTTCCCCACTGCCCTTCTACGTGGTTCTTCAAGGTGCCACTCATCACTGTGTCTTTTTTTCTGCAGCTGCTTTCAAGACATTTGTGGGTTTTTTTTAAATCCTTGGTTTTCAGAACTTAATGATGTGTGTAGGCATGGTTTTCTTTTAGTTTATGTTCTTTAAGGTGTACTGACCTTCTTGAATTCTGTGCATTTATATCTAGTCACGTTCTGGAAGCTCTGGTGTCATGTATTTTTCCTGCCCTGGTCTCTTGCCCCTCTCCTGATTCCTCTTGCATGTATAGTAGACCTTCTGAAACTGTTCCACGGGCTCACTGGGGCCCATTCTCAATGCAAAGGTGGGAAGGGGAAACAAAATACAGCTGAAAACTCGCCCTCCTATAATTTGCTTTTCCAGGTTCTGACCCCTTTCTAACAGTCTACCTGCTATTGGTTACTATTCTCAGTCATCAGGCCTGTGTTTGTGTATGTGTTCTGATTTGGAGTTACTAGTTGTAATGGAAGGATGGGCTGTCTGGTGCTCAGACCTCCCAATTTGTGTGGTTTTATTTTTTTCTTCATACTGGTTTGTATAGTTTTTAGTGAATATGTTGAGAGATTCTAATTTACATGGCCATTATTACCTCTATCACCTTGGTAGTCAATACTGAGTTTTTCTTTGAATCCAGCCTAACACTTCATACATTTTTTTTTTCTGTATTATTTTCTTGACATACTGTATTGATTAGGTAAAACAAATATGTTGTTTTTAGTTTCCAGCAGTTCTGCTGTCTATAACATGGTCTGTTCTAAGAGCTATACAGTAGGAATTTTAAATAAGTCAAGGACCTTATGGAAACATCTTGTTCCTGTTCATTCTGTTAATCTATGATGTAGTTAGAGCAGAAAAATTTAAGAGGATAATGTGACAATCAATACTAGCAGAAAGCAATCATAGTCTTAGTGAATTTTAAAGGAGCTTAAAATAGGTGGGAAAAGGTGACAAAATGTCAACGTCTTTTTAATAAAATAAATTATTTTAAAGCTTTATCTAGATAAAGGACTCAGGGTTTTAAACTTAAAGTTGCTACATGATTTTGATCACATGTGGTTTTTATGTAGTTATCAAGATTGAATTTAGATTTAAATGTTAGTTTTTTATTCATGAGTTTAAATACAGTTGAAGGTACTAATTTAGTCCTATCTTTTCTCTTTTTTATCTGTTTATACTTATTTATGACCCTAACCCTAATATATGGATGGTGATAGTCAAATTTTAATGCTTAATAATGTTCAACTTTTAATTTTTCTCATTTAGATGGTCTTCTGATCGTTGGTGTTCACTCGGCTAAGTTTCCAAATGAAAAAGTCCTGGATAACATTAGGAGTGCTGTTCTTCGATACAACATCACCCACCCCGTGGTTAATGATGCAGATGCCAGCCTTTGGCAAGAACTAGAAGTTTCCTGCTGGCCAACTCTGATCATACTCGGACCCCGTGGAAACATGTTGTTTTCTTTGATTGGAGAAGGACATAAAGAGAACTTATTTTTATATACTTCAATAGCTTTAAAGTATTACAAAGACAGGGGGCAGATCAGAGCTAATAAAATTGGAATAAAGCTCTACAAAGACTCCTTGCCACCTTCACCATTGCTGTTTCCTGGCAAAATAGCAGTGGACCATGTTTCTAATAGATTGGTAATAGCAGACACTGGACACCATAGAATTTTGGTCGTCTGGAAGAATGGACAAATTCAGTACAGCATTGGAGGTAAAGTTTGCTGATTATGATATATAATGTATTTTGCATTATATATGTAAAATTATTCAGAGAAATGTATTAAAATGGAAATTTATAAATAACTATAGAAGGGCAATATACATTGACTGTTAATTTCAACAGAAATTAATTTGTTAATGTGGGGTATCTGAATTAATGCCTTCTCACTTCCTCAAAAACAACCAAAACTACCTCCCAAAATTCTGTTAAGGTCAAAAGGAGGAAATCTTTTGTATAGTTTTCAAGTATATCAGTATATCCCATCTTGTTTTTTCAAAAAACTGCCACTTTATTGTATCTTATGAAAATATTGTATACATTTTAGATTTGGGGCATTTTATATGGAAGTATTATATTTCCCTTTCCATCAAAATACAGCCATATCTTTTTTAAGACCAAGATTGTACCCTAAGAACTTGAGACTTAGATTATAAAATAAATAACCTAGGATTTGTATAACATTATACCTTTGTCTCCTTCCTTAAGAACTTAAGTATACTTTTGAATCCATTGCCTTTGATTGTAGCAAAATAATAGTATCATATAGGCATAGGTCATTTTCTTCTGTATCTCCCTGGTCTGTATCTGAAAAGGGCTCTTATTGACATCTTACGTAATTAGTAAAATCTACTAAGTACACTGTTAATCCTGCTCCTCTAGGCTGAAGTGACATCCAACAACATATTAGTCACACATGCACTGTTAGTCGGAGAAGGCAATGGCACCCCACTCCAGCACTCTTGCCTGGAAAATCCCATGGACGGAGGAGCCTGGTGGGCCGCAGTCCATGGGGTCGCTGAGCGTCGGACACGACTGATCAGCTTCACTTTCACTTTTCATTTTCATGCATTGGAGAAGGAAATGGCAGCCCACTCCAGTGTTCTTGCCTGGAGATCCCAGGGACGGGGGAGCTTCATGGGCTGCCGCCTGTGGGGTTGCACAGAGTCGGACACGACTGAAGCGACTTAGCAGCAGCAGCAGCAGCAGCAGCACTGTTAGTACATAAGGGGCTGTTCTTATTATGCCAAGATAATATTCCCTTAGCTCTTGAAGGCATTTGTTGTTTCTGTTAGGCTATGTGTGTGTTCTGTGTTGTTTATTTTGCTTTGGCAACTTTGTATTTTAATTTATAACAGGCAGAGAATTGTTACTCAAAAACATGTGTTATAGCAAGTTACATTTAAATAATTAAAAGGTTTTTTAATAGCTTCTAAAATATTTTTTAAAAGTTTAGATGGATATTCTCCTTTGTTAAACAGAGAAACCAGCAGCAAACTACCTTTTCAAAACATGTTTCTAGAAATACTGTTATCTTGTGATAAATTTATAGTTATTCTGCAAGTATTAAAAGAGAATTTTGTGGTCAGATACACTCAGGAGATACTGATCAGGTGTGCTTTAAAAGATTCTTGGTGGTGGTGGTCTCATTCTATTAGATCTTTTACTCTGCTAATGTGGCTCAAGAATATATGTGAAGGGATTACACAGTACAGAGTACTCTCCAATCTGAAGTGACCACAGTACTCTCTCTTTTTTTTTCCCTCAGAGAGCTCTCATCATCAACAATAATAGTGTTATTAATAATAACAAACAAAAATAATATGCCTGGCATTATTCTGAGCACTTTACCTGTGTTATTGTACACAGTGCTGTAAGTTAGGTACTTATTAGTTCCGTTTTACAGAAGAGAAACTTTTGTGAAATTTTGTCACACAGAACTTGCCTAGATCAACAGCTAAGTAGAGCTGGGGTTTAAACCAAGTCTGTTAAGTTGGGATTCATGGGCTATTAAGAAATGCTTGAATGATCCTCATGACCTGTGAGCCCTTTGAAATTGTTTGTGACATTTAAAGCTGTCGCTAAGGTGCTTCAGTCGTGTCCGACCCTGTGCGACCCCCATGGACAACAGCCCACCAGGCTCCGCCGTCACTGGCATTCTCCAGGCGAGAACCATTTCCTTCTCCAATGTATGAAAGTGAAAAGTGAAAGTGAAGTCACTTGGTCGTTACCAACTCTTAGTGACCCGGTGGGCTGTAGCCTACCAGGCTCCTCCATCCATGGGATCCTCCAGGCAAGAGTACTGGAGTGGGTTGCCATTGCCTTCTCCAGACATATAATGGGCATGTGTATTTTTGTAAGGGAACGGCTCATAATTTTCATTGTTATCATCAAAAGAGTTTATCTTCCAAAATTGTTAAAAATCATTCCTCTAGATGCTGAGAAAGATTTAAATTAATTTTAATTCTTTCTAGTCTAGGTAATAGATGCCTTTTGAATTAATTTCTTCTGATACAAACTGCTAAAGTGTTGTAGTAACCATTATCTAGTAAGTCCTTTCACTTGCAAAACTTATTCCTGAGAGAAACAGGTATCTTGGGAAACAGTTTAATTTTTAGGTTGTTGCTGCTGTTCAGTGGCTCAGTCATGTCTGACTCTTTGCGGCCCCATGGACTGCAGAAGTATCATTTATATTAAAATCCCAGCTTTAAATATAAGATTTTGTTTTGGGGTTGTTTGTTTTACTCTGAGATAAGAAAAATTTTCTCTTACGATTGTTTTGTCTTTTAGGACCCAACCCTGGAAGAAAAGATGGACTCTTTTCAGAGTCAAGTTTTAACTCACCACAAGGTGTAGCCATAATGAATAATATCATATATGTGGCAGATACAGAAAATCACCTTATAAGAAAGGTAATTTTCCATTTTAAATAAAGTTTTAATACTTCTAATCAGAAAAACATATATACTTGCTACATAAACATTTGAAATGAGAGGGTGTTGCTTAAATATTTCAGATCATCTTCATTCAGTTTTTCTCAGAGGTACTTGTTTTTCTGTGTGTCAGCATATTGTCACAGAGGGCAAATCAAGTCCTTTTTTTAATCCTTTATTTCAAACTCATGTGCCTAATCACCCTAAGGCTCCTCAACTTGAGGTATTTTCTTAATCAGTTTGTAAAGTGATGCTTTGTCCCTTTTCAGTTAAATTTTCTCAAATCTAGGAAAAAAGCAAACAAACACTCCTGCCTCCCTTCAGCTCTTGTAATTTCTCTGGGGATACTTGTGTGTCAATTAGACTTACATATTTTTTTAGTCTCATTATAGTAGTAATATAGGATCTAATTATTTTAAATGATGTAATACTTAAAGATTTAAAAAGTCCCCAGTGATCTATTTGGGCTCCCTAGTGGTAACCAAACATTGTTAAAATTTGTGTCTTCAGAAGTACTCATAGGCAAATTAATTTTACCTTTAGAGAATCTTCTTTTTTAAACAAATAGAATCATAATGAATATACATAATTTTTGCATTCTTCTGTAACTTTTTTTTCATATTAGTCATATGAATATGACTGCATAGTATTACCTAGTTATTTTAAGCATTTCTTACTGATGAGTATTTTGGCTGTAATTTATTGGTCTTTTACGTGCCATATATTTGGAAAATAAGTTCATCTAACCCATTCTGTCTGAACATACTAGTTCAGGCACTTCCCTTGCTTTTCTCACTATTTCTCTCTCTTGATGTTTTTGCCTATTTATATTGACAAAATTGTCAACTAATATACTTAATTGATAATTATACATAAAATAGGAAAAAACATATAGAACATATAATAATCACTGTAATGTAAATCCCCACACAGGCATGAAATTTTTCTTTACTACTGAAATCCTAAGCACCTAAAACAGAGCCTGGCCCACAGTAGGTGTATTTAATAGATATTTATTGAATAAATTTATGAGCAAGTAACATCTGTTGAATGAAGCATTTTCTAAAGTGTAAATTCATCCTAATATGAAAAGATGTTACATGAAAAAAAGATTTTGTGGCTTTGTAAATTAAAGCAGATTTGTTTTTTAAACATCTTAGAGAATTTCTTAGATTTTAATATGCCAATATATTGTGCATACATTAGTGGGAGGATATGTGTGCAGTATTTCTAAACTTACTTGACCAAGAAGCTCTATTTAGCAGAACTTTTCATAGGACTAATAACGTTGGTACTTTGGTCAAACGTGGTTTTACGTTGCTCCTTAAAGGTCAGTATTTCTTTATCATTATCTTTTTTGGGTCTATGCTTCTAAAATTCATCATAGTATCGTAGATATCAAAGAGAATAATGAGGTAGTAACGTATTTAGCCCACAAGGTAGAGGGAATACTTGTCCTTTTTTGATTACATGTTAATTTCTCTTGCTTTAGAACTTAGTGGGTTTTAGAGTATTGATAGCATAATCATCATAACAAATATAGGTTACTTGGAGTCATTTTTTATATTTTATGACAGTTTAGTATCTTCAAAAAATGGAAATGATGTAGAATTATTTCTTCTTCTCTTTTTAAATCTATAAAAATATTTATTTTACATTTTTGAGATCTCATTTGTAGAGGGTGGGCCATACTCCTATATTTATACCTCATGAAGATCATTGTTCCATGTCAGCCTGTTTCTTGTTAGAAATAATTTACTTTTGTAAATTCCTCTTCATCTCCATTTCCATCTCCCCTGCCATTCCCTGTACATAAGTACACCTATATGCAGTCTTTCTGATGTGTTTAATTCACATCTTTTTATTTGTTTGTGACCTTATAAAACCTGTAGTATTTTATTTGTTTGTGACCTTATAAAATCTGTAGTATTTTAAGAACTTCATTGTGATATATTTTCCATAGAATAAAGGTCACCCATTTCAAGTATATAATTTAGGAATTTTTAGTAAATTTAACAAGTTGTGAAACCATTATCATAAATCATTTTTAGAACATTTTCATCTTCCTAGTAAGAACCCTCATACCCAGTTATAATTAATCCCCATTTCCATCCCCCAGTTTCTATCTCTATAGATTTGCCTCTTTTGAACATTTACATAAATAGAATCATATAATGTATGGTCTGTGTGTCTGGCTTCTTTCATTCTGTGTAATGTTTTTGAGGTTCACTGATGATGTACCGTGTCAGGAGTTCCTTTATACTGCTGAAGAGCATTCCATTGCATGTATAAACCAATTTTATCCAGTAACCAGTTGGTGACATTTAAGGTGTTTCCAATTTTTGGCTGTTACAAATAATTCACATAGAAGTTTTGTGTGGGCATACAGTTTTATTTCTTTTGGGTTGTTGTTCAGTCACTCTGTCCAACTCTTTGTGATCCCATGGACTGCAGCGCACCAGGCTTCCCTGTCCTTCACCCTCTCCCGGAGCTCGTTCGTACTCATGTCCATTGAGTCGGTGATGCCATCCAACCGTCTCATCCTCTGTTGTCCCTTTCTCCTCCCGCCTTCAATCTTTCCCAGCATCAGGGTCTTTTCTAATGAGTCAGTTCTTTGCATCAGGTGGCCAAAGGATTGGAGTTTCAGCTTTAGCATCAGCCCTTCCAATGAATATTTAGGACTGATTTCCTTTAGGATGGCCTGGTTTGATCTCCTTGCAGTCCAAGGGACTCTCTATAGTCTTCTCCAGTACCACAGTTCAAAAGCATCAGTTCTTCAGTGCTCAGCCTTCTTTATGGTCCAACTGTTATATCCATATGTGACTACTGGAAAAACCATACCTTCGACTAGATGGACCTTTGTCTTTGCTTTTTAATATGCTGTCTAGGTTTGTCATAGCTAAGGGTTCAACTTCATTCTTTACATGTGGATATCCAGTTATCCCAGAACCATTTACGGAAGAGACTGTTCTTTTCTGAGTAGTCTTGGCAGCCTTTAGAAAATCAGTTATTCATACATGCATGGGTTTATTTCCAGACTTTCACGTCTGTTCCATTGGTCTGTTTATCTGTCTTTATGGTAATATCACACTGTTTTGATTGCCATAACTTAATAAGTTGTATAATCAGAAAGTATGAGTCTTCCTGCTTACTTCTTAGTCAACATTTTTTGACCGTTCCTGAATCCCTCTCAATTCTGTAAGAATTTTAGGATCAACTTATCCATTTCTGCAAAAACTTCTGTTTCTTTCTCATGTGAATATAGTGTTTGAAAGAAACACACATCAGTTTTATCTTTTCCCTTTTCATTTTTATACTTCCTTACCTTTTATTGTATTGCTTTTAAGCATTGTGGTAATAGTAGATATCTTGTCATGCTCATGGTCTTAAATAGAATGCAAGTAAACTTTCTCCAGAAGTTTACATGCATTTTCTGTAGCTTTGGGAAGTAAAATATTTATGAAGTTAAGAAATTTTCTCTTAGTTACTAAGAATTATTATATAATTTTATTAAATGCATTTTCTTTATTTATGGAAATAATTGTATAGTTTTTTGCCCTTAGTATACTGATGTGACTTCCCTGGTGGCTCAGATGGTAAAGCGTCTGCCTGCAATGCGGGAGACCTGGGTTCAGTCCCTGGGTCGGGAAGATCTCCTGGAGAAGGAAATGGCGACCTACTCCAGTATTCTTGCCTGGAAAATCCCATAGATGGAGGAGCCTGGTAGGCTACAGTCCACTGGGTCACAAAGAGTTGGACATGACTGAGTGACTTCACTCACTTCACTCAACATCCATACATGCAACTAGGAAAAAAAAAATACTGATGAGATGAATTATATTATTAGGTGTATTTGATGTTGAATCATCTTTTTATCCCTGGAATAAAACTTAGCTAATCATGATTTTTTTAAAAGCCAAATTAGATTTGATTATCCAAAATTACATTCAATGTTATGAAATTCATATTCATAAATTCTATATTTTCTTGTACTGTTCTCACCTGATTTTGGAATCAAGGTCATACTGATCTCATCAAATGAGTTTTTTTCTTTTTTGGGGGAATAATTTGTCTCACATAGGAATTAATGGTTTTTTAATATTTTTTAAAACTCCTATAACATTACCTAGGCCCAGGCTTTCTCCAAGAGGAATTTTTAAACTATCCTATCAGTTTCTGTGAAAAGAAAGTGAAAGTGAAGTCACTGAATCGTGTCCGACTCTTTGCAACCCCATGGACTGTAACCTACCACGCTCCTCCGTCCATAGGGTTTTCCAGGCAAGAGTACTGGAGTGAGGTGTCATTTCTTCTCCAGGGGATCTTCCTGACCCAGGGATCGAACCCAGGTCTCCCACATTGTAGGCAGATGCTTTACCACCTGAGCCACCAGGAAGTCTTAAATCAAGATCTATTTCAAGAACCCATCCCTGGCTGCCTATTGTATTTTTGTAGATTATATGTTGTAGTAAAAATATAAAGTTACATTGATGAACATTTTTTATAATTTCAGAAGATTATAGAGCAGCTACTAAAAATAACGCAAGAGGATATCACCAAAATAAATCAATGTAATTTACCATAATAACAGAATGAAATAGCAATCTGATGCTTTACTAGATTCAGAAAAACACTGGAAAACATTTAATCATGTTAAAATTAATAAACTTGAAATGGAAATGAGTGTCCACAATAGGATAAATACCATCTACCAAAAGCCTACAGCTACAAAAGTGTTGAATACTTTCGCCTCATGATTGGGAACAAGACGTTCACCATGCCTAGTAAGCATTGTGTTGAAAGTACTAGCCATTATAATGAGGCAAAAAAGAGGAATAGAAGGCATATAGGATAAAAAGGAAGAATAACAACTATTTCCCAGAGACATGTCATGTACATAGAAGATTCTGAGAAATCTATACAAAGTTACTCAAACTAATAAGTGAATTTGGGAAGGTTACAAAATACAAAGTCAGTAAAAAGATCCATACTAGTAACAGTCAACTGCAAGTGGAATTTAAAAATTCTGTTTACTTAGCAACCAAAACAGAATATTGGAATAAATTTTTAGAAATACGTAACTATAAACATTGCAGTCACTGCAGATGGTGACTGCAGCCATGAAATTAAAAGACGCTTGCTCCTTGGAAGAAAAGCTGTGACCAACTTAGACAGCATATTCAAAAGCAGAGACATTACTTTGCCAACAAAGGTCTGTCTAATCAAAGCTATGATTTTTCCAGTAGTCATGTATAGATATGAGAGTTGGACCATAAAGAAAACTGACTGCTGCAGAATTGATGCTTTTGAACTGTGGTGTTGGAGTAAACTCTTTTTTTTTTTTTTTAAATTTTATTGTAGTGGTTTGCCCTATGTTGACATGAATCCACCATGGGTACACATGTTCTCCATCCTGAACCCCCATCCCACCTCCCTCCCCATCCCATCCCTCTGGGTCATCCCAGTGCACCAGCCGCAAGCATACAGTATCATGCATCGAACCTAGACTGGCGATTCGTTTCTTATATGATATTATACATGTTTCAATGCCATTCTCCCAAATCATCCCACCCTCACCCTCTCTCACAGAGTCCAAAAGACTGTTCTATACGTCTGTGTCTCTTTTGCTGTCTCATGTATAGGGTCATCATTACCATCTTTCTAAATTCCATATATATGCGTTAGTATACTGTATTGGTGTTTTTCTTTCTGGCTTACTTCACTCTGTATAATAGGCTCCAGTTTCATCCACCTCATTAGAACTGATTCAAATGTATTCTTTTTAATGGCTGAGTAATACTCCATTGTGTATATGTACCACAGCTTTCTTATCCATTC
>SJYX01010084.1:54896-99307 GCA_006410675.1 Oreotragus oreotragus | reverse complement strand
CTTCCTGAAGTGGTCCAAAGAGCTTGGATGTGATAAGGTATCTCGTCTTGACCTTCCTAAAAGATGGACTTGAGAAATCTGCAAACCCATTTATACTCCCTCTACTATTTTTTCCCCAGCACTACAACAAACATTGCTTTTCCTCATCTATCCAATCATCACCCTGGCCCCTCCCTCAGCCCCCTCTGCCGCCTGACTTGACTTCTCTAAAAGCAATTCTGTCTGTACCAGAAATGTGAAGCCTTAATATACGCTCTTCAGCATAATCGCTTCTTAATTAAGTCAGGCTATGGCTCAGTTTCTCCGAATCGTTTCCAGAGGGCTTAATTTTACTTCTGCTCAAAATTAATATTTTACATTTTACTCTTCAAAGAAACAAAAAAGGCTGGAAAGGAACTTGAGAAGAGGGGAATGAGAAAATGATCCAGGGAAAAAGAGAGATCATATTTCAGACCTCATTACTGAAGCGTTCAATTCTCTGTCGCAATTTCCAGCGAGTAATACCCAATCTGTGACATTCACTTTAGCAAAACAAAGCGTGGATCAAGGTAATTAAATGGCACAACTCAGAGTGAATTAAAGGATGATTCTATCAACAGGCAACACCTGCTGATCTGACACTTTCCACGTGCCTGGTTTGTCCTGGCCATGTCTACTTTGGTGAGGGGGGTGCGGGGGAGCCTGCTGACTCTTCCAGAGCAGGGAGTTCCTGGCTGCACCTGGGAGCCGGCACAGTCGGAATCCGTGTGCTTGTCAGAAGGGCAGGAGGCCCAGGAGACAAATGATGTTCATCCTTTTCCTCTAGAGCTGGCTGACTACTGTCCTGAGCCCTCCCTGGGGTTCTGCTCAGCTCTCACTGTGGACTGTGGGGCAGAGCCTTGTGCTCATGTTCACCCTGAGGTTGCAGGAACTCTTTCTTCCACAAGGCGGTTCAGGGTGGCCGGTCCCACCCAACAACCCTGTCATCCATCAAGCCACTCACTGACTTTCAACTGTGGACCGGACTGTGCCCAGGTGCTGGAGCAACATCATGATTCAGAACTGAGAGCCGCCCTCATCAACCTGCAGTTCTGGGGCCACGGAACCTGGGCGGGCCGAGAGTTCACTTGCAAACTCACTCCAAGTGTGTGCGTGGAGAACTGTACAAAGGAAACCTGAGAATCCTCAAACAGAGACCAGAGGTGTACCTGGAAGATAAGTGCTGCCTAAAAATTGGACGACAGGACCGCACACCCACACAAAGGTCCATCTAGTCAAAGCTTTGGTTTCCCCAGAAGCCATGTACAGATGTGAGAGTTGGACCATAAAGAAGGCTGAGCACTGAACTGATGCTTTCAATTTGCACTGCTGGAGAAGAGTTCCTTTGGTTGCAAAGAGATCAAACCAGCCAATCCTAAAGGAAATCAACCCTGAATATTCATTGGAAGGACTGATGCTGAAGCTCCAATACTTTGGCCACCTGATGTGAAGAGCCAACTCTTTGGAAAAGATGCTGATGCTGGGAAAGATTGAGGGCAGGAAAAGGGGATGACAGACAGAGGATGAGGTGAGTGGATGGCACCACTGACTCGATGGACATTAGTTTGAGCAAACTCTGGGAGATGGCAAAGGACAGGAAAGCCTGGCGTGCTGCAGTCCATGGGGTTGCAAAGAGTTGGACACAACTTAGTGACTGAATAGCCAGCAACAAAGAAGAGGGCTGGCCTGGAGTTTTGCAGTATGGCCATAATCACGTATGCACAGGAATTCTGCACTGCTCCCATCATCCTATCATCATTATAAGATCAGCTCTGTGGAGTCTCCCAAGGACTGTGGAGCAGAGGTGCTGAGGAATCTATGCTGAGACCAAGAAGCTGGAAATGAGGTGCTGGCTCTGGCTGAATGTGTCACAAGGTAGTTGCCATCTCTCTGGGAGATTTTTTCCTTTTATCCTCAGCCTCGTCTCTGCCTTTTAGCTAAGACCACTGATGTAGGAGGGTGTGGAGGAGAGGAGGAGTTGGGGGGAGGAGAGGAGGGGTCAAGGGAGGTGGAAGATGCTCAAGCACCAGTTAGACTGAGTACCTAACCATTCATCTAATCACATGGAACATGTGCATCTGTGGGAACCTAGGTGATGACACCTGCATAGGTGATCTGTGTGACCACCTGAAACCCTGGTTCCAGTAGAGTGTGGCAGGATGTTGAGAAGCTTCATCTTAGGGCCTGTAACTGACACTCCCCAGGGTGATTCCTCTTTTCCTAGTTCGCACAACTGAATACTGGCCAGATGTCCCCTCCATCCCAGACCCATGGCCAAAATCCAGCTTCAGACCAGCAGAAGGGGGTTTCTGCTGAGTAGCCTGCTCTCGCCCAGGGACTGTCCAAATTCATTACTTGCCACAGATTTTTATTGTACAAATATTCTACAAGGTCATTGTGCAGTCCACCAGCAGGGCCTGAGAAATCCTTTTATATGTTGATTATCTTCATTACCATATATATTTTTTAGGGACAGACCTACTGTAAGGGTCTTTGTAGCATTTCTCAGTTTTTTTTTCTCTAATAGTTTATCAGCATGATAGATTTGTCTTAAGATGATGAAAGATACATTTTCCTTTTGCCAATTTTAATAAGAAGGGAAATGATTTTTTTTTCCCCTGAAAAGGAATTTAGGATGGCAATAAGCCCATGCATGTTCAGGTGCTTTATAACGGGAGCTGGGGTCTCATCATTTATCCCATTTTGCGTATTGTTCCCAAACGCTTCCTCTGCAGGGGAAAGACTTGAAAGATTGCCAGACGTGTGTGCTTCCAGGCTTCCCCGGGATCTCCGGTTTGGGGTTTCTGAGCTCTTGTCCGTATGAAAGGTACCATGGACTGAGCCCATACCACATGCCAGGCCTTCCTTCAAGCGCTTCATATATAGTAAAGAAACTTCACAGTGATCACAGGAGGTGATTGCTATTATTAGCCATTTAACAGTTAGGAAAATTGAAGCACAGAGAGGATAAGCGACCCCCTAAGGTGATAAGAAAGTGGTGAGGTCTAGTTTCAGTGACAAAGCCCCATGCTCGAGTCCCCATCATGCTTTGGAGATGAGCCTACTTTCTGTCCTCAAATGTGCTGATTCTTCTCAGCCTTTCTACAAAGCCTGGAGTCCTGCCGCATCAGAGCCCAGTGGCTGGAGAGATGGCAAAAGATGGCAGGCAATCTGGGGAAGGTGTAAAAGAACATTCCATCTCAATCACGACTTTCAAGTTTAGACCTACACAGTAAACAGGGAAAGCCTTCTTTACCCTCAAGCTCTGTCTTCCTCTCTTTATAGTCATCCAGTTTTAAAATTCACCTCTTCCAAGAAGCCTTCTTCCAATGATTTATTTTGGTATTCTACTCTTTAGGTATTTAGGTCTCCAGGGCTAGATTTGTAGGTACTTTGGGATTACTCAGCTCCATAATTTATACATAATGATACAGTTGACCCTTGAGCAACATGGGGATCCATCTGAAATAGAGCTTGTGGTAGCTCTTCTATATCCACCATTTCTCTGCATCTGTAGTCGCCACCAAGCATTGACTGTGTCGGGCAGAAGTATTTACTTTTGAAAGATGTGTGTGTACAAGTGGATCCGTGTAATTCTAACCCATGTTATTCAAGGGTCAATTATATTCTGTCTTAAAAATATGTATATATGTTTCCTATTTCCTCCATTGGACTGGAAGCTCCTCTGAGGAGGGTCAAATGTTCTGCCTTTTGTATGATGCTCCCAATAGGATCTTGGATAGGTCTGTAGACCCTAACTTGTATAGGGCACACAGAATGGATAAACAGCTAATGTTGGGGATTGGATCGTGAGCTTAACATCACTCTGCTGCTGCTGCTGCTAAGTCGCTTCAGTCGTGTCTGACTCTGTGCGACCCCAGAGACAGCAGTGGGCTCCCCCATCCCTGGGATTCTCCAGGCAAGAACACTGGAGTGGGTTGCCACTTCCTACCACCTCAGAAATGCCTGTGATGTCTACCATTGCAAAGAGAAATACAAACCTTAGAGTAGAATTATTAACAGTATGACTCGCTAAGACTGGAATTTTCCTGATGCTCCAGCAGTTAAGACTTCACCTTCCAAAGCAAGGGGTGTGGGTTCCATCCCTGTTGGGGAGCTAAGACCCCACACATAAAACAGAAGCAATATAGTAAGAAGTTCAGTAAAGACTTTAAAAATGGTCCACATCAAAAAAATCTTTTTTAAGAAAAGAAGCCCCAAGACCAAGCAAGCTCACTGCAAATGTGTACATACAGAGGCATATACTAAAAAGAGTACCTACATAGTCAGCACAGAGAAAGAGACAAGCATGAAAGTTTGTTTTATGGATAGGCTTCAAGGGGCAAATACACAGTGATTATCTAAGACTGGGGTCAGCAAACTCTGGCCTGTGGGCCAAATCTGGCCTGTCACCTGTTTTTACAATAAAGCTTTACGTGAACACAGCCCGGCTCATCCTATTACATGGGACACAGGGCTGCTTCACACAGCCTCAGTGGAGCCCAGGAGTGAGGCACAGACTGTGACCCCAAAGCCTCCATTGTACTACACAGCCCTCTCTGTTTCTATTTCTGACACACGCAACTTCTAAACTTCACATGGAAAAAGAAAAAACAAAGTTCTGTGAAAATCCATCTTTCTCCCCAGACCTCAGCCTATTTCCTTTTCCTCTTCCAACTATCAATTTGAAAATATGTCCAGCACCTTCCTCTCCTGAAAATCAGTTATTTCCTCAGAAAATGCAGAGCCATGGTCTATTTAGAAGCAGATTTTAGATGAGGTTCCAGATTTTTTTATTGTACTTTACCTTTTTATAGTACATTTTAGCATAAATGATACTAGAATTCTTTGTGTATTGTCTCACACTTAGAATCGATCTGCCAAATCCTATATTTTGGCAGAGACTTCTATGGTGCCTGTGATAACCATCAGACGGTCCTTGACACCTCCAACCAGACGGTTTGGTGAGAAATGGAAAAGAAACAAACTCTAAAGGGGGCTTTAAGCTCAGCATTTTCAACATTTGGAGTTTTGTTTCAATTTCAACCTACTATTCCCAGGAAGACATGTTTCCTAGTTTTCTGTATTGATTTTTATATTATAGAAGAAATACAAGGATATGCTGCTTCTGAGCCATGTTCACACCCTCACGTGTTCACAAAGGCATGTATAAAGCCCTAAGCCCTGAATTACATGGAGACAGGAAACGTGGAAGGGGACATGTCACCAAGACACTGCTCGTTGAGCTCCCAGGACATAGGCTGTGCATAGGCAGTTTAGCCTTCAAGCCCACGCGGTACCTCCTGAGAACTCTGGGCTAACGCATCTTAAATCTCACACGTTTATCGGTAGGATTATACCCCCTACCAACCTTTCTTAGCTAAAGGTCAAGTGGATCATGAGAGGGGTCTGGAAATAGCCAGGCATGTCCTTGAAACGCAGAAGCATTTGATTCAGGGAAAATATGACCTCTGGGCAAAAAGAGAAATCCACAGCTGACTGTAAACTCGAGAGGCTCATCATTAAAGGCTCTTCAGTGCGTGGGTGGACTTCAGCGCGTTATTAGAGAGTGCTGGGAGGACAGCGCTGTGCCTCCCCAGCCTTCAAGAATGGCCTCACGGGGGCAGCACACTGTGTGTGGGGCTACGAGGCCCAGCGTCCCAGGGAAGAGGCCTTTGCGGGAGCTTCTCAGCTTCTAGTACAGGGAAGGGCAGGCAACGAAAAACACCATGAGGGGTCAGCCACCCCACAGACAACGAGCATCTCAGGTCTGCTGAGCACTTGTTGTACATGACCTCTTTAGTGCTCGCCAAACTTCTGAATTCTATAAATCACCTCCATNGAGGCCAGAAGGCTGGGGCCAGAAGCTCTGGAACTGGACCTAGTCCAGCCTGCCCTCCCCTGGCAGCTAGAGTTCTGAAGAGCAGGGGACGGGGCCATCCCCACCGTGTCATGAATCAACCAGCCATCAACAAGGGAAGGGGCGTCATCACACTGCCTTCCTGCTCCTCCCTGCAGGGGGCCGTGGCTTAGCAAGTCCAGGGGCAGCTGGTGGTGGTCACTCTGCCTTCCCACAGCCACTTGGAATGCAACCTGCGAATTGCCCTCATCTTTTACTGCTCTGCCGGGCTGTTTACTGGAGCAACCTTATTACCGATCTCCTAAAAATCCCCATAAACTCTATAGATCACAGACTAGCATTGTTACAGCTGCCAGCCTGCATGAGGAGCCCCTGCAATTATTCGCCAGGGGCTGGATCTGTCTCTTATACACATCTAGATGTGTATAAGAGACAGTCTATGGGGTCACACAGAGTCGGACATGACTGAAGTGACTTAGCAGCAGCAGCAGAGAATCCCAGGGACGGGGCAGCCTGGTGGGCTGCCGTCTATGGGGTCGCACAGAGTGGGACACGATTGAAGCGATTTAGCAGCAGCAGTGGAATCAGTTTGTGCAGAGGCTTATATTGGATTGGCCGAAAATGTCATTTGGGCCGTTTGGGTGTTTCTGTAACATTTTATGGAAAAATCAGAATGAACATTTTGGCCAACCCAATAGTTCGTACGTGATGGAAGAGGACACAAATTCATACTTGATTTATATATATATATATATATATATATATATATATATATACTACATCATCCTGGGTAGAAATACTAGCATCCCAAGCTGCCTTGGGGACCAAAGCTAGGAGGAAACATTGACTTTTATGTAGCTTATAGATAAGTTGGTTTTTTTTTCAACTCACTAGAAATGATTATTTTAATACATACGTTAGGTAATTTCCTGTGTGTCCCAGGCTGGGTATGGCTCAGGACCTAGCTTCTCCTGCTGGCGTATACTCTTCACAGTCCACCTCTTTGTAATAGTAACATGCTTTAACCATCAAATGAGGAAAGAAGATGGCATGGAGGTGTGGATAGTGGCATGTAAATCCCACCTCACTCCTGACCTCTCGCTGTACTTTATTTTAGAGCATGAGGCATGGGACCCAAGACGTGTTGGCCATTTCTCTTGGAGACCTTCTGAGGGATTATTCATGAGCTACTCTGTGGTGCAGAAGCTGTTCAGGGACAATAAGACATTCCCAATGTCGGGACAGTGCTGGTCACTTCCTGGTGTCACGTGCCTGCTGCTTGGAGACAAACTGACCACCTGTGTTCAGATTAGCATTGCCCTTCCCTCTGTGACACAGCAGTGGGAGATGGAAACATCTCTTTCCCTAAATCCTAAGTAACAGTGAGTAATTAAAACATTGTGCATGCCACCAATTAATGATAAGAAGGAAGCTTACTTAAATCAATTAAATCTAAAAAGTATTGCTTTGATAACTGTATCTGAGTATAGGGTGGAGCTTTCAGAAATAGAATGTAGCGTCTGATTATGGGAGGTGGGCGTGGGGACAAACACTGAATGGGCTGAGAAGTGGTCTGAGCATTCTCAAGCCCCTGTCAGTACCTGGAGAGAGCTCCATGATTCATAATCTTGAAATGCATAGGCCGATAATTGCCTTAATCACCACAGAAACATGGCTAAAATGTACTGAAATAAGCCATGAAACTCATTACAAGATAACAAGATTCTATCTACTCTCCAAGGTCACATTAGAGCTTTAAGGTCAAGGAGTTAATCACCTCGTTCAGTAAAAGCACCAAAGATAAGAACCTGGGTGTGTGTGTGTGTGTGTGTGTGTGAGTTGTTTAACTAGAATCCAGTACAATAGAGACGGCCAGGTAGGTGAAAAGTAAGTGGATGACAGTCTCAAGATAACTAGTCATTTTGTGCTTCCCTTTTTAAGTTCTGGAGCAAAAACATCAGGCTGTTTGTTTTGCAGAGTTAGTATTCCCTAGACTGCTCCCTTCCCATACAGACCACGTAAGCTGTCAACAGGTCAACAGTGGAGTTGGGCCATGGCTTTAGAATCTGGACAACCAAATTTCTTTCCCATTGGCCTGATGAAGTGCACCTCGGGCTGTTTTACAGGAAGGGGTCTTACGCATCACCTACGTTTACCTCCGAGTCTGTCAGATGAGAGAGATGATGTTCAGGCAGGTGCAGGGCTGTCCAAAGTCCCATGGCTTGTTCCAGGTATAGCACAACTACAGAGGCCATGCAGAGTGCAAGCTCTTTTATTCTACTAAGAGGTCAGGCTCTCGCAGAGGGGAAGGCACAGCCTGCAGGCAGCACAGGTCTTTTCCTGAAGCTGAAATCTCTTCAATCCCCAGTGATGCAGTGAGCATCAGATATGAAGGGTGAAGTCTCACGTCTTCACACACCTCAGGTGTGGCCTTAGAGTTGAGTCGGTTAAACCTGGCCCGGGGGCAGTTGTTGCTCTTGCATTTTATCCTCATCTGAGGCCAGAGGTCCTCAGTCCTCTCTGCAGGCCCTCAACTTACCCCTGCCCACCACTCTTCTCCAGAACTGATGAGAAGCTAGACTTAGACCTACATCGAAGACTAGATCCCTTGGTTTCTAAGGAAAGACTGAAGGACAGCAACAATAACAAAACTGCCAGAAGGATGTTTACTAAGATAAAATGAGATTATGAGCCTGATTCATAGAACATTCTCAACGGATGGTTACTATTGTCATCATCACCATCATTGTGATTGTCACCATCATTACCACCACCATCATCATCAGTTTCAAAAGGGCTGGATTGAGGAATACTAGGGAAGAGTGAATGACTAGCTTTCATCACTGCAATGGCCTCATTAAAGGAAACAGGCTTAAACTGCAGCAAAAAAAAAAAAAAGAGAGAGAAAAAAATATAATTCTTTAAAAATAAAATTACTGGGAAATTCTGTTATTTACCTCCAAGGAAATATCTAAAATCCTTCTGGGATGATAAATGAGTTACTTTTTGGAGCCAAGAGGTAACTCCAGTGCCAACTCTGAATGTTTTCAGGCATTTAGACACCATTCATCATCAATAAATTACATGTAAATTTAAATCTACTGATAAGAAATCCTACTTTTTTTCTTGTGTTTTGGTACAATGTGATTTACAAATCTGTATATGAAAAAGACCAAGAAAGCTATCATTTTCTTTTAGTTATTCCAACAAGGAACTCTAGTTCCTGGCCTCTATAACTGCCAATTCCCCTGGAAAGATTTTTCTTTAAGTTGTTCTGTAAAAACAATTCAAGCTCCCAAATATGCATTTACTGAGGATTTACTTTGATAGATTCTGCGTAGGTGGTGATTGCAGAATTAATCTTCATTAAATACATTTTTGATAATTAGTTTATTTTCATTTAACACTTAGTAACCACCACACAAACTCTAGGCAAGTATAACTAGTCCAAAAAAAAAAAAAAAAAGTTTAATAAATACCAGCAAGTGAATAAAATGATTTATTGAGAATTAACTCCTTATTACTATCTGGACCCAAATTCATTGGAGACATTCATGGTTAATTTTACACGGTATGCTCTGGCGGAGCCGTGGAATAAAGATTATTCACTGACTTCCATAGGATTCTTGGATATGCATCCAGCCTGGAGCTAATAAGTCTAAATGTTTGCCCCCTAGACCGAGGATAAATGAAGAGAGTATAAAAACCACATTGGATTGCCTAGGGCAGCTGCTCTGACGAGCTCTGTAAACTGTCGACCACAGGCTCAGAGTAGCCGGAGGTGATTGCAGCAGTTCCGTTCTGTCGGTGGCCCTCTGTCAGCGTCCTCAGAATAGGGACTCAGTGTCGGGGCCTGCCGCCGAGTCCCAGACCTATAAGGGAAGGGCTGTGACCTTGAGCAGCTGACGCACTCTCTAACATCAGTTTCCCCCGCGTGAAGCGGGCATGTCAAAGACTACTGATGTCCTAAGACTTCTTGCCAAATGTGATAGTAAGCAGGTGCGTGAAAGGACCTTGCACAGCACAGGAGTAGAAGCACTGCGGTTGTGTGGATTTTCCTGGGAGAAAAGGTTTGGGATAACACTTTAAGAGTTCGGATGAGGCATTCTTGGCAACCAAAGGCATTTGTTGGGAAGCTCAGTGTCCAGGTGTCACTCAGTTTGTGTCCAGGGGCCACAAACCAAAATGATGCAAAATGGTGGTCCAGTTTCAGTTCTGCCCTGGGCAGGCAGCCCAGACCCAAGTCCATGCAGGTGGGGGCTCACCTCCTGGCTGAGTGCTCAACCCACTCTTGCAGCTGATGTTTTTGGAAGATCACCCCTCAGTAGCACTGACGAGTGTGTAGCAGTCCAGCTCGGGGCAAGATGGCTGCTGACTGTCCACAGCTGGAAAGAGCCAGAGAGGGGGGCTCTGGGGACTGCCCGTGCTTTGCCCCTGAGGGGTTCCAGAGGCCAGAAGGCTGGGGCCAGAAGCTCTGGAACTGGACCTAGTCCAGCCTGCCCTCCCCTGGCAGCTAGAGTTCTGAAGAGCAGGGGACGGGGCCATCCCCACCGTGTCATGAATCAACCAGCCATCAACAAGGGGAGGGGCGTCATCACACTGCCTTCCTGCTCCTCCCTGCAGGGGGCCGTGGCTTAGCAAGTCCAGGGGCAGCTGGTGGTGGTCACTCTGCCTTCCCACAGCCACTTGGAATGCAACCTGCGAATTGCCCTCATCTTTTACTGCTCTGCCGGGCTGTTTACTGGAGCAACCTTATTACCGATCTCCTAAAAATCCCCATAAACTCTATAGATCACAGACTAGCATTGTTACAGCTGCCAGCCTGCATGAGGAGCCCCTGCAATTATTCGCCAGGGGCTGGATGAAGCAGGCCTTGGTCACCAGGTCCCCACTCACGTACGCGACGTGCAACATGGAACCAGCTCCAGAAACGAGGAGGAGGAGGAAGGAAGAGACCTCGGAAGTCTTCTTTTTTAAAATTTCTTCCCCTTTTATGGATCTTTTTTTCTGAATGCGGTCTTTTTTTTTTTTCCGCTCCCTTTGTTCTTCCAGTCTCACGCGTCTCCTCCACCTAGTGTCCCTCTTAGCCTCCAGAAGCAGATGCAGGACGTTAGAAAGACAGCTTTACAGCTCTCGTCACTCCTGCGGGGGGCCTGGCAGCAGCCAGCAAGCCCTGGTTGGGGGTGGGGGTGAGTCTCAGGTCCCTCTGGCTGTAGCTGTGGGAGAAATCTCAGATGAATTTCAAAACCTGGCTTTGCTTGGGATGTGATCAACAGTCACAGCAGGGCCTCTGTGTTTTACTCTATGAGCAAATCCAGAGGGAGGGGGAAGATACAGCCCCCCCACGCCAGCTCGCCCCCTCCCCGTGCAGTGCGGCTGAGTGGAGGGCATGGGAAACTCGTTTACCTCTGGGTCTGGGCCTGCCCCAGGCACAGCAGTCCTGGAGGAGGTGGAAACAGTGGCTGTGCTGTCAGCAGGGAGCCTGGCCACCTCTGCCCGAGATGTTCCACCAGATTCAGGAGAGGGGCATCTCTCAGCTCCTGCTAGAATGTCCTGGGCAGAGAGCTTGGGGCACCCACATGAGTGGGGTACCCTGAAGCTGTTCCGGGTACCCAAACAGATGGGAAGGTACTAGGCAGCACCCCGTCTTCAGGCTCTGCCCTGCTCAGCCTCCTTCGCGAATCTCCTGAGGACTGGCTTCCAGGTGACGGGATGGCTGCATTGGTGAGAACGTGTTGCTGGAAGGGAGCAGTAGGTTACAAAAGTCCCAGCAAAGGAAAACCTCAGGCGATCATGGTCTCCAGGCTTATCACAAAGGTGGATGGAGCGCTCACAGAAGGAGTTTGTAGAACAGTTGTTGACTATGCCAGAACTCAGGGCAGTGCAACAGCCTCGGGGTTTCCTGCCCATCCAATGGGCCGTCCACTCATGGATGGTCCCAGCAGACACAGAACACATGTCTCCCTGGGCTCACAGCTGTCCCTGGGGTCTCGCTGTAAGACAACCTGCTTCCTGTCTCAGGACACTCCTGGGCAGGCTTGCGGGGCTCCTTTCTAAAGCCATAGAGTCTACCTCTGGCAACAGGGGAGGGAAACTCTGGCCTCCTTCCCTTTCTCCTGGTGAAACCACTTTTGCAGAAATCTTTCTTTCCAGGCAGAGCCCTGGGAAGATAAGGATGAACCAGGTGGACCCCCTTTTCCCAATGGCAGAGCCAGCACCCTTAGGTCTGTTCCAGAGAAGCCTGGTAGGATGTGTGGGGACCTCAGAGCCCCAGAAACTGCAGCTGTAACGGGGAATGACTCTGTCAGGGTGCACACCCTCAGCGTCTGTCTAATACGATGCACCCCCAAGCCTCATCCCCCACCTGCAGCAGCACCATCACCCAGGAGCTCCCCAGAAATGCAGGTTCTCAGGCCACCCCTCTAACCCAACCCGCTACTCCATCTCTTGATGATCCCGCGTCATCTCCCTGCCTCCACAGACTCAAAAGCAACCCTCACTGCTCTACCTTCCTGTAGTACAGTCTGGGTGGTGGTGTGGTGCCTTGGAATCAAGGGAATAACGCAGGAGTCATTTCCAGTGGCACGGACAGGGTGCAAGCTGGCAGAGTGCTATGGGTACCAAGGAGGAGGTGAAACTTTGGCCATGTGTGGCCTGTCAGAGATGCTGTTGGAGGATGTGGGATGGAGCTTCTGCGGATGAATGTTCAGATTCCCAGGTTGTAGAGTGTGGGTGTCAGAGCAGGGCTGGAGAGGGGGGGCACTGCCAGCCCTGGATCGGCTGGAGAGGGGGGGCACTGCCTGCCCTGGATCCAGACACTTAACTGTTCATCCTGTCTCCCTTCCCTCAAGGCCCAAAGGCCATCTGAGGGAGGGTTGGAGAAGAGCTAGTCTTGGATCAAGTTTGGAATAAGTATGCAACCGTCAGAATAAGCCCCTCTCCTGGCAGAAGACCCCTTTCCAGGGAAAGCACTTGAACTTGCTGCGGAATGTGTTCATTTCAGGTTTGCCTGAGTCCTTGGTGCTCTGTGAGCCACTCTGGGAGTCAGGCATCCTTTCTGAAGTCTAAAGCCTGAGGGGCTTCCTGGCTGTGGGACCAAACGAGCCACCTTCCAGCAGTGGAGAAACAGACAGAGAGAATAGACTTATAGATGTGGGGAGGGGGGAGGAGAGGGTGAGATGTATGCAGAGAGTAACATGGAAACTTACATTACCATATGTAAAATAGATAGCCAACAGAAATTTGCTGTGTGGCTCAGGAAACTCAAACAGGGGCTCTGTATCAGCTTGGAGGGGTAGGAGGGGGAGGGAGCTGGGAGGGAGGTTCAAAAGGGAGGGGATATATGGATACCTATGGCTGATTTATGTTGAGGTTTGACAGAAAACAATGAAGTTCTGTAAAGCAATTATCCTTCAATAAAAAATTAAAAAAAAAAGAGCTGCCTTCACACTCAGGTTACAATGAGGACTGGGGATGAGCAGAAGCCCCTCTACCGTTGAGGCTGTCACCACAGTTGGGCTGTAACCATGTGTGGTTTTACGACAGCACTCTGAGGAGCAGGCAGAAAAGCCATTGATGGGTTGGGCTTGTTGGGCCGGGAGTGGAGACAATCTCGAGCAAGGCTGTCTGCAGAGCTAGCTCCCCTCCTTCAGAAAGGACAGCATGCCAGTTCATCAGAGGAGAACTTTGCAAGGACTTACCTCATGGTCCAGGGGTTAAGGTCTATGCTTTCAAAGCAGGGGGCACAGGTTCGATTCCTGGTTGGAGAACTAATATCCCATAGGCCACATGGTGAGTCCAAAAAATAAAATAGAAAAAAAAGTTATACGAAAGAGAAGAACTTTGCATTCAGGAGGCAGAAAATGAAGGCAAGCCTGCCCTTGCCGTGGAGGGATGGAGGACACAGGCAGGCAGCGTTTTTAATGCAGCTCTGTAGCTGGAGCCGCTCAAAAAGGGCCAGCCTCTTTTTGAAGTCCTCCCTGATCCTTTCTACCAAACTCCAGTTTGTTTCTCTCCCTTTATATTATTCTCGGCACCCAAATGAAAGATGTGGGTGCTCGGTCCTCCCGTGGCACCCTATGCCTGCCCCGTGAGGTCAGCCCCGATGCCACATTGTAATGCAGCCTCCTCATCTGCTTTCTTTCTAGACTGCAGGGAGGCAGGGATCACATCTTTCATCTGCAGCCCCAGAGCTATCACAGGGTCTGCTGTGTATAGATACCCAGTCCCTTATCTGCAATTCCAAATTCAGAAAGGTCTGAGAACCAAAAAGTCTTCTTATAACTCATTTTGCAGTAGAATCTGGGCCAGGTATTGGCAGATTTTCAGAGGCAAGATGTAGCAGCAGAGTGGAGACAACTGAGGAATGACATGGAAGAAACGTTGAAAGCCAGAGCGAGCGGCAGCCCCTGGGCTCAGAGGAAAGGCTGGCACGTTATGGGGGCCAGTATGGGGCGACCTCAGATGCCTCCCGGCACTTGTTGTTCAGTCACGTCCGACTCTCTGCAGCCCCATGGACTGTAGCCTGCCACGCTCCTCTGTCCAGGGGATTCTCCAGGCAAGAATACTAGCTTCTCCAGGGGATCTTCCTGACCCAAGGATTGAACCTTAGTCTCATGCATTGGCAGGTGGATTCTTTACCACTGAGCCAACTGGTTCTAAATTGTAGGTGCAATTCTCAAAGATGAGGAGCTGAAGGTAGGTATACTTGGGACAGTACACGCGATTTTCTGAGTATTTCCCAAGCTTGCTCTGTTCCCTTCTTCCCGTGGAGTTTCCAAACTCTCCCAGGGCTGGGGTGTTGGCCCATTTCTTCCCCCATTCTTTCTATATGGCCCAGTAAAAAGTGTTCTGAGGAGAGTCCAGAATTCTCCTGTCCTGTAGGAAAGACTTCTGGGCCTTGCACATAGATTGCAATCAGGAATACAGTTGGTCCTGGAACAACTCAGGTTTAAACTGCAGGTTCAATAATACATGGGATTTTTTTTTCCAATAGTAAACATTACAGAGGGCTTCCCAAGTGGCTCAGTGGTAAAGAATCCACCTGCCAATGCAGGAGACCTGAGTTCCATCCTTGGATCAGGAAGATTCCCTGGAGAAGGAAATGGCTATCTACTCCAGTATTCTTACTTGAAGAATTCCATGGACAGAGAAGCCTGGTGGGCTACAGTCCACTGGGTCTCAAAAGAGTCGGACACAACTGAACAGCAACAAAACGTTACTGAACCACAAGATCTGCAGGTTGGTTGGATCCCCAGATGCGGAACCTGCACACAAGGACAGTCGCCTCTAAGTTACATGAGGGTTTCACTGTGGGGAGGATGAGTGATGCTAACCTCTGTGCTATTCTCCAGTAAACGAAAACTTAGATAGTGTGAGCTTTACATTAATATGCCTTATTATTATTATTATTGGTTTGTATTAGAGCTGTTTCAGGCTCCAGCAAAATTAAGCAGAAAGTACAGAGATTTTTGCACCCATCCCCCTTACAGAAGGGCTTCCCTGGTGCCTCAGTGGTAAAGAATCCACCTGCCAATACAGGAAAGGTGGGTTCAGTTCCTGGGTTGGGAAGATCTCCTGGAGGAGGACATGTCAACCGACTCCAGTGTTCTTGCCTGGAGAATCCCATGGACAGAGGAGCCTGGTGGGCCACAGTTCATGGGGTCACAAACAGTCGGACACAGCTGAGCAGCTAAGCAACAGCAGCTCCGTACAGAAGCCTCCCCATCATCAACAGTGGACCAGTCCTTGCATCATGTACTGACACTGAAACAGTGTTATTTTAATGCCCGTTTGTCCCCCAGTAACAGGAATAACTCAGACAAGGGGTAGCTCCCCAGCTCTGATTGGGCACCTTTTTCTCCTTCCCTTACCTGGAGGTTCTTGGTATACAGAGAAGCTAGCCCAGCTGCAACGCCACAGAGCAGGGAGGAGATAGGATGACAAGCTTTGAAAGGGGTCACAACTGAGAAGACAGACAAGTCACTCCTGTGCTACAGAGGGAAGCTCACGGGCCTAGACACTGAAGATGGAGAAGGACGTACGGGATGAGTTCCCGCCCTGGTGACTGGAGTGGGAGAAGGGAATCTGGGCACATCGGTCCAGATCTCTCGCCATGGGGAGGGCAAAAGCCGCACCAGCTCCTGGGGCAGCTGGAGACCAGTTTGTCTGTGTTTCTCCAGGAGTGCCGCCCAAAGACAGCAGTCTGGGATGCCAAGCCCTGAAATCCACTCACTGTTTGTTCACAATTGACAGCGCACATTCGAACATGTAAAGTCCGGCGGCCTCATACATGCTGGTGGAGCCTGCAGGGGTTTGGGACTCTCTACCTCTCAGAGGAGGGGCTGGGCAGAGCATGCTGGTGGGTCTCTCCCAGTGGGCGAGAGGTGAAGCCTGAGTCCAGTAGGCAGGTCCTGGGCTGTGCTTCCCACAGGGCGTGGAGGGAGGAACATTCTCTCCCGGGCTCCTGGCCATAGCCTGTGATGAAACCCCAACAGCAACAACACAACCATCCTTCTGAAGCCGAGAAGAGTGTTTTAGTTTGTGTGTGCGTGTGAAGTCATTTCAGTTGTGTCTGACTCTGTGACCCCATGGACTGGAGCCCACCAGGCTCCTCTGTCCATGGGCTTCTCCAGGCAAGAATACTGGAGTGGCTTGCCATTTCCCCCTCCAGGGGATCTTCCCGACCCAGGGATCAAACCCGTATCTCTTACATCTCCTGCACTGGCAGGCAGGTTCTTTACCATGAATGCCACTTGGGAAGCCCATTTTATGTATAGGAAAAAAAAGTTTCTGCATCAAATACTTTTAAGAAAAATTTAAGCTTGGCTCTTCACTGTAGACCTTCTCCCAAGTCTTCACTAGACTGATGTGGCCACCAAGCTTGCAGGGAGAGGGAACATATTTCCTGAAGGTATCTGACCACGACTCTGACCTCAGCAGAGCTTCTTGAATGGAAAGCGCTTTGGGGAATGAGTGCAGCATTCGAATTCATCAAATGCAAGACATGTGGCTACTTTTCAATCTTCAGCCCTGGGGGTGTCCTGCAAGGAGCTTTTCAGAGAAGCCTGAAGGGGGAAAGACAGATAACTGAAATCTCTAAGAAGGGGCTCAAAAGAAGTGAGGAATTCAGGCATAATAAGAAAAGGACAGTGGCAGGCCACTAGCGTGAATTTTATCTACAGTGTGAGGGGATTCAGGGTCTCGGGTGGTGAGTTGCTGCTCTTGGAAGAACAAGGGACTCAGCAGGGCTTCCCTGCAGCAGAGGGAGGGGGTCCGCTTGGCTGTGAGGAACCTGCAGTGTGAATGTTGGGTGCCTAGGGGGCCAGGAACCAGGCAAGGGGAGGACCCAGCATCCTGTTCATGGACAGAGGTTCCCCTAGGATGCGGGTGGACCAGGCTAGATCCTACTTGGAGGCAAGGGACCAGAGAAAATGACCCACATGGGTCTCATCAGGCCTTGCGATGCTGAGATAACTAGTGATTCCTCTAGAAGCAGGCCTGAACCCGGAGCAACGAGGTGACCCTTGGGTACTATGTCAAAAAGTGGGGGTGGGGTGTGGCAGAGATCTTGGGTGTGTTTATCCCAGGAAGGAGGAGTGAGGAGGGGAATAGGCAAGGGAGAGACAGAAAAATTCGGAGCCAGGGCCTCCAAGGAAAGTCATCCTGGGGGAACTCTGACCCTTACCCCTAGCTAGGCACCCACCAACCCTGACCCCAAGTCCCCACACCCCCTCCCCCGAGAGGAGAGGCTCCGTGCAGCGCACAGCCTCATCCCCACGTCCCATTCCCGTGGTCTCCAGGCGTCTGGTCCTCTCTCATCCTCCCGTCCCTTCCTCAGTGAGGAGCGGGAGTGGGCAGTGCAGGGCCAGGGAGCCGCCACAAAACCAAAGGAAATCTTGAGGGGAGGCTGGGCCCGAGGGGTGGGCTTCTTGCAAAATCCCAAGTTTCATTTAATATAGAAAGGTGGGAGGAAGAAAGAATACCCACTCACTGTTTCGGTTTCAAAGTCGGAAGGCTGGCCTTGATTTCAAAGACCTCGTGTGTAATGTGATGCATGGCTTTCTCTTCTGTTTCTCTCTTTATAGGTAAGTGACATTTCATTCTGCTCATCCCCAAGGCAAAGTTGGATGGTTTTAAAGTGGAAAATAAAATGATCGGAAAGAAACGGGGAAGGTGGGAAGAGGTGGCCGTCGAGGGCGGTACAGGTAGGTGCCCACGAGATCGCTGTCCTTTGCGTAGACAGGGAGGGGGAGGCGCCCAGAGCGACGGTGACTGCCTTTCCCCAGGACTGGAGGTTCGGGCCGTGGCTGTGGTTTCTGAGATGTAGAAGCCTTTGCTCCTGGAAGCAGGTCTGTTCTCCAAGGTGGATGCTTAGGGCTGTCTCCAAGGAGTCTTTTCCTGGCAAGGTGTCCAGCCTGTTAGGGGTTGGTTTTGTGTCCTGGTTCTGTGTACCAGCTGCTTTGCGGTGGGCAGCTGATGGAATGTTGGGGGAATGGGTAGGGAAGGATGGGATTGCGTCTGGATAGACAGAACATCCCGGAGGAGGATCAGGAATTCGGAAGCTGAACGTGCCTGCCGTGATGGGACTGCAAATGGCACAGAAATGCAGTGTGAATGTTGGGTGCCTAGGGGGCCAGGAACCAGGCAAGGGGAGGACCCAGCATCCTGTTCATGGACAGAGGTTCCCCTAGGATGCGGGTGGACCAGGCTAGATCCTACTTGGAGGCAAGGGACCAGAGAAAATGACCCACATGGGTCTCATCAGGCCTTGCGATGCTGAGATAACTAGTGATTCCTCTAGAAGCAGGCCTGAACCCGGAGCAACGAGGTGACCCTTGGGTACTATGTCAAAAAGTGGGGGTGGGGTGCGGCAGAGATCTTGGGTGTGTTTATCCCAGGAAGGAGGAGTGAGGAGGGGAATAGGCAAGGGAGAGACAGAAAAATTCGGAGCCAGGGCCTCCAAGGAAAGTCATCCTGGGGGAACTCTGACCCTTACCCCTAGCTAGGCACCCACCAACCCTGACCCCAAGTCCCCACACCCCCTCCCCCGAGAGGAGAGGCTCCGTGCAGCGCACAGCCTCATCCCCACGTCCCATTCCCGTGGTCTCCAGGCATCTGGTCCTCTCTCATCCTCCCGTCCCTTCCTCAGTGAGGAGCGGGAGTGGGCAGTGCAGGGCCAGGGAGCCGCCACAAAACCAAAGGAAATCTTGAGGGGAGGCTGGGCCCGAGGGGTGGGCTTCTTGCAAAATCCCAAGTTTCATTTAATATAGAAAGGTGGGAGGAAGAAAGAATACCCACTCACTGTTTCGGTTTCAAAGTCGGAAGGCTGGCCTTGATTTCAAAGACCTCGTGTGTAATGTGATGCATGGCTTTCTCTTCTGTTTCTCTCTTTATAGGTAAGTGACATTTCATTCTGCTCATCCCCAAGGCAAAGTTGGATGGTTTTAAAGTGGAAAATAAAATGATCGGAAAGAAACGGGGAAGGTGGGAAGAGGTGGCCGTCGAGGGCGGTACAGGTAGGTGCCCACGAGATCGCTGTCCTTTGCGTAGACAGGGAGGGGGAGGCGCCCAGAGCGACGGTGACTGCCTTTCCCCAGGACTGGAGGTTCGGGCCGTGGCTGTGGTTTCTGAGATGTAGAAGCCTTTGCTCCTGGAAGCAGGTCTGTTCTCCAAGGTGGATGCTTAGGGCTGTCTCCAAGGAGTCTTTTCCTGGCAAGGTGTCCAGCCTGTTAGGGGTTGGTTTTGTGTCCTGGTTCTGTGTACCAGCTGCTTTGCGGTGGGCAGCTGATGGAATGTTGGGGGAATGGGTAGGGAAGGATGGGATTGCGTCTGGATAGACAGAACATCCCGGAGGAGGATCAGGAATTCGGAAGCTGAACGTGCCTGCCGTGATGGGACTGCAAATGGCACAGAAATTTCTGGACAGGAGGGAGATTTGTGGGGAAACAGATCCTCCGGCACATTAAGAATCTACTGAATCTCCATGTCTGTTTAGTTACTGCAGACATTATTTTTCTATTCCTTGTGGTATCGGAGGCTATGACAGCACTTCTGTTCTCCCGAGCCTGCAGCTAAGCTGAGTCTTAAAGCTGGAGGCTGGCTTATTACAGATGAGTTGGTCATTCAGGGAAGGTGTTTTGAAGTTCAAGATGAGTTTGGGTTTTCTACTCTCTTAAAATTCAATTCCTCTCCCCTAAGATGAAAGCGGAAGGAGTTCTAATTTCTCCTGTAACTTGCGAATGATCCACTGAAATAATTGATTGCCGGCTCTGTTGACATGTATTTTCTATTTTTTTTTTTTAAAGAAAGTAAGGAAATGTAAAGCCTTCTGTTTAGCAGTCTGTTAATCTAGGTGAAGAACACACAGCTTAATTCAATAAAAATATTTAAAGTGCATTGTCTTATCATGCCCAATTAAAGGAGATAAATAGAGTTGACTGGATTGGGGGGGGGAGGTTGGGAAGAAGGAGACAAAGATAGAAACAACTTCAATCTGTGGCACTCAGAGTGGGAAATTCTCCACACATGGGAGGCAAATCTGAAGACCTTAGAAATGTTAGAAAGAGGCAAAAATACTAGAGTTTGTTATTTAAGCTATTTGATGTCATGTCTAAATGTTTGCTACACTGTGGGTTAATTCTCTTTTCCTCTGTTTCAACAAAGAAAACAAAAAAAGAAAACTCAAAATACAAATTCCTTCTCTGAAATTGATTCTACATGGAAAACGACTGTATCTCTTTTCATGACATCCTATCCCAATCTTGAGGTTTTTTTATTATATTCTCACTGAACGCCCAAAGACCCCAGTTGCACTTTCAATGCTGTAGACAAGCCAAGTAAACTTCTTGGTATTTGCCCTGCAAAATGGGAAATATTAGGCTGCATCTATTGGGATCCTAGTCCAAAAGAGAGCTCTGTTCACCCTGCCCTGCTTGAAAAATGCAGAGAAACTGCAGTCAAGAAGCAACGCTAGCATCTTGCCTGGCAGGCAACACAAGATGGGGTTCTAAGCTGGAGGGCTTTTTAAGGCCCCTTGTTCACAAAAAAGCAGATTTTACCTTTGGATCAAGGTTGATTGAGTGATAGACTTTGCTGGAAAATTCATCTTCTTTTAGAATTTGTCAGCAGAATAATGGCTGTGGGTGGGTGGGAAGGGACTGCATTCACCCCAGGCTTCCCCTTTGGACACCTTAGTTTGACTTGTGGGCTCAGACGGAAGGGCCGCTGAGAAGCCAGGCTGTTGGAGTGGATGAAGTCAGTGCCTTGGAATTTCCTGTTAATAAGGAGGTAATGGAGTATATGTTAATTTTACAGAAAACATTTCCACAGGGTATATAAGTACAATGGATGTATTTGAATAGTTTCCATATGCTGGGACTCTCGGAACCAGGAGGATAAAATTCCATTTGCACCTGCCTTATAAACAGCACACTGGCAGCACTCACATGCCCGGTGGAATCGGAGGATGAACGGGCAGTGCTTGCACACACACACACACATCCCCAAACATGCCGGCACTTGCACATGCAGCACACAAATGCATATTTTTAGATGCAAAACCACCAAGCTTCGATGTTGCCTTTGAAAGGTGACAAGGAGCAAAGATTTCTGAGAACCAGCTCTGTCCTCTCTCGCTCCTGTTCCCCAAGACCCCATACACTCTGGTGCTCTCCCCTATCACCTCCCCATCGCCTGGTCCAGTTGCTGTATTTACTGCACAGCCTGGTCCCTGAAAGCCAGTTTCTCCCTTGGCTTTGGGATCCATTGTACGCCCTCCTTCCTGTCTTGAGTGCCCCGTGGAGGGGCAGGCAACAGTCAACCATGTGGGTCCAGCATTGACCTCCCTCCCTGTTCTCTCCACTCTGGGCTCCGAGGCCTTCCTTGACTACTCCGTCCATCTGCTCCAGCTCTGGAAAGGAGGGACAGGCTGTTGGATGGAGTTTGTGCTTCTCGGACCTTGGGGTATCTGGGTATCAGAAGGCAGCGATGATTGTGAGGGGTCAAATTCCACAGCACCCCCTCTACACCTTTGCAACGCCTGCTTTGAGGCCAGCAGGAAGTCCCACATTTCTGACAAGGACCATTCTGTGACATTCCTTTAAAGCTAACCTTCTTGAATTTCAGACACCATGCGAAACCGTTCTCTCTCTCATATTTTATTTTCAAAACGATCCTATGATGTTGGTGTTATCATCTTCTTTTTACAAATGAGGAAGCGAGATAATGCTGCCCAAGGTCACTTGACCTTGAACCTGAATTTGGTGCTATACCTCTCTCGCTATGATAGCTGTTGTTTTAACTGTTGTGTATCACATAGAGCGCTTAAACTCTCCCAGAAGAGGACAGGGTGGCAGGGAGGGGAACTTTAAACCTTTAAACTGGGCTTCTCCTTTCTAGCTCTTTAGATCAAGCCAACTCTGGACCAAGCAGGCACCTTCTGGACATGGCCTTGGAGGAGCCAGCACAGAGCAACAAAAAGAATTGGGCACAGACGTAGCAGAACTGGGGTTTGAGGCCTGAATCTGCCGTTAAATCTCTGTGTGACTCCAGGCAATTGATTTAATTCTCTGAGCCTCTCACATCACGACAAAGGCATATCAAGTACAGCACTATTTCAAAAGCTAAGTAGGGGACCCCACTGGAGAATGGCTCCTGGGAAAGGATGCTCTAACCAAACCTGCCCATCATCCTTACCTGAACGTCCCCTTCCATCCTGGCTCCCCAGATCTCTAAGCCGAGTTCTTGCTTTTTCTGATGAAGTCTAGAATTTTTGCCAACAGTAAAGAACAGTTCTTGGCAGCTCCCTGAGTCTTCCTTTCCTTTCAATACCAGGCCTAGTGGAGAGCAAAATTAGCCTGCCAATCACTCAGAGACATGTGGGCCCCAGGAAATTAAATTCCCCCTCTCTCCAGCTGTCTCCCCCTACGCGCCAGGTACCAAATGAATGTGCAGGCCACACGTTTCCATTCCCGTCTCTCCTTCCTATGTGTTAATTTGAGCACCTTAGTAGAACAAAACCAACCTAGTGGATATGAGATGAAGTTCATTACCTCCCAAAGCCAAAGGTTATAGGAGGGAGTTAGTCGGAAGGTAGCTTTGGCTCTCTTACATCATTCTTTTGGATTAGAACATTTTTTTCTTCCAGCAATATTTAAAAGCCACCTTCTTACACAGGTCACGACTTTCGTGACCAATTGAAAGGAGGGAAGCGAGCAAGGGACTGAAGCCGCTCAGCACCCACTCGGAGTTCCTGCAGCTGCTGGGGTCTCCCAGACCTCATGCCCTTCCTGCATCTATTTGGACCAGGGACAGTGCTACTACTTTCTGAAGATGATGTTTGGGGACCCCACGTGCAGCTGGGGAACTGGGCTCCCAGTGCTTTCTGTGTCTGCCAGTGGCGTACACACAGTCCCTCCTGGCCTTGGGGGGAACTAAGGGAGGACCTCCCCTGAAGGCTGACTCTTGGGGCGGCCACTGTCTTACACAACCTTTCCACCTCTCAGCTCTGGAGCAAGGGCTCTTAATCCTGACATTTGCCTGAGCATTCAGAGGAAAAGCCTCTTCAGTACCATGGGGCGAAAAAGACTTTAGATACGCAGTCACTGCACAGATGTGAACAGCCAGGCATAGATCCCAGGGTGAGTGAAGGGCACAGAGCTTTATCGGAAACCTGCGGCCACTATTGTGGGGTACCTTGTGTCCCCTCTGAACTTGGTATGTTGAAGCCCTCACCCCCAGTCCCTCAGAATGTGACTGTCTTTGGAGACAGAGCCTTTAAGGGGTAGTTCAGGCAAACAGGAGTAAATAGGAGGTCATGGGAGTGGGCCATTGTCCAGTCTAACTGATTTCCTTACAAGAAGAGATTAGGAGGCAGACACGCACAGATGAGGACACAGGGAGAACACCGCCACCTCCAGGCCAAGGAGAGAGGCTTCAGAATGAAACTGACCCCCTAGACACCTTGATCTTGGACTTCTCACCTCTAGAACTATGAGGAAGTAAATTTCTGCTGTTTAAGCCACCCAGTCTGAGGCGCGTCTTACAACGGACCAGGCAAGAGAACCCAGTCAGGGCAAGAAACAGCACAGGTGTCTGGAAACAACAGAAGCTCCCATGGGCTGCAGAAAATAGGCAGACTCGCAGGTCAAATCCCTGCCCCCCATTCTCCTGACCTTTGGCTAGTTACCATTTTAATCCCCACTTTTCTCATCTGTAGAATGGGTTTCACATGTATCTCACTGCTGTGTTGAGAACTGATTGATAACGAACAAGAAATATTGTAGCATGATGCTCAGCGTCCAGTTCTCTGCTTCTCATTATTTCTCTTAACAGTGATGGGGATAAAATCCAAGTGTATATATAATATTGTGATTTTAGTGTGTGCTAGGCATTGCGCTAAACTTTCACCCAGGACACTTCATTTAACCTGGCCTTTTTATCTGGTGATTAAAAAAAAACAAGGCTAGTCTCAGGGCTCTGTGCCTGAGATCGTTGAACTCATCAACCCCTAAGCCAGGGTCTGAACGGAGACTTGAAAGCTTCCCACTCGTCACCCCCTTGATTGACCCTTGTCGGATCTCAACCTTCTTGGCTTGGGAAGAAGGACTGCCTCGATCACGGGTCATGACAGGTCCACACCCCATCCTCAGCCTGCCTCCATTCATCTCCAGATGTTCCTCTATTTAAACGGAACTTGCAGACGATTGTGGCCAAGCCTGAAGTGTAACTATGTACATCACTGAGGGTGAGATATTGAGTGTGAACACATCAAGCACTACAAACACACAGGCATTGAAAGGGGGGTGGGCAGCTGTTCTGCCAGTGTCCTGGCCTGTTTGGACATGGAGCCTTGCCCATGACACACCCTCCCAGGTCGGCGGACCTCAGGGTGGGTAAACACACTCAGCACACACACACAGTTCTGCCGCCGCGACAGGGGGGAAGCCTGTGACCTCCAGGCGGAGGGCAAGTGACGGCTGAGAAGTCCTGGCTGACATTGCCACTGCTGCCCGTGCCCTGAGCCCGGAGATCTCCGCCCAGACACTCTGGGTGGGCAGGGGCAGCCTTGGCCGGTTCCGCCTGCACCAGCTCCGGGGCTCTACTTGAAGACATTCCCCTTCCCACTGCCTGAGTCGGGGTTAGGTTAGCTCCAAGAGCGCCTCTCCTTCCAGTTCTTAGTCCCAGCACACGGCGTGAGCTGCTCTGCTGCTTCATGGAGCGCAGTCCCCAAGGTAACAAAAGATAGCCACTGGCATTCCTGTGTTGCGGGTGAGAGAGTACAGCTCAGAGGTACAAAGCATCTGCAGTACAGACCCACAGCGCCCACAAGAATTCATGTCTAACTCCCAGGATCATATAGATATTGTGTCATATCTCTATACCTGCCTGGGTACAATCTGTACATAATGTGTACTATACAATATATATGACATATTAATATTCTATATAATTATGTATCAATATTATGTTAAGTTATATAGTAAATGCTAATATATATATATATTTACTATTGGAGACGATGCCTGGGTATTCCTAAGGATTCCCTTCTAGGAAGTACCACAAATTGAGAACTGAGGTTTAAAACAAAAAAACAACCCAGCACCTCGATTATATGTTACAAGTTGAGAATTGAGGTTAAAAAACCCCAGCACCTCGATTATGTGTTACAAGCGTCTAAATCCTTGGACTATGTCCCCTCACCAATCACTTACAGCTTTGAGCTGAGAAAGGCCAGTGCCTGTGTGGCCACTTCTCTGAGCTGTCCAGGCCTTTTTCTTGTTGAACAGGAGCAAGATAGAAGGGATAATGAGACAGAAGCAAAGACTCGAGACAACGAATGTTCCCCCCTTCTTGTCCCCAGTTTCGGACAAACATGGGGCCCAGAATGAGTGAGGGAATTAAATTAACGAAGACAATTTCTCCCTGTCATTGAACTCTGACTAATGAGTCTATTTCTGGGTAATAAGAAGGAGCAGGAAGTGACAAGGCAGTGTAATGAATTAGTGGCCCAGAACCTCGTTAGTCAGAATAATCTTTCCACGAAAGACAAATGATGCAAACATTAATTATAAAGCCAGGCTGGAAATGCATCCCATCATTTGGCTTCCTAAGAAATATCTCCCAGTTATCACCGGCATTTCAACCGACAACAATAACAATAAAGTAAAGGTTCCCTGAGAACTCTGGTCCTGGGGAGACTGGCTGGTGGTGAGCCTGGGCGCCAGCCCTGCTCTCGAAAGTGGCCCGTTCTCAAATCGCCTGCAATCTCAGGGTCTCGTCCCAGCCCGGCCTCTCTCTGACCTGCACCCTCTCTGTCTCTCCGGCTTGGCCCGCTCGGGGCCATTAGAGCCAGATGAGACCAAGAGTTCAACGGGACTGTTCTCCCGCGTCAGAGAGAGAGGGCAAGATCAGGGTTTCCCCAGTGATTCCAGCATCCTAACAGAGAGCTAGAGATCAAAACTGTGCAGGAAATAGAGAAACAGGGGTCAGCTAAGTTTCTGTCCCGGCTCTTTGTGTTTGAAAACTTACTTAGCCTGTCGTTTTGCTTATTTGTTTGTTTGATCATAGAACTGCTGAGAGTGAGGTGTCTGGTTAAGAGTGCTCTTGGTGAGGGTTAAGTCAGGTTGGCACCTATTAAGTGCTGGGTGAGTGCCGTCAGCATGTGTTGTGATGTAGTTTCAAGGCTGCAGAGCTGGCAAGGGTCTGGGGCTTTGGGGGCAGTTCTCTTGGAGCAGGGAAGAGGGAGAGAGAGGCACCTGCCTGCCAGTGTCCCCAGGGGGCGAGTGCCAGGCCCCTGAGGGGCTGTCATCTCATGCTGGTTATCAACTGGAATTTTGGGAGGTGCCCAGAAGGGAAGGGAGGAGAGGGAGGAGGCCTTCGCTTGGAACCAGAGCACAGACTGAGTCAGTAATAAACGTGCTTTGCTGTGGCCATTACTCCCAAGAGTAAATAAGCCGGAATTAAAAACTATAAAAAAGTCCTCGGCAGCAGCTGGTAATAAACTTGTCCATGACTTCACGGCTTAGAGGTTCCTGAGCTTCTAAGGGCGTTTGCTCCCTCCTGCCCATGGAGGGGCTAGGAATCCTTTGCTGCCGACCTGGGAGTCTGAAGCCCAGAGGCTGGAAGTTTCTGAGCCGCCTTCCAGGTAGCCCCATCGAAGCAGAGGCTGCAGGCGGCTTTGTTTCTAAGGCTTGGTTGTTATCTGACTGGCAACTCTTGGTAATGAGAGAAGAAAAAACCAATTAATTGGGAATGAATTTTAATTGTCTCCGACTTCTCATTTGTAGGCTATTAAAACAAGTTGCTATTAAGTGATCACATTGGGTTGCATCATCCAAGAAGATGGATGCCCCCAAAAGTGCCCTCTCCTCCNCGGCTGAGTGGAGGGCATGGGAAACTCGTTTACCTCTGGGTCTGGGCCTGCCCCAGGCACAGCAGTCCTGGAGGAGGTGGAAACAGTGGCTGTGCTGTCATGTCAGCAGGGAGCCTGGCCACCTCTGCCCGAGATGTTCCACCAGATTCAGGAGAGGGGCATCTCTCAGCTCCTGCTAGAATGTCCTGGGCAGAGAGCTTGGGGCACCCACATGAGTGGGGTACCCTGAAGCTGTTCCGGGTACCCAAACAGATGGGAAGGTACTAGGCAGCACCCCGTCTTCAGGCTCTGCCCTGCTCAGCCTCCTTCGCGAATCTCCTGAGGACTGGCTTCCAGGTGACGGGATGGCTGCATTGGTGAGAAAGTGTTGCTGGAAGGGAGCAGTAGGTTACAAAAGTCCCAGCAAAGGAAAACCTCAGGCGATCATGGTCTCCAGGCTTATCACAAAGGTGGATGGAGCGCTCACAGAAGGAGTTTGTAGAACAGTTGTTGACTATGCCAGAACTCAGGGCAGTGCAACAGCCTCGGGGTTTCCTGCCCATCCAATGGGCCGTCCACTCATGGATGGTCCCAGCAGACACAGAACACATGTCTCCCTGGGCTCACAGCTGTCCCTGGGGTCTCGCTGTAAGACAACCTGCTTCCTGTCTCAGGACACTCCTGGGCAGGCTTGCGGGGCTCCTTTCTAAAGCCATAGAGTCTACCTCTGGCAACAGGGGAGGGAAACTCTGGCCTCCTTCCCTTTCTCCTGGTGAAACCACTTTTGCAGAAATCTTTCTTTCCAGGCAGAGCCCTGGGAAGATAAGGATGAACCAGGTGGACCCCCTTTTCCCAATGGCAGAGCCAGCACCCTTAGGTCTGTTCCAGAGAAGCCTGGTAGGATGTGTGGGGACCTCAGAGCCCCAGAAACTGCAGCTGTAACGGGGAATGACTCTGTCAGGGTGCACACCCTCAGCGTCTGTCTAATACGATGCACCCCCAAGCCTCATCCCCCACCTGCAGCAGCACCATCACCCAGGAGCTCCCCAGAAATGCAGGTTCTCAGGCCACCCCTCTAACCCAACCCGCTACTCCATCTCTTGATGATCCCGCGTCATCTCCCTGCCTCCACAGACTCAAAAGCAACCCTCACTGCTCTACCTTCCTGTAGTACAGTCTGGGTGGTGGTGTGGTGCCTTGGAATCAAGGGAATAACGCAGGAGTCATTTCCAGTGGCACGGACAGGGTGCAAGCTGGCAGAGTGCTATGGGTACCAAGGAGGAGGTGAAACTTTGGCCATGTGTGGCCAGTCAGAGATGCTGTTGGAGGATGTGGGATGGAGCTTCTGCGGATGAATGTTCAGATTCCCAGGTTGTAGAGTGTGGGTGTCAGAGCAGGGCTGGAGAGGGGGGGCACTGCCAGCCCTGGATCGGCTGGAGAGGGGGGGCACTGCCTGCCCTGGATCCAGACACTTAACTGTTCATCCTGTCTCCCTTCCCTCAAGGCCCAAAGGCCATCTGAGGGAGGGTTGGAGAAGAGCTAGTCTTGGATCAAGTTTGGAATAAGTATGCAACCGTCAGAATAAGCCCCTCTCCTGGCAGAAGACCCCTTTCCAGGGAAAGCACTTGAACTTGCTGCGGAATGTGTTCATTTCAGGTTTGCCTGAGTCCTTGGTGCTCTGTGAGCCACTCTGGGAGTCAGGCATCCTTTCTGAAGTCTAAAGCCTGAGGGGCTTCCTGGCTGTGGGACCAAACGAGCCACCTTCCAGCAATGGAGAAACAGACAGAGAGAATAGACTTATAGATGTGGGGAGGGGGGAGGAGAGGGTGAGATGTATGCAGAGAGTAACATGGAAACTTACATTACCATATGTAAAATAGATAGCCAACAGAAATTTGCTGTGTGGCTCAGGAAACTCAAACAGGGGCTCTGTATCAGCTTGGAGGGGTAGGAGGGGGAGGGAGCTGGGAGGGAGGTTCAAAAGGGAGGGGATATATGGATACCTATGGCTGATTTATGTTGAGGTTTGACAGAAAACAATGAAGTTCTGTAAAGCAATTATCCTTCAATAAAAAATTAAAAAAAAAAGAGCTGCCTTCACACTCAGGTTACAATGAGGACTGGGGATGAGCAGAAGCCCCTCTACCGTTGAGGCTGTCACCACAGTTGGGCTGTAACCATGTGTGGTTTTACGACAGCACTCTGAGGAGCAGGCAGAAAAGCCATTGATGGGTTGGGCTTGTTGGGCCGGGAGTGGAGACAATCTCGAGCAAGGCTGTCTGCAGAGCTAGCTCCCCTCCTTCAGAAAGGACAGCATGCCAGTTCATCAGAGGAGAACTTCTCAAGGACTTACCTCATGGTCCAGGGGTTAAGGTCTATGCTTTCAAAGCAGGGGGCACAGGTTCGATTCCTGGTTGGAGAACTAATATCCCATAGGCCACATGGTGAGTCCAAAAAATAAAATAGAAAAAAAAGTTATACGAAAGAGAAGAACTTTGCATTCAGGAGGCAGAAAATGAAGGCAAGCCTGCCCTTGCCGTGGAGGGATGGAGGACACAGGCAGGCAGCGTTTTTAATGCAGCTCTGTAGCTGGAGCCGCTCAAAAAGGGCCAGCCTCTTTTTGAAGTCCTCCCTGATCCTTTCTACCAAACTCCAGTTTGTTTCTCTCCCTTTATATTATTCTCGGCACCCAAATGAAAGATGTGGGTGCTCGGTCCTCCCGTGGCACCCTATGCCTGCCCCGTGAGGTCAGCCCCGATGCCACATTGTAATGCAGCCTCCTCATCTGCTTTCTTTCTAGACTGCAGGGAGGCAGGGATCACATCTTTCATCTGCAGCCCCAGAGCTATCACAGGGTCTGCTGTGTATAGATACCCAGTCCCTTATCTGCAATTCCAAATTCAGAAAGGTCTGAGAACCAAAAAGTCTTCTTATAACTCATTTTGCAGTAGAATCTGGGCCAGGTATTGGCAGATTTTCAGAGGCAAGATGTAGCAGCAGAGTGGAGACAACTGAGGAATGACATGGAAGAAACGTTGAAAGCCAGAGCGAGCGGCAGCCCCTGGGCTCAGAGGAAAGGCTGGCACGTTATGGGGGCCAGTATGGGGCGACCTCAGATGCCTCCCGGCACTTGTTGTTCAGTCACGTCCGACTCTCTGCAGCCCCATGGACTGTAGCCTGCCACGCTCCTCTGTCCAGGGGATTCTCCAGGCAAGAATACTAGCTTCTCCAGGGGATCTTCCTGACCCAAGGATTGAACCTTAGTCTCATGCATTGGCAGGTGGATTCTTTACCACTGAGCCAACTGGTTCTAAATTGTAGGTGCAATTCTCAAAGATGAGGAGCTGAAGGTAGGTATACTTGGGACAGTACACGCGATTTTCTGAGTATTTCCCAAGCTTGCTCTGTTCCCTTCTTCCCGTGGAGTTTCCAAACTCTCCCAGGGCTGGGGTGTTGGCCCATTTCTTCCCCCATTCTTTCTATATGGCCCAGTAAAAAGTGTTCTGAGGAGAGTCCAGAATTCTCCTGTCCTGTAGGAAAGACTTCTGGGCCTTGCACATAGATTGCAATCAGGAATACAGTTGGTCCTGGAACAACTCAGGTTTAAACTGCAGGTTCAATAATACATGGGATTTTTTTTTCCAATAGTAAACATTACAGAGGGCTTCCCAAGTGGCTCAGTGGTAAAGAATCCACCTGCCAATGCAGGAGACCTGAGTTCCATCCTTGGATCAGGAAGATTCCCTGGAGAAGGAAATGGCTATCTACTCCAGTATTCTTACTTGAAGAATTCCATGGACAGAGAAGCCTGGTGGGCTACAGTCCACTGGGTCTCAAAAGAGTCGGACACAACTGAACAGCAACAAAACGTTACTGAACCACAAGATCTGCAGGTTGGTTGGATCCCCAGATGCGGAACCTGCACACAAGGACAGTCGCCTCTAAGTTACATGAGGGTTTCACTGTGGGGAGGATGAGTGATGCTAACCTCTGTGCTATTCTCCAGTAAACGAAAACTTAGATAGTGTGAGCTTTACATTAATATGCCTTATTATTATTATTATTGGTTTGTATTAGAGCTGTTTCAGGCTCCAGCAAAATTAAGCAGAAAGTACAGAGATTTTTGCACCCATCCCCCTTACAGAAGGGCTTCCCTGGTGCCTCAGTGGTAAAGAATCCACCTGCCAATACAGGAAAGGTGGGTTCAGTTCCTGGGTTGGGAAGATCTCCTGGAGGAGGACATGTCAACCGACTCCAGTGTTCTTGCCTGGAGAATCCCATGGACAGAGGAGCCTGGTGGGCCACAGTTCATGGGGTCACAAACAGTCGGACACAGCTGAGCAGCTAAGCAACAGCAGCTCCGTACAGAAGCCTCCCCATCATCAACAGTGGACCAGTCCTTGCATCATGTACTGACACTGAAACAGTGTTATTTTAATGCCCGTTTGTCCCCCAGTAACAGGAATAACTCAGACAAGGGGTAGCTCCCCAGCTCTGATTGGGCACCTTTTTCTCCTTCCCTTACCTGGAGGTTCTTGGTATACAGAGAAGCTAGCCCAGCTGCAACGCCACAGAGCAGGGAGGAGATAGGATGACAAGCTTTGAAAGGGGTCACAACTGAGAAGACAGACAAGTCACTCCTGTGCTACAGAGGGAAGCTCACGGGCCTAGACACTGAAGATGGAGAAGGACGTACGGGATGAGTTCCCGCCCTGGTGACTGGAGTGGGAGAAGGGAATCTGGGCACATCGGTCCAGATCTCTCGCCATGGGGAGGGCAAAAGCCGCACCAGCTCCTGGGGCAGCTGGAGACCAGTTTGTCTGTGTTTCTCCAGGAGTGCCGCCCAAAGACAGCAGTCTGGGATGCCAAGCCCTGAAATCCACTCACTGTTTGTTCACAATTGACAGCGCACATTCGAACATGTAAAGTCCGGCGGCCTCATACATGCTGGTGGAGCCTGCAGGGGTTTGGGACTCTCTACCTCTCAGAGGAGGGGCTGGGCAGAGCATGCTGGTGGGTCTCTCCCAGTGGGCGAGAGGTGAAGCCTGAGTCCAGTAGGCAGGTCCTGGGCTGTGCTTCCCACAGGGCGTGGAGGGAGGAACATTCTCTCCCGGGCTCCTGGCCATAGCCTGTGATGAAACCCCAACAGCAACAACACAACCATCCTTCTGAAGCCGAGAAGAGTGTTTTAGTTTGTGTGTGCGTGTGAAGTCATTTCAGTTGTGTCTGACTCTGTGACCCCATGGACTGGAGCCCACCAGGCTCCTCTGTCCATGGGATTCTCCAGGCAAGAATTCTGGAGTGGGTTGCCATGCCCTCCTCCAGGGGATCTTCCCGACCCAGGGATCAAACCCGTATCTCTTACATCTCCTGCACTGGCAGGCAGGTTCTTTACCATGAATGCCACTTGGGAAGCCCATTTTATGTATAGGAAAAAAAAGTTTCTGCATCAAATACTTTTAAGAAAAATTTAAGCTTGGCTCTTCACTGCAGACCTTCTCCCAAGTCTTCACTAGACTGATGTGGCCACCAAGCTTGCAGGGAGAGGGAACATATTTCCTGAAGGTATCTGACCACGACTCTGACCTCAGCAGAGCTTCTTGAATGGAAAGCGCTTTGGGGAATGAGTGCAGCATTCGAATTCATCAAATGCAAGACATGTGGCTACTTTTCAATCTTCAGCCCTGGGGGTGTCCTGCAAGGAGCTTTTCAGAGAAGCCTGAAGGGGGAAAGACAGATAACTGAAATCTCTAAGAAGGGGCTCAAAAGAAGTGAGGAATTCAGGCATAATAAGAAAAGGACAGTGGCAGGCCACTAGCGTGAATTTTATCTACAATGTGAGGGGATTCAGGGTCTCGGGTGGTGAGTTGCTGCTCTTGGAAGAACAAGGGACTCAGCAGGGCTTCCCTGCAGCAGAGGGAGGGGGTCCGCTTGGCTGTGAGGAACCTGCAGTGTGAATGTTGGGTGCCTAGGGGGCCAGGAACCAGGCAAGGGGAGGACCCAGCATCCTGTTCATGGACAGAGGTTCCCCTAGGATGCGGGTGGACCAGGCTAGATCCTACTTGGAGGCAAGGGACCAGAGAAAATGACCCACATGGGTCTCATCAGGCCTTGCGATGCTGAGATAACTAGTGATTCCTCTAGAAGCAGGCCTGAACCCGGAGCAACGAGGTGACCCTTGGGTACTATGTCAAAAAGTGGGGGTGGGGTGCGGCAGAGATCTTGGGTGTGTTTATCCCAGGAAGGAGGAGTGAGGAGGGGAATAGGCAAGGGAGAGACAGAAAAATTCGGAGCCAGGGCCTCCAAGGAAAGTCATCCTGGGGGAACTCTGACCCTTACCCCTAGCTAGGCACCCACCAACCCTGACCCCAAGTCCCCACACCCCCTCCCCCGAGAGGAGAGGCTCCGTGCAGCGCACAGCCTCATCCCCACGTCCCATTCCCGTGGTCTCCAGGCGTCTGGTCCTCTCTCATCCTCCCGTCCCTTCCTCAGTGAGGAGCGGGAGTGGGCAGTGCAGGGCCAGGGAGCCGCCACAAAACCAAAGGAAATCTTGAGGGGAGGCTGGGCCCGAGGGGTGGGCTTCTTGCAAAATCCCAAGTTTCATTTAATATAGAAAGGTGGGAGGAAGAAAGAATACCCACTCACTGTTTCGGTTTCAAAGTCGGAAGGCTGGCCTTGATTTCAAAGACCTCGTGTGTAATGTGATGCATGGCTTTCTCTTCTGTTTCTCTCTTTATAGGTAAGTGACATTTCATTCTGCTCATCCCCAAGGCAAAGTTGGATGGTTTTAAAGTGGAAAATAAAATGATCGGAAAGAAACGGGGAAGGTGGGAAGAGGTGGCCGTCGAGGGCGGTACAGGTAGGTGCCCACGAGATCGCTGTCCTTTGCGTAGACAGGGAGGGGGAGGCGCCCAGAGCGACGGTGACTGCCTTTCCCCAGGACTGGAGGTTCGGGCCGTGGCTGTGGTTTCTGAGATGTAGAAGCCTTTGCTCCTGGAAGCAGGTCTGTTCTCCAAGGTGGATGCTTAGGGCTGTCTCCAAGGAGTCTTTTCCTGGCAAGGTGTCCAGCCTGTTAGGGGTTGGTTTTGTGTCCTGGTTCTGTGTACCAGCTGCTTTGCGGTGGGCAGCTGATGGAATGTTGGGGGAATGGGTAGGGAAGGATGGGATTGCGTCTGGATAGACAGAACATCCCGGAGGAGGATCAGGAATTCGGAAGCTGAACGTGCCTGCCGTGATGGGACTGCAAATGGCACAGAAATTTCTGGACAGGAGGGAGATTTGTGGGGAAACAGATCCTCCGGCACATTAAGAATCTACTGAATCTCCATGTCTGTTTAGTTACTGCAGACATTATTTTTCTATTCCTTGTGGTATCGGAGGCTATGACAGCACTTCTGTTCTCCCGAGCCTGCAGCTAAGCTGAGTCTTAAAGCTGGAGGCTGGCTTATTACAGATGAGTTGGTCATTCAGGGAAGGTGTTTTGAAGTTCAAGATGAGTTTGGGTTTTCTACTCTCTTAAAATTCAATTCCTCTCCCCTAAGATGAAAGCGGAAGGAGTTCTAATTTCTCCTGTAACTTGCGAATGATCCACTGAAATAATTGATTGCCGGCTCTGTTGACATGTATTTTCTATTTTTTTTTTTTAAAGAAAGTAAGGAAATGTAAAGCCTTCTGTTTAGCAGTCTGTTAATCTAGGTGAAGAACACACAGCTTAATTCAATAAAAATATTTAAAGTGCATTGTCTTATCATGCCCAATTAAAGGAGATAAATAGAGTTGACTGGATTGGTAGGGGGAGGTTGGGAAGAAGGAGACAAAGATAGAAACAACTTCAATCTGTGGCACTCAGAGTGGGAAATTCTCCACACATGGGAGGCAAATCTGAAGACCTTAGAAATGTTAGAAAGAGGCAAAAATACTAGAGTTTGTTATTTAAGCTATTTGATGTCATGTCTAAATGTTTGCTACACTGTGGGTTAATTCTCTTTTCCTCTGTTTCAACAAAGAAAACAAAAAAAGAAAACTCAAAATACAAATTCCTTCTCTGAAATTGATTCTACATGGAAAACGACTGTATCTCTTTTCATGACATCCTATCCCAATCTTGAGGTTTTTTTATTATATTCTCACTGAACGCCCAAAGACCCCAGTTGCACTTTCAATGCTGTAGACAAGCCAAGTAAACTTCTTGGTATTTGCCCTGCAAAATGGGAAATATTAGGCTGCATCTATTGGGATCCTAGTCCAAAAGAGAGCTCTGTTCACCCTGCCCTGCTTGAAAAATGCAGAGAAACTGCAGTCAAGAAGCAACGCTAGCATCTTGCCTGGCAGGCAACACAAGATGGGGTTCTAAGCTGGAGGGCTTTTTAAGGCCCCTTGTTCACAAAAAAGCAGATTTTACCTTTGGATCAAGGTTGATTGAGTGATAGACTTTGCTGGAAAATTCATCTTCTTTTAGAATTTGTCAGCAGAATAATGGCTGTGGGTGGGTGGGAAGGGACTGCATTCACCCCAGGCTTCCCCTTTGGACACCTTAGTTTGACTTGTGGGCTCAGACGGAAGGGCCGCTGAGAAGCCAGGCTGTTGGAGTGGATGAAGTCAGTGCCTTGGAATTTCCTGTTAATAAGGAGGTAATGGAGTATATGTTAATTTTACAGAAAACATTTCCACAGGGTATATAAGTACAATGGATGTATTTGAATAGTTTCCATATGCTGGGACTCTCGGAACCAGGAGGATAAAATTCCATTTGCACCTGCCTTATAAACAGCACACTGGCAGCACTCACATGCCCGGTGGAATCGGAGGATGAACGGGCAGTGCTTGCACACACACACACACATCCCCAAACATGCCGGCACTTGCACATGCAGCACACAAATGCATATTTTTAGATGCAAAACCACCAAGCTTCGATGTTGCCTTTGAAAGGTGACAAGGAGCAAAGATTTCTGAGAACCAGCTCTGTCCTCTCTCGCTCCTGTTCCCCAAGACCCCATACACTCTGGTGCTCTCCCCTATCACCTCCCCATCGCCTGGTCCAGTTGCTGTATTTACTGCACAGCCTGGTCCCTGAAAGCCAGTTTCTCCCTTGGCTTTGGGATCCATTGTACGCCCTCCTTCCTGTCTTGAGTGCCCCGTGGAGGGGCAGGCAACAGTCAACCATGTGGGTCCAGCATTGACCTCCCTCCCTGTTCTCTCCACTCTGGGCTCCGAGGCCTTCCTTGACTACTCCGTCCATCTGCTCCAGCTCTGGAAAGGAGGGACAGGCTGTTGGATGGAGTTTGTGCTTCTCGGACCTTGGGGTATCTGGGTATCAGAAGGCAGCGATGATTGTGAGGGGTCAAATTCCACAGCACCCCCTCTACACCTTTGCAACGCCTGCTTTGAGGCCAGCAGGAAGTCCCACATTTCTGACAAGGACCATTCTGTGACATTCCTTTAAAGCTAACCTTCTTGAATTTCAGACACCATGCGAAACCGTTCTCTCTCTCATATTTTATTTTCAAAACGATCCTATGATGTTGGTGTTATCATCTTCTTTTTACAAATGAGGAAGCGAGATAATGCTGCCCAAGGTCACTTGACCTTGAACCTGAATTTGGTGCTATACCTCTCTCGCTATGATAGCTGTGGTTTTAACTGTTGTGTATCACATAGAGCGCTTAAACTCTCCCAGAAGAGGACAGGGTGGCAGGGAGGGGAACTTTAAACCTTTAAACTGGGCTTCTCCTTTCTAGCTCTTTAGATCAAGCCAACTCTGGACCAAGCAGGCACCTTCTGGACATGGCCTTGGAGGAGCCAGCACAGAGCAACAAAAAGAATTGGGCACAGACGTAGCAGAACTGGGGTTTGAGGCCTGAATCTGCCATTAAATCTCTGTGTGACTCCAGGCAATTGATTTAATTCTCTGAGCCTCTCACATCACGACAAAGGCATATCAAGTACAGCACTATTTCAAAAGCTAAGTAGGGGACCCCATTGGAGAATGGCTCCTGGGAAAGGATGCTCTAACCAAACCTGCCCATCATCCTTACCTGAACGTCCCCTTCCATCCTGGCTCCCCAGATCTCTAAGCCGAGTTCTTGCTTTTTCTGATGAAGTCTAGAATTTTTGCCAACAGTAAAGAACAGTTCTTGGCAGCTCCCTGAGTCTTCCTTTCCTTTCAATACCAGGCCTAGTGGAGAGCAAAATTAGCCTGCCAATCACTCAGAGACATGTGGGCCCCAGGAAATTAAATTCCCCCTCTCTCCAGCTGTCTCCCCCTACGCGCCAGGTACCAAATGAATGTGCAGGCCACACGTTTCCATTCCCGTCTCTCCTTCCTATGTGTTAATTTGAGCACCTTAGTAGAACAAAACCAACCTAGTGGATATGAGATGAAGTTCATTACCTCCCAAAGCCAAAGGTTATAGGAGGGAGTTAGTCGGAAGGTAGCTTTGGCTCTCTTACATCATTCTTTTGGATTAGAACATTTTTTTCTTCCAGCAATATTTAAAAGCCACCTTCTTACACAGGTCACGACTTTCGTGACCAATTGAAAGGAGGGAAGCGAGCAAGGGACTGAAGCCGCTCAGCACCCACTCGGAGTTCCTGCAGCTGCTGGGGTCTCCCAGACCTCATGCCCTTCCTGCATCTATTTGGACCAGGGACAGTGCTACTACTTTCTGAAGATGATGTTTGGGGACCCCACGTGCAGCTGGGGAACTGGGCTCCCAGTGCTTTCTGTGTCTGCCAGTGGCGTACACACAGTCCCTCCTGGCCTTGGGGGGAACTAAGGGAGGACCTCCCCTGAAGGCTGACTCTTGGGGCGGCCACTGTCTTACACAACCTTTCCACCTCTCAGCTCTGGAGCAAGGGCTCTTAATCCTGACATTTGCCTGAGCATTCAGAGGAAAAGCCTCTTCAGTACCATGGGGCGAAAAAGACTTTAGATACGCAGTCACTGCACAGATGTGAACAGCCAGGCATAGATCCCAGGGTGAGTGAAGGGCACAGAGCTTTATCGGAAACCTGCGGCCACTATTGTGGGGTACCTTGTGTCCCCTCTGAACTTGGTATGTTGAAGCCCTCACCCCCAGTCCCTCAGAATGTGACTGTCTTTGGAGACAGAGCCTTTAAGGGGTAGTTCAGGCAAACAGGAGTAAATAGGAGGTCATGGGAGTGGGCCATTGTCCAGTCTAACTGATTTCCTTACAAGAAGAGATTAGGAGCCAGACACGCACAGATGAGGACACAGGGAGAACACCGCCACCTCCAGGCCAAGGAGAGAGGCTTCAGAATGAAACTGACCCCCTAGACACCTTGATCTTGGACTTCTCACCTCTAGAACTATGAGGAAGTAAATTTCTGCTGTTTAAGCCACCCAGTCTGAGGCGCATCTTACAACGGACCAGGCAAGAGAACCCAGTCAGGGCAAGAAACAGCACAGGTGTCTGGAAACAACAGAAGCTCCCATGGGCTGCAGAAAATAGGCAGACTCGCAGGTCAAATCCCTGCCCCCCATTCTCCTGACCTTTGGCTAGTTACCATTTTAATCCCCACTTTTCTCATCTGTAGAATGGGTTTCACATGTATCTCACTGCTGTGTTGAGAACTGATTGATAACGAACAAGAAATATTGTAGCATGATGCTCAGCGTCCAGTTCTCTGCTTCTCATTATTTCTCTTAACAGTGATGGGGATAAAATCCAAGTGTATATATAATATTGTGATTTTAGTGTGTGCTAGGCATTGCGCTAAACTTTCACCCAGGACACTTCATTTAACCTGGCCTTTTTATCTGGTGATTAAAAAAAAACAAGGCTAGTCTCAGGGCTCTGTGCCTGAGATCGTTGAACTCATCAACCCCTAAGCCAGGGTCTGAACGGAGACTTGAAAGCTTCCCACTCGTCACCCCCTTGATTGACCCTTGTCGGATCTCAACCTTCTTGGCTTGGGAAGAAGGACTGCCTCGATCACGGGTCATGACAGGTCCACACCCCATCCTCAGCCTGCCTCCATTCATCTCCAGATGTTCCTCTATTTAAACGGAACTTGCAGACGATTGTGGCCAAGCCTGAAGTGTAACTATGTACATCACTGAGGGTGAGATATTGAGTGTGAACACATCAAGCACTACAAACACACAGGCATTGAAAGGGGGGTGGGCAGCTGTTCTGCCAGTGTCCTGGCCTGTTTGGACATGGAGCCTTGCCCATGACACACCCTCCCAGGTCGGCGGACCTCAGGGTGGGTAAACACACTCAGCACACACACACAGTTCTGCCGCCGCGACAGGGGGGAAGCCTGTGACCTCCAGGCGGAGGGCAAGTGACGGCTGAGAAGTCCTGGCTGACATTGCCACTGCTGCCCGTGCCCTGAGCCCGGAGATCTCCGCCCAGACACTCTGGGTGGGCAGGGGCAGCCTTGGCCGGTTCCGCCTGCACCAGCTCCGGGGCTCTACTTGAAGACATTCCCCTTCCCACTGCCTGAGTCGGGGTTAGGTTAACTCCAAGAGCACCTCTCCTTCCAGTTCTTAGTCCCAGCACACGGCGTGAGCTGCTCTGCTGCTTCATGGAGCGCAGTCCCCAAGGTAACAAAAGATAGCCACTGGCATTCCTGTGTTGCGGGTGAGAGAGTACAGCTCAGAGGTACAAAGCATCTGCAGTACAGACCCACAGCGCCCACAAGAATTCATGTCTAACTCCCAGGATCATATAGATATTGTGTCATATCTCTATACCTGCCTGGGTACAATCTGTACATAATGTGTAATATACAATATATATGACATATTAATATTCTATATAATTATGTATCAATATTATGTTAAGTTATATAGTAAATGCTAATATATATATATATTTACTATTGGAGACGATGCCTGGGTATTCCTAAGGATTCCCTTCTAGGAAGTACCACAAATTGAGAACTGAGGTTTAAAACAAAAAAACAACCCAGCACCTCGATTATATGTTACAAGTTGAGAATTGAGGTTAAAAAACCCCAGCACCTCGATTATGTGTTACAAGCGTCTAAATCCTTGGACTATGTCCCCTCACCAATCACTTACAGCTTTGAGCTGAGAAAGGCCAGTGCCTGTGTGGCCACTTCTCTGAGCTGTCCAGGCCTTTTTCTTGTTGAACAGGAGCAAGATAGAAGGGATAATGAGACAGAAGCAAAGACTCGAGACAACGAATGTTCCCCCCTTCTTGTCCCCAGTTTCGGACAAACATGGGGCCCAGAATGAGTGAGGGAATTAAATTAACGAAGACAATTTCTCCCTGTCATTGAACTCTGACTAATGAGTCTATTTCTGGGTAATAAGAAGGAGCAGGAAGTGACAAGGCAGTGTAATGAATTAGTGGCCCAGAACCTCGTTAGTCAGAATAATCTTTCCACGAAAGACAAATGATGCAAACATTAATTATAAAGCCAGGCTGGAAATGCATCCCATCATTTGGCTTCCTAAGAAATATCTCCCAGTTATCACCGGCATTTCAACCGACAACAATAACAATAAAGTAAAGTTTCCCTGAGAACTCTGGTCCTGGGGAGACTGGCTGGTGGTGAGCCTGGGCGCCAGCCCTGCTCTCGAAAGTGGCCCGTTCTCAAATCGCCTGCAATCTCAGGGTCTCGTCCCAGCCCGGCCTCTCTCTGACCTGCACCCTCTCTGTCTCTCCGGCTTGGCCCGCTCGGGGCCATTAGAGCCAGATGAGACCAAGAGTTCAACGGGACTGTTCTCCCACGTCAGAGAGAGAGAGGGCAAGATCAGGGTTTTCCCAGTGACCCCAGCATCCTAACAGAGAGCTAGAGATCAAAACTGTGCAGGAAATAGAGAAACAGGGGTCAGCTAAGTTTCTGTCCCGGCTCTTTGTGTTTGAAAACTTACTTAGCCTGTCGTTTTGCTTATTTGTTTGTTTGATCATAGAACTGCTGAGAGTGAGGTGTCTGGTTAAGAGTGCTCTTGGTGAGGGTTAAGTCAGGTTGGCACCTATTAAGTGCTGGGTGAGTGCCGTCAGCATGTGTTGTGATGTAGTTTCAAGGCTGCAGAGCTGGCAAGGGTCTGGGGCTTTGGGGGCAGTTCTCTTGGAGCAGGGAAGAGGGAGAGAGAGGCACCTGCCTGCCAGTGTCCCCAGGGGGCGCGTGCCAGGCCCCTGAGGGGCTGTCATCTCATGCTGGTTATCAACTGGAATTTTGGGAGGTGCCCAGAAGGGAAGGGAGGAGAGGGAGGAGGCCTTCGCTTGGAACCAGAGCACAGACTGAGTCAGTAATAAACGTGCTTTGCTGTGGCCATTACTCCCAAGAGTAAACAAGCCGGAATTAAAAACTATAAAAAAGTCCTCGGCAGCAGCTGGTAATAAACTTGTCCATGACTTCACGGCTTAGAGGTTCCTGAGCTTCTAAGGGCGTTTGCTCCCTCCTGCCCATGGAGGGGCTAGGAATCCTTTGCTGCCGACCTGGGAGTCTGAAGCCCAGAGGCTGGAAGTTTCTGAGCCGCCTTCCAGGTAGCCCCATCGAAGCAGAGGCTGCAGGCGGCTTTGTTTCTAAGGCTTGGTTGTTATCTGACTGGCAACTCTTGGTAATGAGAGAAGAAAAAACCAATTAATTGGGAATGAATTTTAATTGTCTCCGACTTCTCATTTGTAGGCTATTAAAACAAGTTGCTATTAAGTGATCACATTGGGTTGCATCATCCAAGAAGATGGATGCCCCCAAAAGTGCCCTCTCCTCCTCCAGCCTCCCCTTTGGACAAAAACTGGGCTCTTGGGCTTTACGCAAAGTGAACCCATGGGGGGGAAATATAGGAAAAAGAATCTTACTGCCAAAATCTAATTTTTTTCTTTCTTTTTTTCTACCAAAGAACCGTTGCCTGCGCTTGTCTGTGATTCTGTGGCTGTTCACCTCTGGAGCGTTTTGGGAGCTGTAGGGGGGTTGCCGGGGAGGCAGGGCTTGCTTTGGGCAGCTTCTCTGTCTGCTTATCACCGGCTCCGCAGTTGTGGGGGTGGGAGGGGCTGTACAGGGTCCCTGGAATCAGCCCGTCTGGGCAGAAGGAGGGGACCCGGCCTGCGAAAGGACTGCCAGGGCCACTCCCCGCCTTCCTGCCCTCCACCCACCTCTTACTGCTCCAAAACGAGCTTTTATTGTTTTAAGCTTTGTGTGTGCCTGCGTGCGTGCCAAGTTGCTTCAGCTATGTCTGACACTTTGCGACCTCATGAACTGTAGCCCTCCAGGCACTTCTGTCCATGGGATTCTCCAGGCCAGAATACTGGAGTGGGTAGCCTTCCCTTCCTCCAGGGGATCTTCCTGACCCAGGGATGGAATCTGCATCTCTGAGTTTTCCTGCATTGGCAGGCAGGCTCTTTACCACTAGCGCCACCTGGGAAGTCTTTTTTGAGGTGTGATTGGCAGATAAAATTTATATACATGGAAAGTGTACAGCCTGAGACTTTGATGTATGAATACGTCGTGGAAGGATGCTCGCAGTCAAGCTAACTAAGGCATCCATCACCTCACACAGTGACCATGTTGTGTGTGATGAGGATGCTTAGGATCTGCTCCTAGCAAATTCCAAGTGTGGGATAGGATACCGTTAACTGGAGTCACCTTGCTGTACACCAGGTCTCCGGAACTCACTCATCTTGATAACCTAAACTCTGCACGCTTTGGCCAGCATCTCCCCACATCCGCCTCGCTGTGGCTTCCACTATTTTAGATTGTGCAGTATTTGTCTCTCTGCGTCCGGATTATTTCACTTAGGTTAGTATTCTCGGCAGAATTATTCACAGTAGCCAAGATGTGGAAATGAGCTAAATGTCCATGGGGGATTAATCGGTAAAGGAAACACGGAGTATCCACACTGCGGAATATTACTCAGCCTTAAGGAAGACGGGAATCCTGCCATTTGGGTCCTTGTGGAGGGGCCCGCAGGGTCAGCGAGGTCTCCGGTGAGCACCTGAGCTACTATGGACATGGCAGGTCACGGGATGTTTCTGAACCTGCCCGGGCAGTGCAAGGAGTGGAGATCGCAGCCCCTCCCTGAGGGCCTGTGTAGATGTCATAGGTCAGATGTAGGTTGTGTAGGTGCCCAGCCAAATGCTAACCCCGAGGGCCCAGGGGTCCCCGCAGTGCTGGAACCCCAGCCCCTCCCCTTCCAGCTCTCCCTCATCGGCCCCCTTCCCATCCCTCTCTGATCTTTCTCTCTGCTCAGTTTTCTGAACGCCCATCACCTGTATCTCACCCTCCATGTCCCCTTGCTGTCTCCACACAAAAGGGCCAGGGCCCCCATAGAAGGCTCTGCTGGAGGCTCTGCTGGGGAGGGCTTGGCTCTCTGCCTGTCCAGGTGAGCTCTGCCCTCAGCAGCTTTATGACTTTCAAGGTGGAGCTGTCTCTGCCCCCTTGGGCAGAGACGTAATCAGCTTGGAAGGCCAGTCCCGCCCCCTCTGCTCCCAGGGGTCTTATCTGGCCTCTCTCTCCAAACCCCAGCCACCTGGTGGCTGCACAGTATTCATGGAGGGCCGGGCACCTGTCCCCTTCCATCTCCTTCCATCTAAGTCACCTGCATGTCAGGGGGCTAATTCATGGTTCCTGCTGCACTCGGCTGGTCAGCTCTGGGCTTTGCAAAGGAGGCAGTGAAATCGCTCTGAACTCTGCAACTGGTAGTGCGGTGGGTGGGGCCCGAGGGACCCTCACCAACATCTATCCCCCCACACATACCAGAGCCCATGCTGGACAGGGCATCTCTGCGACATGACGGGGCTGGCAAGCGGCTTGGCTTGTGAGACTGGCCAGGAATCAGAGGTGTAAGAAGATAGTTCAGCTCAGCTCAGTTCAGTTCAGTTCAGTCGCTCAGTCGTGTCCAACTCTTTGCAACCCCATGAATCGCAGCACGCCAGGCCTCCCTGTCCATCACCAACTCCTGGAGTTCACTCAGACTCATGTCCATCGAGTCAGTGATGCCATCCAGCCATCTCATCCTCTGTTGTCCCCTTCTCCTCCTGCCCCCAACCCTCCCAGCATCAGAGTCTTTTCCAATGAGTCAACCCTTCGCATGAGGTGGCCAAAGTACTGGAGTTTCAGCTTTAGCATCATTCCTTCCAAAGAAATCCCAGGGCTGATCTCCTTCAGAATGGACTGGTTGGATCTCCTTGCAGTCCAAGGGACTCTCAAGAGTCTTCTCCAACACCACAGTTCAAAAGC
>SJYX01010084.1:42218-54244 GCA_006410675.1 Oreotragus oreotragus | reverse complement strand
ACTGTTTCCCCATCTATTTCCCATGAAGGCTTGCTATAAGAAGTTAAGGCTGAAGCAAATCTGGAGGTCACCAGAAGGTGAAGAAATGCTGCTAATCGACAGTAGCTGATCAAAACGACATCAGAAATGCAGAGAGCCCAGTCCTGAATGAAGACAGGGAGGCTGGTTGAGGCAGGGCTATTTCTCAGGTTTGGGGCGGAGGCCCCTTTGAAAGTCGAGGTCCAGGGGCTGCAGAATGTGGCTCCTTTGATGGCAGCAGTTACTGGGCTCAGGAGCCGTGCCCTCCTAACCCCAGCTCCCCACCTTTGTCCCCATAGCTCTAGGATGGCCTTATTGGGACATCAGTGTTGGTGTTTATCTTGGCCACCAGATTCCCAGAACTTTTAGGAAATGGACAAGATCCTCTTCAGGTTTTGGTTCCCCTGCTACCTGGTAGGAGCTCAGGAGAGGTTTATGAAGCTGAAATACCCATGGACGCCCTCCGACCGCCTCTGCCCAGCCCCGAAAGTAAGGCTGTGTGATGAGATTTTCCCTCAGAACAGAGACGATCGCCACACACTGGATTAAGAAGCTACTGTTATTTGAAGCCTAAAAATAGACCTAGACAGATGAGAGGATGGACAGGGTTTCTGACATGAATTGTGGGGACGCGATGGGCCGGAAGGTGGCCCACCGACCACTGTGCTATTGATGATCCAGGCACGCTCGTCCAGGGCAGCTCAGGGGTCCCGAGTGAGCAGCGGGTGCGGCTTGGAGTGATCCGTGGGATCCCTAGTGCCTCGGAGGACACGGAAGCCGGGGGCAGCCTTCTCTGAATCCCAGAAATGGCAGCCCCGAAAGGAGCGGGTGGCCTTTGGACCGCGTGTTTCCCAGCCGTCAGCCAGGCTCCAGATCTGTGCTTTGTGAGAGCCGCAAGCCGTCACCCCCTTGTGTGTGTGTGTATGCATGCCTGTGTGTGTAAGTGTGTGCTGTGTAAGTGCATGTGTGTGTGAACACGCGAGATCTTTCTTCCCGTCTCCTCACCATCCTGGTCACCCAGCTCTGGGCAAAGCCTCCATTTAAGTGCGGCACCAGATACCGACATAGAGCATTCTGGGGGAGTCTGCCCACTGCTCCCCTTTTGGCCTCTGTCGGGACCTCCCCAGAAGTGCTCCTCCATCCCTCACCCAGAGCATCGCCAGACAAACAGAGCTGGAGGCCCTGTTCAGGGGGCTCCCAGCTGAGCCCCGTCTCCTCCCCAGGCACCATCACGGCCTTCACCTCTCTAGGCCTCACCCACGGGGCTGGAGAACAGAGGCCTCACGGCTGCAGACTGCCTTTTAAAACAAAACACCCGAACAGAGAAACTACACCCCCGCCCACCCCCACCCACCCCCTGAATTCGGTCTGTTGGTGTCAGACTCTGATATGTTGAAAGGCAGCTCAGAGAGAACAGGGGTGGGGAGAACAGCATCTCAGGGAGATAATTGACTTCAGAAAAGCTATGTCTGAGATGTAGGAAGAAAACAAGTGAAAATATGTTATTTTACAACCTTGATACTCCTGACCTCATTGAAAATAAATACACACACGCTGTATGGGCTATCAGGTAAGGAAGTACCCTAGCATGGGGTACTGTCGCCATCTTGTGGTCAGAGTGAGTACTGCCATGCCACATTCCACATCCGGATTCCCATAGAAGCCGGTGTATTGCAGAAGTTGCTTGGGCCCTGCTTGAATTAGAGCCAGAAAATGATCCTAATTGAAAAAATGAGCCATTCCTAAAAGCCTCCCTTCTCCAGACAAGACATCTGGTCACTCCTGGGCTGGCTGGCATGCTCCCAGAGAAGAGAAAGCTATAGTAGGAATGCAAGTCCTTCCAGAGCTTGGTACCGTCTTTTGTGATTTAACAGCTCCATGTCCTTTGAGGGTCTGAGTCTCATCACCTGCAAAATGACAAACTGGAAATGTACAGTGCTTCTGGTCCCTTCCAACGGGACAGCCATCAGGTCTCAGCAGTCCCTGAGAGAGGCGGAGGCCTCAGAGAGCTGGTGAATCACTGATCAGTCTGGGGGTGGTGGGACGCTTTGTATGGGGTTGCTTCATTGCGTTAAGCTCATTCACTGCTATTATGACAGTCGTTCTCTATTGCTGATGAATCCGGTGTTAGCTCAGTGTAACAGAACCAGACCTATTGTTCCCCTGTCTGCAAGAACGTCCCCATTGTCATTCCCAGGCTGACTTCCAGTCTGTGACTTGTGATGTTGTCTCTGAAAGTGGTGAGCGAGGGAACCTTCCCAGGGGCTGTGATCATCAGACACCTAAGCTCAATCCCACTGCAGACCTGCACCCAAGAATGCTGGTGGGCGGATGGCACCCTGAGCTCTGAATTCGGGGCACGGTTGGTGGTATTTGCTCTTATGTTTTTTCCTTTCATCTGCATCTTAATACAGTTCACTCACTTACTGCATGAAAAGAAAGCTCTCCAGTATGAACTGTGTTTAAAAAGTTACCATTCTCTGAATTCACTCTTTGTGTAGCAAGAATCTCTCTCTCTTATTCTTGTAGAGACAAGACTTAAGTTTAACTAATCTTTTAAAAAAACTTTTTATTGCAAGGTATTTGCTTTACGATATCGTGCTGGTTTCTGCCATACATCAACATGAATCAGCCACAGGTGGAAGTGACCCCTCCTTCTTGAACCTTCCTCCCATCTCCCATCCCATCCCACCCCTCTAGGTTTTCGCAGACCACCACCCCGTGTGGTGTGTCGCACAGCAAATGCCCACTGGCTATCTGTTTTACATATGGTGATGCTTCCATTCTGCTCTCTCCATTCGTCCCACCCTCTCCTTCCCACAGAGTGCCCACAAGTCTGTTCTCTTCATCTGCATCTCCACTGCTGCCCTGCGCATAGGTTCATCAGGACTGTCTTTAAAACGTTTAGCCCCGTGACCTGAGCAAACACCAGCTCTCACCCCCGACCCTCACCTCCTGGTTGCCAATGGGACCATCTCACACACAGACTTCAGTTCTTGTATAAGATGAACAGTCGTTCATCTTTTCTGTTTAAGCCCTTGGGATATTTCAGTTTGGCAAGACAGCAGTTTCAGGAAGCTACACTGTTTTATTAAGTGTATTAAACAGCACAGAAGCTCATCTGTTTGGCCACAGTTTGTCTGCTGGTTGTCTGGCCTTTTCCCAATATATTATGGGTTGTTTTCCCAACACATTTTAAAATTCTTATTACTGACTACAATGTGCTTTCGTTGATGTTATTATCATAATTAATTTGTTTCTTATATAGCCGAAAACACAGAGTGGACCTTTGCCAAATTTGCATCATTTATAACGTTTCCGGAATGGTGGCCACATCCATTAACAACTGGTACTTGCTGAGTGCCTACTAAGGGCCACGTGCATGCTAAGTCACTTCAGTTGTGTCTGACTCTGCGATCCTGTGAACTATAGCCTGCTAGGCTCCTCTGTCCAGGAGATCCTCCAGGCAAATGCTGGAGTGGGTTGCCACGCCCTTCTCCAGGGGCCCTTGCCCACCCAGGGACTGAGCCCACGTCTCTTATATCTCCTGCATTGGCAGGTGGGCTCTGTATCACCAGCACCACCTGGAAAGCCCACATAGCTTTGCATTTACTTTCTTCAGTTTTTCCTCACAGCACTGAAGGGAGATCATTTTATCTCAGAGTCACAGGTGGGGACACTGAGGCCCCAGNACCCAGGGACTGAGCCCACGTCTCTTATATCTCCTGCATTGGCAGGTGGGCTCTGTATCACCAGCACCACCTGGAAAGCCCACATAGCTTTGCATTTACTTTCTTCAGTTTTTCCTCACAGCACTGAAGGGAGATCATTTTATCTCAGAGTCACAGGTGGGGACACTGAGGCCCCAGGAGGCTGAGTGGCTTTCTCAGTTCTCACAGCTACCGAATCCTGGAGGAGATAATGCCCGCACCCAGTTCTAGCCCCAAAGCCCAAGCATCTCTCACCATCACTCTCCACCCACAGTCCCACCTCCGCTGACATCCCACTGGGGACTTGATTCAGGAGCAGGTCCACCAGTCAGCAGATAGGCGGTGGCTTCACGTGGCCTCTCCTGTGAAGGTGACTCAGTTTGAATGGAGTGTGTTTTCAGCCCAAGCACTCTCCCAGGAAAGGCCCTGCTCTGGGAGGGGAAAGCTCAGACCTTGGCTTGGCTCCGGAATGAGCCGGAATCTGGACCCAGACACTCAATCTGTGAGGGTTTGATTGCTCTTCTATTTAGTGCTGGGGTGAGAGCTCCAGCAGAGAAACTTGGTTCATTGGTTTGACTCTTAGGTGCTTACCGAGCAGCTTTGTATCACGCAGTCTGGGGACACTGGCATGGCCAACATTTGTAATAAGAGCCTTGGGTTCGAGCCCCTTTCTCTTCTGGGGAATTTGAGGTTTTGCTCTTTTTTTTTTTTTTTTGGCATGCAGGGTTCTTTAGCTGGGCACATGGGCCTGGCTGCCCCATGACCTGTGGGATCTTAGTTCCTGACCAGGGGTCAAACCAGCATCTCCTACAGTAGAAAAACTGGACCAACAGAGAGGCCCCCAGAATCTGAGTTTTGACAGGAGACTCTGGGAGGCTCCAAGGTCCATGTTGGTCCTAAAGTATGCAAAACCATGGAGACGGACTGAAAAAAAGGAGATGCTGAGAACACCTGGCTGTTTTCTAATCCTCCGGGATGAGCTGTTTTCTACATGAGCACGTCCACTAGAGCCAATAGGCTCACGTGACAGGAACCATAAAGGTCAGAGGTGCCCACAGAGGTGAAGGACTGCCTTGGAGTTCTTCCAGCACTGGGTGTGCGTGGCTGTGAACATGCGTTTACACACTCGTAAAGGGCAAACGGATCTGATCAAACGACCTTCACGACTCCATGATTTAGAATTACAGAATGATCTCTATAACTAAATTTGATGGGCCTTCACGCAGCATGCTGGTTATCAGAGACATATATTTGCTTGAGATATCTGCCCATTGCCCATTTTTTGAGAGTTTCAAACCTTTACAAAAGTAACACAAATAGCATATGAGCAGCTCTCACCCACACTGGCTCTGTAGCTTCTTGGAACCACACGGCCTCTTACATAATGCATAATCACAAGGGAGTGACCAAGTTCAGGAAATTGACGTAGATGCCAGCTCCGTCCACTGTCAGCTCACACACAGTCTGTCTCATAATCTCTTCTCTGTCACTAGATCCCCACCGCTGGCCGTCCCCGTGGCTGGACACGTCCTCACATCCCCTTAGCCTCCATCTGTCTTTACACTGACTTTCTTGAAGACAACAGGTGGACTGGTAGTACCTGGTGCTTTTCAAACATTGCTCACATGTCCAGCAGACAGCTCTGTATCTGGGAGTGCCGCACCTGGTCAGGGTCAGCAGGACAGAGGGCTACCTGTGTGCTGGTGGGCCAGGATCCTGGCCATCCTGGCCAGCAGGGGAGGGATCGCCAAGGCGTGAATTCTGAGCTTGTGCCCGTCCCCCGCCTCCTGAGACCCGTGGCTTCCTCACCTCGCGGCAGTCATGAGAATTAAGTGGCATATTGTAGGTAAAAGTGCTTAGTAAACTATAGCAAAGAGCTAGACCTGTGCGATACATTGTAATTTATTATTAATACACCAGCAAGGCAGCCTGAAGCCAGAATCAGAGGGGGAAATTGAAAAATCTGTTAAACGCTGGGTTGAAAACAAGAGCGAGCCGACCGGTGGCTAGACCTAGCGTCCCCGGCCGCCTCTGCTCTGCTTGACCTTCTGGGGGTGGGGTGGGGGGAAGAACTGGCCATGAGGACTGAGCCTTCACCAAGGGCCAAGCCCTTTGCGGAGGGAGGCCCCGGTGCAATGGAGAGTGGATCTGGCTGCTCGCTACTTAAAAGCCAATAGGGGCTGGGCTGGTGGAAAGAAAAGCTTGCTTTATTTTGGGTGCCGGCACCTGGGGCGGAGAGGGTGGGTTCCTGTCCAGCGGCCGACTCCCCCTCACTGACAGTAGGCAAGAGCTTTTTAGATGGGGGGAGGCAGTTACTTGCAGAAACAGCACAGTCAACTCTGACAGTCATCTTGAAATTGGTCATCAGCAGTCTGAGCAGTGTCACCGAGACTGTTTTAGGCACAGTTTATCTTCAGTTCTAGGATCAGCTTGTTTCTGTTTCTTGAGGCCAGTTCTCAGAATTGTGGCAGCTGCTCTCATGGCTATAGTCTGGTCCTCCTGTAGCTAACTTCTCCACCTGGTGAAGGTTTCAGCATCTAAAGACAACTCACAGGACATGGCTCAGAATATTACCTGTAGTCCTGCAGAAGGAACTAAAGGTCCTTGATTATGGTTAATGACTAGGCTCTTACTATTTGATTTCCTTTGACTGTTTTCCTTTGTTTTTGAAAGTTCTCACTTCTCTGATTAAACTTTCTTTTTTTTTTGCTCAAATCTTTCCACAGACAAAAAACAGGCTGAGGCCATGAGTGACAAGGTCCTGCTCCATTTCACCGATGCTCATGAGAACTCTGAAAGGTCTTAGGGTCCTTCTGTTAGAATGTAGAGCGTCAGAGGTGATGTTATGCACTCACACAGCCAGCAAGTGTCAGAGTCAGGATGTGCATTTCCAACCCCTCCTGTGGCACATATGAGTACACACTCGTATGTACGTGTGTGTGCATAGTGAGTGCATGCTTGGTCATGTCTGACCCCTTTGTGAACCACAGACTGTAGCCCACCAGGCTCCTCTTTCCATGGGATTTCCCAGGCAAGAATACTGGAGTGGGTTGTCATTTCCTCCTCCAGGGGATCTTCCCAACCCAGGGATCCAACCTGCGTCTCCTGTGTCTCCTGCGTTGCAGGAGGATTTTTTATTGCTTGAACCATTAGGAAGCTCATATGTGTGCAAGTATGTATGTGCGTGTGTGTGTGTGTGTGTGTCCCCTCCGTGGACACTGCAGTTGGAGCACTGCGGTCAATGACCTCAGTGGATAAGCTCATATCCCCCCATCTCAGGTGACATCTCTTGGGGAGACCACTTCCAGGGCTGGAGGGCTGAAGGCAAACCTCCTCCACACCAGGAGCCCCCTCTTACCGGCCTCAGCGTCTGCATCACGGCTGAGACACCTTGCAGGCTGTGAGGACCAGCGCGCTGAATTCTGACTCCATCGGCAGGTTTCTGATCTCGAGTCCCTTGTCAGCTACTGAGAGGTGGATGCATGACTGCTGGCCGGCCACACGTCTGGGCAGCCTGTTTTCTCACCTGGAAACGGGGTGATGCCTGTCTTGAGGGCTGTTGTGAGGACTGATCTGAGAGTGTCACCACAGAATCCCCGCTGCGGTTCAAGGCACTGTGAGCCCGCCTCTGGGGACACCCTGCAGGGCCGGTGGAGGACCGCGTCCCAGGCCCTCCTCCGTGAGCGCTTGTCTCCCTAACTCCACAGAGGCCGGGCGCTCAGGGAGCCGAGGCTGGCCGTGGTCCCTTCTCCCCGTCGCAGCCCCCCGGCCGCTGCCTCGGCTCCGTGCCGTTTGAACACAGCTGCAGAGTCAGGGCGCACACGCTGTGCTCAGCCTCTCGGTGAGCAGCGCTGCGCCCTCTGGTGGCGGCTGGCGGTGCTGCAGGCCCTCAGCACCGCCTGTTGAGGAGGAGGACCCGCCCCTCGCTTCCTCTCCAGGCTGCAGTGCTGGGAATGGCGCCAGTCTCCGCCAGAAACCTACCCAGTTCCGCTGGATCTGAAACTGGCTCCCCCCACACATCTGAAATGTTCCCTCTGGACTCTGCACTCACCTCCTCTCGGGGTTCGGGTCCCTCCTGGCGGCCCAGAGGGAGGTGGACTTGGCGTCCCCACACTGTGCGTGAGGGCGTGTCTGGGCTCATTGGCTTGTGTGCCTGTTCCTGCCAGCCAGCCCTGCCCTGTGCAGAGAACGCGAGTGAAAGGCATGCGAGTGTCAGAGACAGGACAGCACCTTCCCCCAACCCTCTCACACACACACGGACACCCACACAAGGACGCACAGACAGGATCCCTGGAGCCAGAGAGAGCTGTCTCTCTCCGTGGGATGTGGGGGCAAGGAGTGGCACTTGCATCCATCACGCCCTCCCTCTCTCTGCACCCGGCGCTGGCTCCACCCGCTCTTCCAGGGTCGTCACAGAGGGTCACTCTGAGTGGGCGACTGGTGACGACAGAGATCACAGGACGATAGCCTGAGCCCGCTCACCGCCTACAGACTGCGGGGAGGTGGTTGGCTCTCTTGCACTTCCAGGGCAAATGAAGCATGGATTTGGGGCCCTGCACAGAAAACCTCGTCTCAACAGCCTTGGAGCGCCTGGCAGCATCTTGCTCGTCACGCCCTCTCCCGCCTGGGCTTCAGCTTACAGGGTGCTGAGAGCGGGCAGGGAGTGGGCACATCCTCCCCTCGGGGCTTGGGACCTGCCAGTCTCCTGTCCTCTGGCTGGCGCACGGGCTTTCTTTACACTGAGTGGTTGCTTAGCTTGGGGTTTGAAGCTGGATCTCTGGGCTCAGCCCAGGCTGGGGTCTGCGGCCTGCCCACCTAGGTCTCTTGGCCCTGCCTCCCTCGTCCCATCCCTCATCCCCCGTGGACCCTCCTTGTCCCAACATCCCACCTTCCTAGAGACCAGGGAAGTATCGAGAGGCAGCGGTTTGAATCCAGCCCAGGTGATGATCTGGGGGAGATCACATTCCTCTGGGATGTGGCAGCCCCCAGGAGGAGAGGAGGAGAGACGGATGTGGGAAGAGGGGCAGGGCCTGGTGTGAGGAAACTCTAGAAGGAGCCTCAGAGGGTTGCTGAGCTGCCCCAAGGGAGGACCGCAAGCGAGCTGATGTCTGCAGGAACGCCAGGGCTCCCTGTCCATCACCAACTCCCGGAGCTTGCTCAAACTCATGTCCGTTAAGTCAGTGATGCCATCCAACCATCTCATCCTCTGTCGTCCCCTTCTCTTCCCGCCTACAGTCTTTCCCAGCATCAGGGTCTTTTCCGATGAGTCAACTGTTTGCATCAGGTGGCCAAGGTATTGGAGTTTCAGCTTCAGCATCAGTCCTTCCAATGAATATTCAAGACTGATCTCCTTTAGGATGGACTGGTTGGATCTCCTTGCAGTCCAAGGGACTCTCAAGAGTCTTCTCCAACACCACAGCTCAAAAGCATCAATTCTTCAGCACTCAGCTTTCTTTGTGGTCCAACTTTGTAATCTATTTTATATATAGTGGTGCATATTTGTCAAACCCAGTCTTCCAATTTCCAATTTATCTCTCGCCCTTCACCTGCCTTGGTTAACCATAAGTTCGTTTTCTATATTTGTGACTCTATTTCTGTTTTTGTAAATACGTTCATTTGTACCTTTTTTAAGATTTCCCATAGAAGGGATACCATGTGATAGTTTTCTTTCTGTGTGTGACTAGCTTCATTCAGTATGACAACTTCTAGGGTCCATCCATGTTGCTCCAAATGTATTAATCCATTCCTTTTTCTGGCTGAGTAGTAGTCCATTGTATACAGGTACCATATCCTCTTTATCCATTCCTCCATCGATGGACATGTCGGTTGCGTTCATGTCCTGGCTGTTGTACCCAGTGCTGCCGTGATCACTGGGGTGCACTTGTCTTTTAAAGTTATGCTTTTCTCTGGGCCTACGCCCAGGAATGGGACTGTGGGATTACATGTTAGTTTTATTTTTAGTTTGTTAAGGAACCTCCACGCTGTTCTCCACAGTGGCTGCACCAATTTACATTCCCACCATCAGCGCACCAGAAAGGCTCCCTTTGCTCCACACCCTCTTCCTTTTCATCTGTGTGGTGTCAGTGTCTCTGCTAGAAGTAAAGTTTCAAATGCTCAGAGGCACTTCCCTGTCTTTATCCACAGTGTCTAGAGTATTGGCAGAAAAAGGCACTTAAAAAACAAATTTGGGGACTCGAGTCCCAGTAACTGAGGGACTTCGCCGACTCAGGCGACGACCTTAAGCTGCATGAGCAGTGCTCCGCTCTACACTGAACATTTACAAAGTCCAGACTCGGCCCCGCCCCCGGGATTTGTCTGCAAAAGGTGGGGGAATGAAGCACAGGTAAGGTGCTGAGTGACCAGGGGCCCATGAGAGCCGCAGTGGGGAGGAGCCACGGGGCCACACGGGGGCCTGGGAGGGGCTGCGAGCAGGTCAGCTCTGCCCCCCCCCCCCCCACCCGCTCATCTTCCCATCAGGGGTTATGTGGTTCAGAGATACCTCTCTGTGCCTCTGAAGGCTGGGCCCCACCCAGACGCCACAGAGACACCGATGAGAATGGGCTAATTTCCTTTGCTTTCCTTTGATGTCTTCAAAGGTAGAAAATAATTTCTGTGCTTTTCTGAGAACCACTCAGCTGAAGGCTGGGGTTTGGGGAATGTTCCATCTGTGGGAAAGGCTAATTAGAGACAATTACACCCCAGACCTGGCCTGCCGGGTGCACCTCCGGGAAGCAGCCTGGGCCAAGTGCCCTGGTCGGAGGGGTGTGGGGGCCTGGAGCCAGGCCCGCAGGCCGCGTCCTCCAAGGACAGCCCGAGGGCGGCTGTATTGGGGGGCACCGGGGGTGTGAACAGCGCGCTGGCTCTCGGGGCGGGAGCTGGAGGGGCTCAGTCTCAGCTCACCCTGCGCGCCGTCTGTGCCCCGCCCAAACGACCTCCCTGCCTGCTGTCAGGCAGCAACTGAACTAAACCGTGTTCCCAGGAAGCCAAAAAAGCCCCATCAAGCGTGAAAAACATGGAACACAGTAGTGAACATGGACAAATCCGTCAGCTGCTGGGAGTTGTGGGGTGCCCAGGTCACCTGTATCCCAACTGTGTGAATGCGGGGTTTCTGCCCCTTTCAACTGGGGTCCCAGCAGGGTCTGGCCCACTCAGTCACTCGGTAACCCTAATGAGGACAGTGCAAGGGTGAGAGCGTGCCTCCTGCTGCCTCCTGGGGCTCCCAGGTCCCACCCGGCCACCGGGCTGGTTCCCACGGTGAGAGACGTTCCTGAGCATCCAGCCTGGAATCGCCCTGGACTGTCCACCCTATCTCCTGGGATGACCAGAACTGGGTAACCACAGTTCCCTGAATTAAGGCACCCTGGTGCCTGCAGAGACTGCCAGGCACTTCGGTCCGGGTGGGCATCGGGGCAGTGGGCACAGAACCCCTCCCCACCAGGGAGCAAAATGACTCCACCCCCTGTCACCAGGGAGAAGGGGACAAAGGGCCGCAGGAGGGGAGGGGCACCGAGCAACCTGGGATCCAGGCCGGCTGGGAACTACCCCCTCGTGGCCTCCACTGCCGACTCTCAGGTGGTCCCCAGCGCCCACTGGCCCTGTTGCCCCAGACACTTCCCCTGGCGCCGAAAGAGCTCTAGCAAGGTAACCAAGTGAATATATTTTTAAAAGAAAGCTCATTTACCGAGCAGGCCTCTGCAGCAGTTGATGGAACAACCCTCCTCTGGATGGAAATAGTGGTGCAATGGTCTCCCCCGGGCTATTATTGCGCTGACATTACGGGGGCTCATAAACCCCACTGGGTGCGGCGCGCGCAGCCCGCAGGTTGCACACCTGGATCCGGGATCCTCCGGACGCGGGGCCCGGCGCGCCTGCAGCTCCGAGGACGGCCACCGGAGGGCGCGCCCGCGCTCCTCGCGCCGCGTTCTGCGCTCCAGGCAGGCGGACCCCTGAAACTGGGGCGCGGAGGGGTGGCGGACGCTTCGCAGAGCGCTCTGCAGAGGAAGCGCAGTCTGCCCCGCTCTCTAGCCCACCGCGCCCCCGAATGGGTGTCCGAACAATGGTCTGCAAAGCCAACCGCACAGGGACAACCAGAGGAGGCTGGGTAGACACGTCACTACACCAGATCCCAGCAGGTGAATGATGGCTTTTAAAGCTCCTGAAAAATCCTTTCAGATCATATCAAAACGATCCTTTCAGGTGGGAAGGGCTCTGAGGTGAGCCCAAAACTCCCAAAGCCAGACTGGTCTCAGCTCTCCAGCCTCCATCTGCTTCCCTTAGGGACCCCGAGGGCACCGCCCC
>SJYX01010084.1:12139-41185 GCA_006410675.1 Oreotragus oreotragus | reverse complement strand
GGGTGCTCAGGAGGGGAGGAGACATGGCAAGGGGTGGGAAACCCCGGCTTGCGCTTCTGCAGTCTTTACAGCTCCAGGTTTCTCCTCCTCCCCTGCCACCACCCCACACTTCCCCCGTGCACCAGGGACCCATCCTGGGTGGTGCGGCAGCCGCCTTCCCCATGCAGATCTCCAGGTGGTGCTGAGACCAGGCTGACTCCTGTTTAAAGAAAGAAGAGAAAGAGGAGAGGGAGAGAGACTGGGAGAGAGAGGGAAGAGGAGGAAGGGAGAAGGAAGCAGGGAGGAGAGAGAGGTGGAAATCCCATCGTGGTCTCTGGGCCAAGACAGGGACAGGAGCCGCTGGCCGATGCTGACAGGGCATCAGGGCTGAAGGCGTCTCCCTGAACTTCATAAGGGAAGTCAGGTAAAGGCAGAGACTCAGGCAGAAAGCCAGGTCACCCCACGAGGCTCCTTGAGGGTTAAAGACACTGAGAATGGAATTCTAAGGAGAGAGAGTTCAAACAAAACCATAAATAAGGTTTCCTGATTCCAGAAAGAAATCAAAGGGAAGAATGTCATGAACGTTTGGGGCTAGTTTTCGATGCCTTAGCCCAGAAATAGCCTGGCAGGTCATTAATGAACCGCATTGGGATTCTGGGCTCTTATGCTATGGTTAATTAATCTGTGTAAGTATTTATAATGGTAATGGCAGAGCGACCATCAGCCAAGACAAGTCATTATAAGGCTAAATCAGGCCAGGCTCAGACCGGGGTGGGGAGGGGCGTGGGGCTGGGGGCCTGGCCTTACAGGAATCGCTGTGTTCTGAGAGTTCTGGGTCAGGGCAGAGGTGGCCCAGAGGAGCAAAGCCACAGTTTGAGGATCAGAGGTCAACAGCTCTGGTCCAGGGCGGCGTGGGTGGGACAGAGGCTTGCCCAGGGGCCTCTTTCTAATTCTGAGCTATTCTGTCTCCATGAGGGATGTGGGGGAAGAAAATCGGCAGCTGAAAAATGTCACCTTCAACCTGACACTGGAGCCAGAGCATTTACAAACCTGCCTGTCACCGTGACAGCCTGACGGGTCGCAACCTCAGTCAGGACTGAGCTAAATCGCCACCATACATCTTGCAAGAAGTTGGGGCTCTTAAGATTTTTATCATTGAGACAGGTTACGAGATGGAGGGGCATGCCACTTCCAAGCAGGAAGGAGACTGAGGCTGTGAGCCTACCTTCCCTGGGACTCCAGCAGCTGCAAGATTATCTATTACCAGAGGGGAGGTGACGGCAGAAAATTACCCAGCGTCAGCCCCATCTGTTGCTGAGCACCGTTTATTTCACCTTCACTAATTCACTTGGTCTGTCATTTTCCCTTTGTCTCCGTGTCAGGCACCAAAGCCTACATCTCTTTGCCCTGGTGTCCCTGCCGGACAAGCGTGGCTGCAGAAGCAAAGTCCGGGGAACCTTCTCAGAGAACTACAGTCACTCTGCCTCCTCCGCCTCATTGTCATTCCCTCCATAATTGATCAGGAACTGGAGGCAAGAGAGAAACTGTGATTGCTTTTACAGCGTGGGTCTGCAGGCAAAGCACATTTCTGTGTTTGCTTTGTCTCCTGGGACCTGACTCTGTCAGCGGAGGTGGCAGAGTGTTAATAAGGGCTAGCGGACTTGTGTCTCCCCGGGAGCGAGGTTGCACACCTAGGCAAGAGCGCTGGCGCCCCCGTTATCCTTGGCTGCTTGGCCATCAGCCTCGCCCAGATTTGTCTTCTCATCTGTAATAGATCTGATCCTGGCTCACTCCACTGGCCAAGGTTGATGGAAAGATTAAATGAGATAGTATAGGGGCAAAGCGTCACTGTGCCCGTCTAATGAGTAAGTTAATTTAATGCACTTAACAGAGCCTTGCAGCTGTCTCTTATACACATCTCCCGCCCCCTGCTCCCCGTGGGCTCCCAGCAGGGACAGAACCTGGACTATACACCTTGCATCCCCAGGGACTGGTCACGATGCTGACAGCAGCTCGTGTTTGAGTTGAAGCTGACACTACTTCTTGTCGGGTGTGGGGATGCTCAGGCAAAAGACCCCAGCCGCTCCCTGCACACTGAACATCAAATCCCGATCCCACTGTCAGGCCATGCAACCCCGTGGGGGATGGGAAAATGCAGCCCCCAGTCTCACAGAACAATGGGCAGACACCCAGTCACCCTCTGAGATGGTCTCAGCCATTCCCGAGGCCCGCGGACCCCAGCCCCTTTTGGAGATGTTGCCTTAGGGCTTCTAGACCACTCTCAAGACCAAGGGCACATTTTATTTTCTTGTTGAAGGGCTTCCCTGGTGGCTCAGACGGTAAAGCGTCTGCCTGCAATGCAGGAGACACTTGGGAAGATCCCCTGGAGAAGAAAATGGCAGCCCACTCCGGTATTCTTGCCTGGAAAAATCCCATGGACAGTGGAGCCTGGTAGGCTACCATCCATGGGGTTGCAAAGAGTTGGACACGACTGAGCGACTTCACTTTCACTTTAAGTGTTTAGTTAGCTTTTTAAATTCTTTTTTTTTTTGGAGTAGAGTTGCTTTACAATTTTGTGTTAGTCTTTGCTGTACAGCAAAGTGCATCAGTTATATGTATACATATCCCCCCTTTTTAAAAAATTTCCTTCCCATTTAGGTCACTACAGAGAACTGAGTAGAGTTCCCTGTGCTGTATAGTATGTTCTCATTACACAGTAATGTGTGTATATATATATGTCAATCTGTTTTAATTTCCCATATGTGTGTTCTTAGGAAGGGGCTTCCTGGGTGGCCCAAGTGTAAAGAATCTGTCAATGCAGGAGACATAAGAGACCCAGGTTCGATCCCTGGGTGGGAAAGATCCCCTGGAGAAGGAAACGGCTACCCACTCCAGTAGTCTTGCCTGGAGAGCCCCATGGACAGAGAATCCTGGTGGGCTACAGTCCATGGGGTCGCATAGAGTCAAACATGACTGAAGCAACTTAGCATGCACGCACGCCCTTTTAGGAAAAGCAAATGCTAGCAAACAAGTTGGATGTTTGTTAAGGAAAATGCCCGCGGTGCCCAAGGGCTGAGAAAGGTGGGAAGCCTTGGAGTGGGATAGCTCTTTCTCCTGGGGCCTCTGCCGCCACCTGTGGGTCTGCAGCGGGACCAGGTGGAGCCAGGACAGAGGTGGCAGGACCCTCCCCCCACCTCCCAGTGTGGCCCAGGAACCCAGGAACTCCTGAAAAGATCACTCAGGGAGGCCAGGGAGGACAGGAGAAGGAAGGAAGGAAGGGGCAGATGGAAGTGAGCCTTGCCTTTCAAGTTTCAGGGCAGGATAGTTAACGCTTTAACTTTCAGGGCCTTAATTTGCAGGCTGATCAGTCCCTAGACTGGACTCAGGACATTTATTCTAGGGAATTCCGTCTCCCACAAATGCTGCTTTTAGCCCCAGTTTCCCCCGAAAGCACTGGTTCCTCGCAAGGTGATGTTCCAGAGGAGGGGCGGGGCTTGGTTGTCCTTGTGCAGACATCCCCCCCTCTTTGGATACCGAGTTCGTCTTCTTCCGGCTCCTTCCTGTCACTCTGTCCTCCGCCGGGGCCCCTCCACTCCAAGGAGGTGGCACCTGTTACAGTTACAGCCCCTGTCGCTGGTTCACATGGGATCACAGAAGACAGAACACGATGCCAAGTGTCCCAGCTGCAGGCTGAGTAAGGCGCTGTATGGGCAGTGCTGAAAACTGCCCCTACGTTCATCCTTCAATTCCTGTCTCTTGGCAACACTCAGGGGGTCGTCAGCACCCCATTCTGCAGATAGGAATGTGAGGCCTTGGGAAGTGGTGGGTCATCTCCGGTCTCACATCCAGTCCCTGCTCCTGCTGACCACTGAGGCTGGGCTCTTGCAGAGGCAGAAAGCACAAGAATTGCCCCCTAACACCTTGCAGGCTGGGGAGACAGCCCTGGCTGGACAGCCCAGTTCTCGTGTGCCCTCTAGACATGAGAAGTGAAGAGATAGCAGCCTGGTGCTCCCCAGAGCCCCAGGATGGAGAGACGCGCATGCAGTACAGATGCAGGCCCAGCCGAGGCAGGACGAGAGGACACAGGGGGTCCAGGATTCCGGGCTCAGCCTGTCTATCTCCCTCCCTGCGCCTCATCCCCCACCCCACCCCAGGCTGAACTCCCACAAGGCTGGACCAAGGCTTGCCTCATCTCCTCCTCCAGACAGCTGAGGCTGCCCTTCCTTTGCTGCAGGGGCCACCAGGAGGTCACTTGGCTGGAACCCAGGGGCCCAGCGTGGCTGAGCTGAGATGTCAGAGCTCGAGGGGGGTCCATCAGCTGGCCCTGCCCCTCTGCTCGCCCTCTTCCTCCCAGACACCCCATCCAGGGCTCCTGTGGGCATTGACCTCTGATAACTCCCTCTGCCTGTTTCCCCTGAGAGCCTCTCTCCATCCTCCTTCCCATCCTCCCAGACACCCCATCCAGGGCTCCTGTGGGCATCGACCTCTGATAACTCCCTCTGCCTGTTTCCCTTGAGAACCTCTCTCCATCCTTCTTCCCATCACTTTTGTTTTCTCTGCTTCTCTTTCTCCTCTTTTGTTCTTCTCCCCCTTACTATAAATCCCCAAAGCAGGGACAGTATGACCACCACATCCCAGAGGACAGGGTCCCTCACGCAGAGTTTGGGGTGCAGTGACCCTGCCGAGCTCAGGCCCCTCCACTGGATGGAGTTCATCAAGCACTTGTGTTTCCAGGGTGAATTTAGCCGAGATTAACAGGCTGCTGGAGGCTGGGGGAGGGGTGAACCAACATGCACTGAGCTCTTCTTGTTAGGAGTTTGTCATATCCAGCCTTACTCATTACCCAACACACACTCACACACACACACANCTGGCAGGTCATTAATGAACCGCATTGGGATTCTGGGCTCTTATGCTATGGTTAATTAATCTGTGTAAGTATTTATAATGGTAATGGCAGAGCGACCATCAGCCAAGACAAGTCATTATAAGGCTAAATCAGGCCAGGCTCAGACCGGGGTGGGGAGGGGCGTGGGGCTGGGGGCCTGGCCTTACAGGAATCGCTGTGTTCTGAGAGTTCTGGGTCAGGGCAGAGGTGGCCCAGAGGAGCAAAGCCACAGTTTGAGGATCAGAGGTCAACAGCTCTGGTCCAGGGCGGCGTGGGTGGGACAGAGGCTTGCCCAAGGGCCTCTTTCTAATTCTGAGCTATTCTGTCTCCATGAGGGATGTGGGGGAAGAAAGTCGGCAGCTGAAAAATGTCACCTTCAACCTGACACTGGAGCCAGAGCATTTACAAACCTGCCTGTCACCGTGACAGCCTGACGGGTCGCAACCTCAGTCAGGACTGAGCTAAATCGCCACCATACATCTTGCAAGAAGTTGGGGCTCTTAAGATTTTTATCATTGAGACAGGTTACGAGATGGAGGGGCATGCCACTTCCAAGCAGGAAGGAGACTGAGGCTGTGAGCCTACCTTCCCTGGGACTCCAGCAGCTGCAAGATTATCTATTACCAGAGGGGAGGTGACGGCAGAAAATTACCCAGCGTCAGCCCCATCTGTTGCTGAGCACCGTTTATTTCACCTTCACTAATTCACTTGGTCTGTCATTTTCCCTTTGTCTCCGTGTCAGGCACCAAAGCCTACATCTCTTTGCCCTGGTGTCCCTGCCGGACAAGCGTGGCTGCAGAAGCAAAGTCCGGGGAACCTTCTCAGAGAACTACAGTCACTCTGCCTCCTCCGCCTCATTGTCATTCCCTCCATAATTGATCAGGAACTGGAGGCAAGAGAGAAACTGTGATTGCTTTTACAGCCTGGGTCTGCAGGCAAAGCACATTTCTGTGTTTGCTTTGTCTCCTGGGATCCGGGGAACCTTCTCAGAGAACTACAGTCACTCTGCCTCCTCCGCCTCATTGTCATTCCCTCCATAATTGATCAGGAACTGGAGGCAAGAGAGAAACTGTGATTGCTTTTACAGCCTGGGTCTGCAGGCAAAGCACATTTCTGTGTTTGCTTTGTCTCCTGGGACCTGACTCTGCCAGCGGAGGTGGCAGAGTGTTAATAAGGGCTAGCAGACTTGTGTCTCCCCGGGAGCGAGGTTGCACACCTAGGCAAGAGCCCTGGCGCCCCCGTTATCCTTGGCTGCTTGGCCATCAGCCTCGCCCAGATTTGTCTTCTCATCTGTAATAGATCTGATCCTGGCTCACTCCACTGGCCAAGGTTGATGGAAAGATTAAATGAGATAGTATAGGGGCAAAGCGTCACTGTGCCCGTTTAATGAGTAAGTTAATTTAATGCACTTAACAGAGCCTTGCAGATAGCAAATGTTCCATAACTACCCTTCTATTATTATGCAAATAGAAGTAACCATGGTGATTTTTTTTTTTTACCCTTGCAGCATCTGCCATTCTTCTGGTTCCTGAGCTAGATAGGGCTTCTCATTCAACATTTATTGAGTGAGTTCTATGTGCCAGGGGCTGTATCTCTCCTGGGCCTGGGGAGACTTTTTAAATGCAAGCAGAAATGGTAGCTCCTGGGTCTGGTAGCACAGAGTCTCTGGGGGAACCCTGTCCTAGAGTTGAAAGCACGATTCTTAGGTGTGCACCCCACTTAGAATGGGGTGGGGTTGCCAGAGAAGGTCCTGATTGAGAAAGCAACTTTCGAGATGGGTTCTGTAGGGGTTGACTTGTTGAGGTTGGGGGCAGGAAAGAGTATTCGGGTGGAAATTATGCTCAGTAACACTTCTGGGTGGGACAGGGATCAGGGCTCACTGAGAGAAGCACAGAGCCCAAGGTTTCCCTGAGGGATGCTCTCCCCCTCCATATTTGGGAGTGGACATGTGGATAAGGGAGAAATTGCAGGAGCATATTCATTTGTTGCTGAGAATTCTGAGCTTCGCTAGAGGGCAGTGAAGACTGTTAAAGGGTTTTAAACAAGTGGCCTGAGTGGTCCTGATTACAAAGAGTGAGGTTAGCTTAGAAGGTCACCTGGATTGCATGGGCCATGGATAGAGGAGGCTGGTGGGCTGCAGTCCATGGGATCGCAAAGAGTTGGACACAGCTGAGTAATTCACACACACACACACACACAGGATGGAGAGGAAAGATCAGCTAGGCTGACAAGACAGAGATCCAGAAACTGCCTGCCTGAGGAATGGGTGAGAGAGCAAATATCTCAGTACACCCTCGTGCCCCCTTTCAGCACAGAGGAGCTGGCCCCAGAACAGGCAGGATGGCGGGGCCTGGGGCTGGAAGGGAAGCCTCCTGCCAGTTCAGAAGAGCCATGCCATTGCGGGCTGTCACCACCAGAGGGCAGTGGCGGGCGGGCTGAGAAGCAGGCACAGCTGCAGGCTTCAGGTTCAGCCACTGCGAGGGTGGGGCAGAGCCGTCTGCAGGGAGAGCGCTCAAGCATGTCCAGGCTCTTTTCACCTGAAAATGTCCTGGGGCCAGGCCAAAGATTCAGCTTGAAAAAAATCTCTGCGATCTCACCGACCAGATGCACAGCGGGCTTGCATGAGACTTCAGGCCACCTGGGGTCCTGTCTACACCCCAGGTTTGACGCTCAGTGCCTTAGCTGCCCACCTATCAGACAGTGCTGTAGGTGGGCTGGGCTTGCCTGGAGGCTTCCAAGAGGATGCCCTTGGCGTCAGTGTGCTTTCACAGGCACAGTCTCCACGAAGCCTCCGAGTGAACCTTCAAGTTGCAGATAACACTTCTCATGTGCAGGTTAATACTTTCCAAATGCGCTTCAAGCCGCTTACCTGATCTGCAGGGAAATGAGGCAGCTGGCGTGGCCTCCGGGCTCAGGTCCTTCCACCCTTTCACTCCAAGTCGAATTCTTTGTCCTTTGAGATGGGGTGTGTTTACTTCCTCAGGGGCGCATGTGTGGATATGCCATGACCATTCAGAGAACAGATACAGGTCCTCTGCCTGTCAGGCTGTGGTGGGTGGTCCCNTCCGGGCTCAGGTCCTTCCACCCTTTCACTCCAAGTCGAATTCTTTGTCCTTTGAGATGGGGTGTGTTTACTTCCTCAGGGGCGCATGTGTGGATATGCCATGACCATTCAGAGAACAGATACAGGTCCTCTGCCTGTCAGGCTGTGGTGGGTGGTCCCCATCACTGTAAGGACAGGGTGAGGATGGTCAGGCCCAGGACTTGCCAGTGTCTTGGAGAAGCTTGATCTGCTTTCTGAGAGCATGGGAGGGAGTCCTGTGATGGATGGGGATGGATAGCCCTGAACGCCAGGCATTGACGGTGACTGAGACACTTACCCAGACGCGTCCCACTGAGTCTTCGAGGCAACTCCATGAAAAGACTTATATCCCTGTTTTCAAATAGGGAAACTGAGGCTTGAAGAGCTTTCTGTCCTGAGTCAGCACAGCCAGTGGCCCCCCAGGGTCTGTGAACGCCCTCTGCTGGGGTCTGCGAGCCCCCTGGAACTGGGTGGGGGGTTGAGGTCATGAGGAAGGCTAAATTTTGGCCAAGAAAGGGACATACGTATTTAACATTTCAAAACTAGTTAACCAACACCAAATGTGGTCAACACAATGGACCTGTGATCAATCATTCAGGGCCGAGCAGAGAGGCTGACTCCATCTGGGACCAAAACAGCCATGATCATTCAGAGAACAGATACAGGTCCTCTGCCTGTCGGGCTGTGGTGGGTGGTCCCTGTCACTGTAAGGACAGGGTGAGGATGGTCAGCCCCAGGACTTGCCAGGGNTGGACCTGTGATCAATCATTCAGGGCCGAGCAGAGAGGCTGACTCCATCTGGGACCAAAACAGCCATGATCATTCAGAGAACAGATACAGGTCCTCTGCCTGTCGGGCTGTGGTGGGTGGTCCCTGTCACTGTAAGGACAGGGTGAGGATGGTCAGCCCCAGGACTTGCCAGGGAAGGTCCCAGGCAGAGAGGAAGAGAGTGGGGAGGGAGCCCAGGACACAGCGCTGACCGCACAGCTGGACATAGCTGAAAACAGCCCCAGCAGTCCTGGTCAGAGCCTCCAAGGGTCCTGGGTTCAGAGGTCAGGCTAGCATTGCCATTTGCTTCCTCCCTGGACTCTGCAGAGGACAGATACCCAGTCAGATGGCCCCACCTACTTCCCAAGCCTGGGTTAGACCACACAGGGCTGTTTTCATTAATCATGGACTCTAGGTTCCTTCCAGCATATGGATCTCCCTCTCTCTTGTTGGTCCCCTTTCCTAGAGCTAGCCTCGAGGCTACCTGACCTTCTCTTTCAGAACTTCTCTGAGCCTTCTTATCCTCGTGTGATAAACGAGCAGGATACTGCTCTCTGGACCCTCCTGAGGATGGAAGGGATCAGTGTGTATGACTGCAATCAGCCCAGGGGATGGCATAGATGAAAGCAAAATAAATATTGGTTTTCTCTCTCCCTTCACCTTTGCGTCCAGAACACGCACACACGTGCACACACACAGGGCAAACGGCAAACCTTGCCAATAAATCTGTGCAAAGTCAGAGTTAACTTAGAGAATCGACCTGGTGCAGAAGCTTTTAGAGGACTGGCGTGCCTCAGGTGATGGAAAACAATAATAATAAATCTTCGGGAATGTCACCTTGCCCCTGGCACTGAAGACGAGAACCTGAAACGTTAGTGGAATAGCCTTGAGTGTGAGGAGGAAGGTGGCTGAGACAGGCTTCTTCCCGCAGGAGGGGCGGCGGGGTCTGGAGGGAGCCCCTGGAGGGCACAGGGACTGGTCTGGGGATTGTCAGAGTCTGTGATTGTTAATATCCTAGATTGCATGTCAGGATGGGGAAGTGAGGAAAGATGGCTGCGGATATGGTACACACAGAGATCACGGGGAAATTTGGAGATGGACTTGCAAACGTGGATGCCTCAGTGCAGAGCTGTGCAGACTGGCACCTCTCCAAGTCCTAGATGCCCCCAGGGAGCTGGTGCTGTCCCTACTGGCATGGTGGCCATTCTGAGCATGCATCGGGCTGCCCGCTGCAGTCTCGTCCAGAGCGCTTTACTTTTGATAGTTCGACATGCTGTTCAGCTGCTCAGTTCTGTCCGACTCTTTGCGACCCCATGGACTGTAGCACACCAGGCTTCCCTGTTCTTCACTATCTCCTGGAGTTTGCTCAAACTCATGTCCATTGAGTCAGTGNGTGCATCGGGCTGCCCGCTGCAGTCTCGTCCAGAGCGCTTTACTTTTGATAGTTCGACATGCTGTTCAGCTGCTCAGTTCTGTCCGACTCTTTGCGACCCCATGGACTGTAGCACACCAGGCTTCCCTGTTCTTCACTATCTCCTGGAGTTTGCTCAAACTCATGTCCATTGAGTCAGTGATGCCATCCAACCACCTCATCCTCTGTCGTCTGGCTGTTTGACATATTGGTTGATAACTTTCAGTACTTAGGTCCTTCAGTCATTTTGGAGAATTGTTACTCTTCCGTTGTCTCTTCAAATATTATTTCTCAGCTCTCTCTTTCTGAAGCTACTATGAGGCATGGATTTGGTCCTTTCACCATTAACTGCTGTTTCGTATTTTTCATTTCTATACATCTGGATGACTTCCAGGTTTATCTTCCATTTTGGTAATTTTATCTTCTCGGATAATGCTTAACCATTCATTGAGACTTTAAAATTTTCATGACTTCATTTTTTACTTCCAAAAGCTCTTTAAGGCTTTACTTTTTTTGTGTCTTAATTTCAGATGTATTTGATTCCTGCATTTTAAAGCATTTTAAGCTGAGCGACTCTGTAGTCTCGATTTGGTCTTTTGATTTTGGCTTCCCAGGTGTCACAATGGTAAAGAATTCATCTGCAGTGCAGGAGACCCAGGTTCAATGCCTGGGTCGGGAAGATCCCCTGGAGGAGGAAGTGGCTACCCACTCCAGTGTTCTTGCCTGGAGAATCCCACGGACAGAGGAGCCTGGCGGGCTACAGTCCATGGGGTTGGACAGAGCTGCACCCGGCTGAGCACACACACATGCAGTCTTTTGATGACTTAGTCCTAAGAGGCTGTGGTTCTGTCCTTGCGTGTTTGGTGATGTGGAATCAGGGGCCCGTGATCAGCAGGAGAGAGTGGACACTGGGTTCCCAGCATGTCTCTCCCTCTGTGTTTGGCTCCACGGGGACCAGGGGAGTGAATCAGCCCAGGAAACACAAATCAGACCCCCAAACCCATCTGGGCACAGGCTGCAGTCACGCCTTCCCTGGGGAGACTCAGCTGCTCCACCCATCAGGTCTGGACAGATGAGGTTCCTTGCTATCCTCGTGCCAATTCTGGAATCTTTTCCTCATCCAGCATTCGGCGGCTCTCGAGGGCTCCAGCCTCTTGTGGAAATGTCATCCAGTCCTGTCCTCAATCTCCAGGTTCCCACGAGGACATGGCCCTTCGGTTTCTGTCTCTGCAAGCTGACTTTCCCTCCCCTGGCTCCAGGGAGCTGCACCCCCAGCTCATGCCCTGCCTGCTTTATTCCAAGTCCCTTCTTTGTTGGCAGTCCTTATAGGATTCCTTTATTTTCTCATGTCAGCATCATCATTAGTAGCAGCCTCATCATGGCCAACATTTATTAAGTCCTTTAACTACGTGCCAGCCCGGCCCAGATTTCTTGGTACAAATGAACTCATTTACCTTCATAACAACACCATGAGATAGATGCTATAATTATCCCCATTTTACAGATGATCAAATTGGAATTTTCTTTAAAGCAGGGGTCCCCAACCTCTAGGATCTAACGCCTGATGATCTGAGGTAGAGCTGATAGAATAATTACAGAAATAAAGTCCACAATAAATGCAATCATCTGGAAACTTCACCCCCCACCGCCCCCCACCCCATGACTGGTCCATGGAAAAATTGTCTTCTACAAAACCAGTCCCTGGTGGAAAAAGACTGGGGACCCCTGCTTTAAGGAACGTGTGCTCCCTATTGGAAGGGAAAAATACATCCTAAAGATGTAAGTAATAATTTTATAGCAGAGGAAAAAGAATCAGATTCATAAAGGAAAATTATTTTATCAGGTTCTCATAGTTATTTTACACCAGAGTCGGGACCAGCCCCCTTAGCCCAAAGCTAGATTTCCCTAAGTCTTCCACTGATGAAATTCTACTTGTTTCTTATATTGTAGACAAAACTTGATAGGCAGAGGGAAATCTGAGAGAAGGTTTGTGGCATCCTCTGCATAAAGGTGGGCTTTGTCACCTGGGTCACAGCTTTTCTGATCTTTCTAACCAACCTCAGTACTGGGAAGATAGCAGAAGGATTGTATCATCTGATCACAAAATTGTTATGAAGGACTGGCTGTTAAATTTTGTCTTCCATGAAGGGTGTTTCTTACAAACCCAGAGAGGTGTATAAATACAGGTAGAACGTCTCTAAAGGAGAGGCTGAAAGATGATCTGGACTCCCTCTCTTAATGTGAGTCATTTTGAAAACAAAAATCTCCCTGCTGAAATCAGTCTCTGGATTCGGCTTTGAAANCTCCCTGGACTCTGCAGAGGACAGATACCCAGTCAGATGGCCCCACCTACTTCCCAAGCCTGGGTTAGACCACACAGGGCTGTTTTCATTAATCATGGACTCTAGGTTCCTTCCAGCATATGGATCTCCCTCTCTCTTGTTGGTCCCCTTTCCTAGAGCTAGCCTCGAGGCTACCTGACCTTCTCTTTCAGAACTTCTCTGAGCCTTCTTATCCTCGTGTGATAAACGAGCAGGATACTGCTCTCTGGACCCTCCTGAGGATGGAAGGGATCAGTGTGTATGACTGCAATCAGCCCAGGGGATGGCATAGATGAAAGCAAAATAAATATTGGTTTTCTCTCTCCCTTCACCTTTGCGTCCAGAACACGCACACACGTGCACACACACAGGGCAAACGGCAAACCTTGCCAATAAATCTGTGCAAAGTCAGAGTTAACTTAGAGAATCGACCTGGTGCAGAAGCTTTTAGAGGACTGGCGTGCCTCAGGTGATGGAAAACAATAATAATAAATCTTCGGGAATGTCACCTTGCCCCTGGCACTGAAGACGAGAACCTGAAACGTTAGTGGAATAGCCTTGAGTGTGAGGAGGAAGGTGGCTGAGACAGGCTTCTTCCCGCAGGAGGGGCGGCGGGGTCTGGAGGGAGCCCCTGGAGGGCACAGGGACTGGTCTGGGGATTGTCAGAGTCTGTGATTGTTAATATCCTAGATTGCATGTCAGGATGGGGAAGTGAGGAAAGATGGCTGCGGATATGGTACACACAGAGATCACGGGGAAATTTGGAGATGGACTTGCAAACGTGGATGCCTCAGTGCAGAGCTGTGCAGACTGGCACCTCTCCAAGTCCTAGATGCCCCCAGGGAGCTGGTGCTGTCCCTACTGGCATGGTGGCCATTCTGAGCATGCATCGGGCTGCCCGCTGCAGTCTCGTCCAGAGCGCTTTACTTTTGATAGTTCGACATGCTGTTCAGCTGCTCAGTTCTGTCCGACTCTTTGCGACCCCATGGACTGTAGCACACCAGGCTTCCCTGTTCTTCACTATCTCCTGGAGTTTGCTCAAACTCATGTCCATTGAGTCAGTGATGCCATCCAACCACCTCATCCTCTGTCGTCTGGCTGTTTGACATATTGGTTGATAACTTTCAGTACTTAGGTCCTTCAGTCATTTTGGAGAATTGTTACTCTTCCGTTGTCTCTTCAAATATTATTTCTCAGCTCTCTCTTTCTGAAGCTACTATGAGGCATGGATTTGGTCCTTTCACCATTAACTGCTGTTTCGTATTTTTCATTTCTATACATCTGGATGACTTCCAGGTTTATCTTCCATTTTGGTAATTTTATCTTCTCGGATAATGCTTAACCATTCATTGAGACTTTAAAATTTTCATGACTTCATTTTTTACTTCCAAAAGCTCTTTAAGGCTTTACTTTTTTTGTGTCTTAATTTCAGATGTATTTGATTCCTGCATTTTAAAGCATTTTAAGCTGAGCGACTCTGTAGTCTCGATTTGGTCTTTTGATTTTGGCTTCCCAGGTGTCACAATGGTAAAGAATTCATCTGCAGTGCAGGAGACCCAGGTTCAATGCCTGGGTCGGGAAGATCCCCTGGAGGAGGAAGTGGCTACCCACTCCAGTGTTCTTGCCTGGAGAATCCCATGGACAGAGGAGCCTGGCGGGCTACAGTCCATGGGGTTGGACAGAGTTGCACCTGGCTGAGCACACACACATGCACAGTCTTTTGATGACTTAGTCCTAAGAGGCTGTGGTTCTGTCCTTGCGTGTTTGGTGATGTGGAATCAGGGGCCCGTGATCAGCAGGAGAGAGTGGACACTGGGTTCCCAGCATGTCTCTCCCTCTGTGTTTGGCTCCACGGGGACCAGGGGAGTGAATCAGCCCAGGAAACACAAATCAGACCCCCAAACCCATCTGGGCACAGGCTGCAGTCACGCCTTCCCTGGGGAGACTCAGCTGCTCCACCCATCAGGTCTGGACAGATGAGGTTCCTTGCTATCCTCGTGCCAATTCTGGAATCTTTTCCTCATCCAGCATTCGGCGGCTCTCGAGGGCTCNACCTTCCCTGGGGAGACTCAGCTGCTCCACCCATCAGGTCTGGACAGATGAGTTTCCTTGCTATCCTCGTGCCAATTCTGGAATCTTTTCCTCATCCAGCATTCGGCGGCTCTCGAGGGCTCCAGCCTCTTGTGGAAATGTCATCCAGTTCTGTCCTCAATCTCCAGGTTCCCACGAGGACATGGCCCTTCGGTTTCTGTCTCTGCAAGCTGACTTTCCCTCCCCTGGCTCCAGGGAGCTGCACCCCCAGCTCATGCCCTGCCTGCTTTATTCCAAGTCCCTTCTTTGTTGGCAGTCCTTATAGGATTCCTTTATTTTCTCATGTCAGCATCATCATTAGTAGCAGCCTCATCATGGCCAACATTTATTAAGTCCTTTAACTACGTGCCAGCCCGGCCCAGATTTCTTGGTACAAATGAACTCATTTACCTTCATAACAACACCATGAGATAGATGCTATAATTATCCCCATTTTACAGATGATCAAATTGGAATTTTCTTTAAAGCAGGGGTCCCCAACCTCTAGGATCTAACGCCTGATGATCTGAGGTAGAGCTGATAGAATAATTACAGAAATAAAGTCCACAATAAATGCAATCATCTGGAAACTTCACCCCCCACCGCCCCCCACCCCATGACTGGTCCATGGAAAAATTGTCTTCTACAAAACCAGTCCCTGGTGGAAAAAGACTGGGGACCCCTGCTTTAAGGAACGTGTGCTCCCTATTGGAAGGGAAAAATACATCCTAAAGATGTAAGTAATAATTTTATAGCAGAGGAAAAAGAATCAGATTCATAAAGGAAAATTATTTTATCAGGTTCTCATAGTTATTTTACACCAGAGTCGGGACCAGCCCCCTTAGCCCAAAGCTAGATTTCCCTAAGTCTTCCACTGATGAAATTCTACTTGTTTCTTATATTGTAGACAAAACTTGATAGGCAGAGGGAAATCTGAGAGAAGGTTTGTGGCATCCTCTGCATAAAGGTGGGCTTTGTCACCTGGGTCACAGCTTTTCTGATCTTTCTAACCAACCTCAGTACTGGGAAGATAGCAGAAGGATTGTATCATCTGATCACAAAATTGTTATGAAGGACTGGCTGTTAAATTTTGTCTTCCATGAAGGGTGTTTCTTACAAACCCAGAGAGGTGTATAAATACAGGTAGAACGTCTCTAAAGGAGAGGCTGAAAGATGATCTGGACTCCCTCTCTTAATGTGAGTCATTTTGAAAACAAAAATCTCCCTGCTGAAATCAGTCTCTGGATTCGGCTTTGAAATCACATTTCTATTTCTACAGAGACTGATGGTTGACAATTAAAAGTCACAGAGAAACTCGGGCTCCTTCTGTCGCCTCTCAGTCCTAAGGTTTTCTTCTCTTTCTTCACCGAGAAGACTGGGTTTGAAAGCCTGATAGGGTGAGTCAGAAAAAGTGGGACGGGGAGACATCCAAGCCTGGGATCTGCCAGGTCTGATAAAGCAGGAAGGACTAAGAAGAGGATAGAAACAGCAGCCTCCGAACTGAAGAACGCAAAGAATCAGCCAGAGGAGCCAGGCGACTGCACATCTCAGGATAAAGCTCCCAGCTCCGTGTGCTGCCCCGCGTTTCCCAGCCAGTAAGAGTCCAGAGTCCACGAGTGACCTTACCCTCCCCAGGCAGGAGCAGGTGCCAGCAAGGTCATGAGACGTCTCCAACCGCCCCCGCCACCTGTGTGAAGGCCTGCATCTCTACCCCAAACAGTCCTTGTCTCATCACGTGTGCTGTTTCCTCCTGACCCAAAACCTCTTGTCCAAACAACTACCCCAGGCTCTACTGTGGCCTTCCTGACTTTGCCAGGCTGCTTTCCTTCTGACATTTTTAATTTCACCTTTGCTTTGACACCAAACCATGGATTTCACCCCCTGCGAGTTAGCAGCCATTCTGATATGCAGTCATTCATTCCCTTCATAAAACCCAGGGTTGACCCATCCCCACCCATTCTATGCATGAAACATCCAGCTTGCAGCCTGATTCTTGAATGGTGGTGGGAAACTAACCCGGGAAACACACACGGAAGCCTCTGGGGATGGAAATGGTCTTCATCTTGAATATGGTGGTGGTTATACAAGTATATGGGCTTCCCCAGGTGGCTCAGTGGTAAGGAATTTGCCTGCCAACACAGGACATGCAGGAGATGCAGTTAGATCCCTGGGTTGGGAAGATCTCCTGGAGGACGAAATGGCAACCCACCCCAGTATTCTTGCCTAGAAAATCCCATGGACAGAGGAGTCTGGCAGCCTATGGTCCATGGGGTCACAAAGAGCAGGACACGACTGAACAACTGAGCCCAATCAGTCAGTACACAAGAACGACAATGCACAGTATTTACAACTATCAAAATTCAGTGAGTGGAGCACTTAAAATGCGTGTAAACTATACCTCAACAAAGGCGACCTTTCCCGGCAAATACTTCCCATCCTGGACAAAGAAGGGCTCAGATCACTGATATGTGAAGTCACTCAGTCGTGTCCGACTCTTTGCGAACCTGTGGACTGTAGCCTACCAGGCTTCTCTGTCCATGGGATTCTCCAGGCAAGAATACTGGAGTGGGTTGCCATTTCCTTCTCCAGGGGATCTTCCCAACCCAGGGATCGAACCTGGGTCTCCTGCATTGGAGGCAGACGTTTAACCTCTGAGCCACCAGGGAAGCCACGCTCTTACATATTCTCTAAATCTAATCTGGGAACAAAAGTAGGCTGGACTACAGAGAAGATGCTGAAATTAAAAATGAAGTTTCCAGGAATAAATTTTGAACACGAGAGTCTTTGAGTACCTATGATAGTCAGGCACTGTGCTAGGACCTGGGTCTAGGGATAAAACTCTGACGTAAGTTTGTAGCGTAGCAGGGAAGCCAGAAAAGCAGCAAGTTCCAATCCAGTGGATAAGTGCTGAGAGTGGGAACTAGGGAGGTGAGCAAACCCAAGTGAAGCAAAAAGGATTTTCTGAAGGAAGTCATGTGTATGGGACTAGGGATCAAGAGGAAACTCCAGCATCACTAGTTAAAGTAGCAACCAGAAACTATCAGAGATGTGTGAGTGTGTGTGTGCATGCGTGAGTGTGTGCATGCGTGAGTGTGTGCATGTGAGTGTGTGTTCATGTGTGAGTGTGTTCATGTGAGTGTGTGTGCATGTGTGAGTGTGTTCATGTGAGTGTGTGTTCATGTGTGTGTGCATGTGTGAGTGTGTGCATGTGTGAGTGTGTGCATGTGTGAGTGTGTGTGCATGTGTGAGTGTGTGCATGCGTGAGTATGTTCATGTGGGTGTGTGTGTGAGTGTGTGCATGTGTGTGTGCATGTATGAGTGTGTGCATGTGTGTTCGCGTGAGTGTGTGCATGTGTGAGTGTGTGCATGTGTGAATGTGTGCGCACACGTGAGTGTGTGCGCACGCATGCGCAGTCATATTCAGTGTCTTGAACTAGAACACAGCTCTGAAGACCCCAGACTCTTCACCACGTAGAAGCCTGGATTTGGGTTGGAAGCTGATTGAGGGGCTGGGAAATTATCAGCTACTATGATGCTGGGCACAGGTTCATGGTCATTCTGTTCAGGGGCAAAACAGAGCAGCTGGGTTAGCTGTGGTCCCTTTTTCTCTAGGAGTTTGGTTTAATCTTATTTTGTTCATTATTTCTGACTCTGTTGGTTACCATCCGAGGAACTGTCTTCCTTGGTCAGAGACGCAACGCTTTATTGCAGATACAAAGAGTAATTTCTCTTGTTGAAACTTCAGAAATGGCTTTCTAAAGGCCAGCCTTTACCCGGTTCCTCCAAGACAGTTGTGCATCTCTGATGATGCTTGTCCTGAGGCTCTCTTCTGGTTCCCTTCTTTCTGCTTTTCTCCCGTGACTTCAGTTCCCATCTATAAATTCAGAATGTCTGATTTTGCATCTCAGCCAAGATCTCTCTTTCTTAGTTCCATTTGACCCAGTTGCTTACTGGGTCATAATAATCTTCTTAGCTCCACGATGACCCACTTGTTCACCAGGCCATAATAATAGCAAACGCTTCTGTAGCGCTCCCTCTGTGCCAGGCGTCATTCCAAGCACTTTAATGACTCACTCATTCAATCCCTGCAGCAACACTTTTAAGGAAGGTGCCGTCATTGCTGAGCATCCTTTTGGGAGTGCCATCCACAAGCCTCAAACTCAGCTTGTCCACAATGATGTCACAAGCACTCCACTAAAACCTGCTCCTCACCCTTATCCAGTTCACATTTCAGTGAATGACATCATCTTCCCACTGGCTGCTCAACCATGAAACCTGGAAATCTCCCTTGCTTTTTCCATATGCAGTCTATATTCAGTCACCAGCTTTGCTTGGCTACCCAGGTCACAGCTAAGGCTTTGTCTTGGGAGTGGGTTGTTTAGCTTGGAATCTGCCACTTCACAGCTGCAAGTCCTTGTAGAAATTACCTAAACTCTCGGAGAGCTTCTCTATTGCGTCAGTTGGTTAATAATCCATCTGCAATGCGGGAGACGACGGTTGGGTTGCCTGGGTCAGGAGGATCCTCTGGAGAAGGAAATGGCAACCCACTCCGGTATTCTTGCCTGGAAATCTCCCTGGACAGAGGAGCCTGATGGGTTATAGTCAAAGGGGCCACAAAAGAGTCAGACACAACTTAGCAAATGAACAAACTCTCTGAGCCCCAGTTTCATGGTGAGAACGAAAGAAATTAAAACATGGAAAGCATTTAGAGTGGTGCTTGGAGTGTAGTAACGAAGTATTTCTTCATCTGTGCCGGTTTCACTAATGAGAACAAGGCAAACGGTGACAGCAGGCCTGGGGTGGCATCCTTGTTCAGTCACTAGCCATTTATGTGGATTTGGTCAGGTTGACTGATTCCCTGGTCCACCTTCTTCATCTAACGAGATAATCTGATGCACCCATACGGTCCTTGTGAGGAATAAACTGGACACTAGGTGGAAAGCCCCAAACACAGCATCTGGCATATGACAGACATGCAATAAGCGTATTTCTCTGCTCCCCTGAACACGCTGTTATCTGCACCCCCCCACCCCTTTTCCATGTCTAAGAGGTAAATAATTAGTTGCCAGAAAAGCTTCTGGAATGGGAAGGAGTGAGGGAACAAGTCAGCAGATTTGTAAGTTGCCATAACTACAGCGTCCAGGGTCGTGGGCAAGAACCGTGCCCCTGACATTCCCATCTCTTTCATGTTTCATCCTCTCCCTCTTTTTTATTCATTTTTTTCAAAGAGCTGAGTATCTGGTTAGCTTGTAAATCACGACCTGTGGTTTAACCATGCACCAATGTCCGATACTCACATTTCTGATAAAGTGTAAGCTCCAGCTCTCCCTCCCACCTCATGGAAAGTGCACTCTGAGTGTCCCTTCCTTTCCTAAGTTAATGGTGTCTCAGCGTGGAGGAAGAAGGGCCCAGAGGGCCCGGAGGGTGGAGCAGTCCCCTTCCCACCAGCTAGAAGGCTAGGCACGCCATGGGTCAGCTGTGTCTTGTGTGGGCCCAGACTCTTGTTCAAAAGTCAGTAAGCATTTCAGGCTGGCAGTAGCAGAGCATGAAACCAAACTCAGGGCCCTTCGGAGCTGGGGCCCGGCGGGACTGCGTGGGGCGTTATCCACGTGGCAGCCCCGTGGGGATGATCCAACTCTTTTCCACGGGCTCCCTGTGGCCTCCCTTAAATGTGCAGAAATTTCCCCAAACCTTTTCCCTTAGCCCTGGCTTCCTCTTTTTTACTCTCTGCTCAGCTCAGACCTCAGAAGCAAAGCCCCAACGTCAGGTCGTCAGTCTCTGCACCTACTCTGTGGCCTCGATTTCTCAGACCCTGCTTCTCCAGCGACCTTCACTCCTTCTCTATATAAAGAAAGGATGGGAATGACATGGATGGGTTGATTTTTGAAAGTCATCATTGAGTGAGTGCGTCTTAGTTCCACACAAAGGGCTTTTGGTGTAATTTTCTGTTTAATCTTTAAGACTATCTCATCAGTGGTTACTGCTTTAACTCCATCCTAAGGATTAACTCATAGATTTAGGGAGATCAAATGTTCTGTCCAAGGTCAGGCAGTAAGAAAGCTGGAGCTGGGAACAGAACCCAGAATCTCTGATTCCAGAACAAGGGAGGAGCTTTCGGAGTCTGGAGAGATTTGTGATAAAATGGAATCAACAACAGCAACAAAAGAGAGAGAGAAACAAACTATATTTGTGACAAGAAGATTGATGACTATTAAGATGTCATTTTTTTCCCAAGTGACTTTATAGTTTTAAGGCAATTCTAAGCATAATGCTAATAGTTTTGTTGGAATAGCTATCAAGGGAGAATACAGTTCACTTTTAGCCATGAAAACCCCCAAAGGGAAACCAACTGGAGGATGGGAGGAACAGCCTGTTATTCCACAAACTACAGTGATAGAAACGGTGGGGGTCTGGCATAGGAATCAATAGATGGGTCTATGTAACAGAATCGATTGCCCAGAAATACTTTTATAAAATATAAGATTTGTGGGCATGAATATGACAATTTCAGAAATAAGTTAGGAAAGATACGGGTGTTCAATAAGTGATGTAGATTTTTCTAATAGTGAAAAATCTATCCTGAGCCCAACTGCAAAATAAATGACAGATTACAGAGAAGAAAGTAAAGCACAAAGTCGTTAAAACTAGAAGTAAATGCAAGTAAGTTTACAGGTCTGTCTGTGTCCAAAAGCATGGCATAATAAAGGCAGAAAAATTGATGAATTTGGCAACATTAAATCCTTCTTTATGTCAAACGTCATGTAATTTAACAACAATCAATGGAAGTAATATTTTAACAATACAGAAAAAACAGTAAATATTTTTAATACATAAATAACTCCAAAACCATGAATATTTCAGTAGCAAAATAAGAAAAGGCTCTGAAGAGCTAGTTAAAATGATGTTAATGAGTAAGAAACAACAAAAAAGTTCAAATCACTTTTCATCAAAGAAATTCAAATTCATGTGAGATTGAGATGTGCCCTTTTTTTTTGCCTTCTAATTTGCCAGAGGTAAAAAAAATAAATGCTAACTTCACTGTAGCAGTGGGTATTCTCAAACACTATGGTTGGAAAATTAAGCTGAAAAGCTGTTTGACTGCATGAGACGAAGACATTAAAACACCTACGTCATTTTACCTGGTGTTCCCGTGTATGGGATTATATCCTAGGGTTGTTAAAATGTAGCTAATAAATGATTCTTATAAAAAGCTATTTGTTGCAGTGTTCTATAAAACAACAAAATAGTGGAAAGGACCTAAACACCAGCCTTAGGAGAATGGCTATGTCAGTGAATATGACGCAAATTATGAAAGTCACGTTTCATTCATTCATCAAAAATTCTAGTGAGGACTTTCCATGTGGTTGAAATGATTCTAAACCATGGGAATACACCAGTGAACAAAACACTAAAAACCCTTGTCCTTGGGGAGCTTACATTTTTGTGGGGAGAAAAGAGATTCAAAAATAATATAAAGCAAAAACTGGAAGATGTAAGTGCTAAGAGGAAAAATATAGCAGGGTAGGAAATGGGGAGAGACAAAGCGTGAGATGGTGGGTGGCATTTCCCAAGTGGAGCATCACAGTTGATCTCACTGGGAAGGGGTTATTTGAACAAACATACGATAGCAATGTTGCAGCAAGTGTGTTGGGCATTTGTAAAGGAGAAGACACGTTCCACTGAGGGAAAAGAGACTGCAAAGGCCCTGAGATGGGAGTTTGTCTGCTACATTCAAGAAGATTAAGGAAGACAATATGACCAGAACAGAGTGAGCAGGGGCTGGGGTAAGGTAGAAGGTGCTAGAATTAGGGGGTAAGGCAGGGGTGGAGGGCCAGAGATGAACGACTTTAGAGCAGAGGCTGCTGTTTGTTTTAATGAAGTATAGTTGACTTACAATATTGTGTTAGTTTCAGGTGTACAGAATCATGACTTACTGTTTTTGCAGATAAGACTCCATTGTAGGTTATTGCAAGATAACGTGTATCATTTCCTACCCCTAATTCATCCCTCCCACCTTCCCTCTCCCATTTGGTAACCATGAGTTTTCTGCAACAGAGTGGATGGGCCTGGAGATAGGATGCTCAGATAAATGAATCTGAGAAAGACAAATACTGTATGATCTTGCTTATACATGAAACCTAAAAAATACGACTCATGAACGTATGTGCAAGACAGAGTGGAGTTTTGTACGTCTCGGGAGAGCTTCTGCTTTCACTGTGCTGTGCTTAGTCACTCAGTGGCTAAGTGAGTGTCCGACGCTTTGCAACCCCATGGACTGCAGCCCAGCAGGCTCCTCTGTCCATGGGGATTCTCCAGGCAAGAATGCTGGGGTGGGTTGCCATGCCCTCTTCCAGGGGATCTTCCCAACCCAGGGATTGAACCCAGGTCTCCCATGTTGCTAGTGGATCCTTTATCATCTGAGACACCAAAGAAGCTTCCACTGTAGGTGAGAGGAACTCCATCGGCCTCTTCAGAGCAGAGGAGTGGTACGGAAGGACCCGTGACCTCAAAGGGCCACGCTGGCTGCTCTGGTGTGTTTCAACTCCACGTGGTAAGAGTGAGGATACTTGTTGGGACACTGTTTCCAAGAATCCAAGAAAGAGATGATGGAAAAATAGTGAAAATCGTAAGATATCTGTGGTTAGTATGAAGGCGAAAGCCAGCAGGGTTCGGCTAAAGGACTGGCTGACAGCTGTAGGTGAGACAGGAGTTACGGTGAACTAAAGGATTTTGGCTCCAGCGTCTGGAAGGACAGCACTTCCACTAACACAGATGGGGAAATCTTGGTAAGGCAAGACCAGCCTTCCCTGTTCCACGTGTTCACTTTGAGACTTCTGATAGTCATTCAAGCAGAGATGTGGCGAGGACAGTTAGCTGCGTGGTTATGCAGTTTATAGCCTAAGACTTGCGGGACTGACGCATTTGGGAGTCATCAGCATGTAATGACATTTAAGTCATAAACCTGGATGAGATCATGGGAGTATAGATGCAAAAAAGAAGGTGTACAAACTGTGATCCCCAGGCACTGCACAGGATGGGGAAGGGGGCAGGGGAAGCAGGGGATAATAAGAGGCTAAGAGGGAACGGTCCTTGTGATAGAAGGAAAGCAGCACGCCCCAAACAGGACGGCGTGGAACCCATGAGGCCGAGGGAGAAGGGTGTGCTGGAAGCAGCTTGAAATCCACGTGGGATGAGAAATGACCCCCGGATGGGGCGATGAATCAGCACTGTGGAGACCATTAGTGACCTTGACGAGCACAGTGCAGAGGTGGAGAAAGTGCAGTTGGACACAGAAAGCCTGAACTACTCTACCCACTGGCGCAGGGACGCTGGCTCCTTGCGCTCAAAGCCAGCCCTCCACTCTCTCTGCCGTGCCATCAACGCCTTCTCCTGGGTCACCCCCATCAGCTTACACATGCTCCTGGGTCACCCCCACCAGCGTACGCATGCTCCTGGGTCACCCCCACCAGCGTACGCATGCTCCTGGGTCACCCCCACCAGCGTACGCATGCTCCTGGGTCACCCCCACCAGCGTACGCATGCTCCTGGGTCACCCCCACCAGCGTACGCATGCTCCTGGGTCACCCCCACCAGCGTACGCATGCTCCTGGGTCACCCCCACCAGCGTACGCATGCTCCTGGGTCACCCCCACCAGCGTACGCATGCTCCTGGGTCACCCCCACCAGCGTACGCATGCTCCTGGGTCACCCCCACCAGCGTACGCATGCTCCTGGGTCACCCCCACCAGCGTACGCATGCTCCTGGGTCACCCCCACCAGCGTACGCATGCTCCTGGGTCACCCCCACCAGCGTACGCATGCTCCTGGGTCACCCCCACCAGCGTACGCATGCTCCTGGGTCACCCCCACCAGCGTACGCATGCTCCTGGGTCACCCCCACCAGCGTACGCATGCTCCTGGGTCACCCCCACCAGCGTACGCATGCTCCTGGGTCACCCCCACCAGCGTACGCATGCTCCTGGGTCACCCCCACCAGCGTACGCATGCTCCTGGGTCACCCCCACCAGCGTACGCATGCTCCTGGGTCACCCCCACCAGCGTACGCATGCTCCTGGGTCACCCCCACCAGCGTACGCATGCTCCTGGGTCACCCCCACCAGCGTACGCATGCTCCTGGGTCACCCCCACCAGCGTACGCATGCTCCTGGGTCACCCCCACCAGCGTACGCATGCTCCTGGGTCACCCCCACCAGCGTACGCATGCTCCTGGGTCACCCCCACCAGCGTACGCATGCTCCTGGGTCACCCCCACCAGCGTACGCATGCTCCTGGGTCACCCCCACCAGCGTACGCATGCTCCTGGGTCACCCCCACCAGCGTACGCATGCTCCTGGGTCACCCCCACCAGCGTACGCATGCTCCTGGGTCACCCCCACCAGCGTACGCATGCTCCTGGGTCACCCCCACCAGCGTACNTTACTGTCTTTCCCTGACTGATGTCTAGTGTCTTGGAAACCACTGTTTCATATACTCTGTCTCTCTTGCTGCTGCTGTTTTTAGGTGGAAGGGCTCGCCACTTATCCCGGCCAGAGGCAGAAGTCGGCATTCGCTTTTGATTCTGGGGAGTCATGCAATGTCCTCTTGGAGAGGCAGCTGTTGGCTGCACCAGAACCATCATGTCAGAGAAAACTTTCAGGGAGAGGAGTGACAACTGAGCTCCTGATAATCCATAGCAGTAAAGCTGCAATCAAGTAGACAAAGGTCACCCGGGGGGGTACTCATCCCAGAAGCAAGAGGTCCTGCAGCTCTGGAAGCTTGCCGTAGTGACGGGGGCAGTGTCTCGGGAGGGCTGGGTCAGAGAAATGATGGTTCCTGACTGCCGTAGGAGCCCGACGCCAAGCCGTTCCGTGCCTGTGCCTCCAAACTAAACGTGCTCCTGGCTTGCCAAGTGTGGAGGCATTTCTGGAGGCCAGGGAGGCCCTGCTTATCTTCCACATCCTGCTGTGTTCCATCAATGCTAATGGGGTCTGAGCAGCCGAAGCACCACAGGTTACATCCATTGGGAAATTTTCTCTCTGAGATCTAAGTGGAAATGTAACAGCAGCTTCGACTTTAGGACCCACTCACACGGAGGCAGGTTGCAAATAAGGGGAAATTACTTTGTTCTGAGTGTGCCCACATGGTGGACTTCCTTTATTTACAAGGTGCCATTCTCACACTGCTGTCCACGTTCTACTTTCGTATATTTGGCAACCTTGAAAACCTAGGTGGAAGGAAATAGAGACTTCTAACCCTGGTATTTCAGGAGGTGCTTTCTTAGAGCAAAGAAGCACCACAATTCCAACTAGGTAACGATCAGCCTGGGCTACAGATACTGCTGCTTCAGTCGACGTTCGTTTTAGAAGGCTGATGGAGAAGTTACCTATTATTGTATGACTGCCTGGTGCCGGGAGAGTGCTAGCAAGCACGTGTGACAACATAACCTCAAGTCTATGGAGAAGTAAGTGGAGACTTATCTCCAGGCTTCCCTGGTGGTTCGGTGGTAAGGAATCCAACTGCCAAGGCAGGAGACGTGGGTTCAATCCCTGGGTCAGGAAGATTCCCTTGAGAAGGAAATGGCAACCTGCTCCATTATTCTAGCCTGGGCGATCACTTGAACAGAGGATCCTGGTGGACTACAGTCCATGGGGTGGCAAAGAGTCAAGATATAATTTAGCGACTAAAGAACAAAAAGTAAGTGGAGGCTCAGGGAAGCCATACACCTTGCTAAATGCAGTGGGTCTCTCCTCAGACCTCAAGCTCTTTGCTTATGCTGCCTGAAGAACCCTTAGCTTTGGACAGTTCTGTACCGATGTGTTCTGGGAGGCAGTCCTGGAAAACAGAATGCTGTTAGACTTTGGAATCAGATGTGTATAATTTAGAAGGTGAGCTCCACACCGACCTGCAAAATCATTCATCCGTTCAACAGATGTATAAGGGATGGTAATGAACAGGGTGGGAGAGATCAGTCAGATTCTTAGTTTGATAAGTCTGGCAGCCTAATGGTGGTGGCAATGTTGCGAGTGAAACCTAACTTTATCTGTCACCCAGGCTTGAACCCTTCGCACCTCTCCCTGCATTCCCAGTGCAGCTTAGTACCTGTCTCTTATACACATCTAGATGTGTATAAGAGACAGGTGCATGTGTGTGTATATATGTATATATGTTGTAAATAGTAGAGGCTATCATTCATATATCTGTGTGTCAAAACACAAAGGTAAATTATTACCCTTAATTGATAGAATAGTAGATGGCTTTCTTCTTTTCCTTCTTCCATCTCTTCTCCCTTCTCTTTCCCCTTCTTTTTCCAAATTTTCTGCAGTGGACATATTTCACTTATAAAAATGGATGGAAACTGAAAAGAAACAAAGGAAGAAAGAAATAATCATGAATGAGTCAGTGAAGGAAGGGAGAGGAGGAGGGAGGGGGGCCCAGGGAGACTCCCTGGCCCCTCTGTGGAATACGGGGGGTGGTGGGTGATCTGGCTGCAGGCTGTGGGGGGCCAGGCCTGCTCAGGGTGGAACTTTGTGGAGGCTGAAGCTGTTTGTGAGGGCCTGTCTGCCCCTAGCACTCCATCTCGGCCCTCTACCGCTGCCCAGCACATTTCTGGAGCTGCAGGAGCCTAGGGAGGCAGCCTGCCTTTGTGTGGGAAACCAAGGAAGCGGTGCTACCCACTGGGTCTGTAATTATAAACAAGGGGAAATTTTTTTGTGCAACAAAAAACAAAATAGTTGAGAACATGTTCTAAATATAAACTACACAATGCCAAACACGCACCTAAAAGAGAGAGGGAAGATAGCAATCCGCTGTGCATGAAAGGGTATTGTTGCCACTTAACTGTGATAAAGTCTCTCCAACCACGGGTTGTATTGTCTCCTCCTATCTCCCTGGTTCAGCCTGGTCTCTCTCAGCATAGCCTCAGCGATTAAGCAAGTCCAAATGTTAAATGCCTCATTAACACCTCTTGCCACCAGGAGCAACTGTGTCTCCAGTGATTTTTCTCACCTTCTGAAGTCCAGTTCATTCTCTTCTGTTTTTAAAGAACTGGCCTTTCCTCTCAAGGGCTTCCTTGGTGGTCCAGTGGTTAGGATTTTGCCTTCCAACGCATGGGGTGCAGGTTCCATACCTGGTTGAGGAACTATTAAGATCCCACATGCCATGCAGCCAAAAAAAAAAAAAAAGAAGAAGAAGAAGCAGGAGCAATATTTATTGTAATAAATCCATTAAAGGCTTTTTTAAAAAAGATTTTTATTTCTGCATGTTTTCCTTTTCTCTTAATCCTTAAGAAGGTATGAGTTATACTCAGGTTGGCAACCAAATACACTTCTCTTTGTGTTTCCAGAGAAACCCACTCTACTCATTTTGGGGTTCCCTGGTGATTCTTGTGGTAAAGAATATGCCTGTCAATGCCGAAGATACAAGAGATATGGGTTCAATCCCTGGGTTAGGAAGATCCCTTAGAGGAGGAAATGGCAACCCACTCCAGTATTCTTGCCTGGGAAGTTCCATGAACAGAGGACCCTGGCTGGCTACCATCCTATGGAGTTGCAGAGAGTCGAACATGACTGAGTGTCTGAGTGCATAGCAAAGAGACGTCACTCATTTTCGAATTAATCTAAATGTGCTTTGTCACAGATGAAGCAAGTGCTGCCGTTAGCAGCAGCACGTATGGAAGGCATACATCTTATTTTCAGAGCTGTCCTCCTGGAGCCCACTCTGTTCCATCATCAGCCCGTGATGTCTGAGAATATTAGATATCACTTGCAGATGGCCCTCTGTAGAGACATGGCCAAATTCCCCAGGCTTTGCTCTCTCCCATGGCAAGAAAAGAGGGATTGTGGGTTGAGTAATACTATTTCACAAAATTTATGCTCATTGACATTTATTGAAATGGACTCCTTAGTCTTGCAAGCTGAAGCAGTCTTAGAACCACACTGGCTTAATAGACGCTTTTTTAATGATAATATAAAGAAGCAAAAGCTGTTTATGCATGGAATTGTGCCAGGTGCTTCAGGAAGATTCACAACAAACAGTAGCTTCTAGAAGCTTATGATGCAAGACAGAGGAAGGGATGGTTATTAGATACACTGTTATTAGGTGGGGAGCGGCACCCTCCCCTCAGTACGGTGGCTTAACAGAGAATTCTTCGGCCTCTCACCTGAGAGTCAGAACTAAGGCGCACGAGGGTGCTGGCATCACCAGTTCCCAGTTAGTAAAGAGGAAGGAAAAATGCAAGATAAGCCATGTATACCTTTATTGCTTCTATGCCGGGGGCTCGAACCCAACCCATGATGACACTTGCAGGAAGCCTGGGGACTGTGGTCTTTAGGTGCAAGGCTGATGCCTGGCTGAAACCCGAGAAGGGGAGAAGCAGCTCCTGTTTCCAAAATAAGGAAGCAAACACAGTTTCCTGGAGGCTGCGTTAGCTCTGGAGCTGCCATAATAAATTAGCACAAGCTGGGCCACTTCAAGCAGCAGAAGTGTGTTTTCCCACAGCTCTGGGGGCCAAGGCCCAAAGCAAGGTGCT
>SJYX01010083.1:0-21849 GCA_006410675.1 Oreotragus oreotragus | reverse complement strand
CTCCAGTGTTCTTGCCTAGAGAATCCCAGGAATGGGGGAGCCTGGTGGGCTGCCATCTATGGGGTCGCACAGGCTCAGAAACGATTGAAATTATTTAGCAGCAGCAGCAGCAACTTAGCTTCTTGCTCTCACGATTGAAGAATAGAGCTCATGTACATGAGATGGTCTAGATGTATATTAAGAGAAGGAAAGAGGTAGAACAGTCAGTCTATGAATAATGAACATCTGACTATGTATAATCACTTCAGGAAACACAGATCCTAAAGTCTGACTCCATGCTTGCTTTTAAGCAGGATCAAGTGTCCAGCTTGATCATGAGTTCAGTCTGGGAAGCTTCACCACACACAATTCACGTGCACATGTGGTCAGCCTGAAAAATCAGATCCACTGAGCCACCAAACTCCTGAATCAGAGGAAAGAACAGAAGCAATATTCCAAAGGAGTAAGTTTACGTTTAGCATAGGAAACTCATCTGTGTGTGTGTGTGCGCTAAGTTGATTCAGTTGGGTCCAACTCTTTGCAACCCTATGGATTGTAGCCCGGCAGGCTCCTCTGTCCATGGGATTTTCCAGGCCAGAATACTGGAGTGGATTGTCATGCCCTCCTCCAGGGGATCTTCCTGACCCAGGCCTCTATTAAAATAGTTATCAGCTCTTTGGCTAATGACCCCTTTCACCTCCTGTATCAGTAAGCTTTTACTAGGTTATGCTATGTAAAAGCAACCCACAAATCTCAGTGGCTTACAACTTTAGCTTTATTTCACCATTTCTTTTTATTCTTGGCGTCACATATCTTCTTCAGCTCTATTCCATGTATATTCTCATTTCAGGATACAGATAGAAGGAACAGCATCTGTCAAACAAAGCCTCATGACAATCATGGGGCAGAGGGAAAGAGAAAGAGATCTGACCGAAACACACAATTTAAGAACTGTTCTTTGAACATGCTTTGTATTACATCTACTCATATGCCATTGGGCAGAGCAAGTCGTGGATAAATCTAACATCAATGGGTCAGACAACAGAAAGAGCTAGTATATATGTAAGGACACATCTCCAAATTGTGTGTGGGGTAGAGGTGGCTTATGCTCCAAGCATTTCCAAGCCTTCTCTGATTTCAAACAAATTTTCAGTTTTGAGAAGACAAACCAAGTGAAAGGCTTCTTATACACACAATGAGAAGGCACACTCTCAAAGTTCCTCCTGAAGGTTCTTAAGGTCTATGGACTCCAACTAGGGTCTTTCTAACAGATTTCCAACAGATCCTGCAAATCTCTAAATTGATTTTGCTAGAGCAGGGAGGTATTCGTTTATGAGGACAATAACCCATGACAACATCTTTTTCAGGTATCTTTGTGGCTTTAGACATTTCCAGCAGAGGACTATTACAATTTCTTTCTAGACTTGCTACGGCTATGAAAAGAATCTGCCTGCAATGCAGGAGACCCAGGTTCAATCTCTGGGTCAGGAAGATCCCCTGGAGAAGGGAATGGCAACCCACTGCAGTATTGTTGCCTGGAGAATTCCATGGACAGAGGAGTTTGGCGGGCTATAGTCCATGGGGTCCCAAAGAGTCAGACACAACTGAGTGGTTAACACTTTCACTTTCTTTCATGGCTATGACAGACTTCACATTAGTAAAAGATGAAAGGACATATAGAAAGAATGGGATATGTATGCACCTTGGGAGGAGTGGGCCCTGAAGGAATATAGAAATGCTGTCACCAAATAATAAAAAAAATGGTGAACAGCCAAAATGACAAGGATTGAGGAACACCAGCTCTTCCACTGGTTCTGGAAATTTCTTCCATGTCTAAGATGCTTTAAGTCTAAGTTTAAAAGTTAATTTATCTACCCAGACTTCAAACCAGCTGCAAAATCATTTTCTAAGTATGATACTTTCCTTTACACCACTCACTCTCCCCACTGCCACTAGGAAAGAGGCTCCCAAGTTGTCCCTCATTAACTATTTTATTCAAACAAAGGACCCTTTTCTTCCAATTCACTAGCTCCACCACCACCCCAAATCCCATCACTCATCTTCCCAGTTTTCTGATTTCCCTCATTTCCCCAGTGACTTTCCTTGGAAAACTTTGCTGTCCTTGCAGGTCTAAGTCAGCATTCTGACCATTCTTGCAGCAGCAGTATGAATGTTCACACCGAATGTGTTATGTTCACTAAAGGAAAAAAGTTCACTCATCTTTGTTATCACCAATAACCATCTATCATATTGGCTGTCTATGGAGTCCCTGATAATGTTCTAGGCTCTGTGCCCCAGAGTTTTCACTTATAAGAATCACCTCTGAGTATAGGAGAGAATATATTATGACTCCAGTTGAAGAGGTGAATCAGATGGGGGCTCAGAAATGTGAAGTGCTTGCCCAAGGTCGCAGAAGCTAGAAACTGGCAGAGCAGGCATTCAGACTCAGTTTTGCCCCATCTCCGTGTCCATCTTCCTTCTACATCATGCTTGCCTCCAAACAAATACTGGATGAAACAAGCATTATGAAGGGCACGCCACGCTGGGCCAAAACAATGCCCATTAGGTGGAATTCACACCTACCTTGTACTCCCTGCACACTTCGATCCACTCAACAGACTGAGGAATGGAACAGGAGACACTTGTTCCTCTCCAGACAATAAATCATTGGCTTTCTATCTGTCACCAGCTCGATTTCCCAAAGATTTGTTTTCGTCACTTTAATGAATTATTGGATCACCTGGAAATTGCTCAGAATTAACCTGTGGCTGGCATTAATGGATCTGCAACACAAGTGTCAAGCTCTCTCTAACCAGTCCTATCCATCCTTTTACAAAGAGACCGGCTGCCTGGCACAAGGCGGTTCATTTATTCTGATGCTGCATCTGCCCGGGTCTGCTGCGGGGCGGTGAACAGGCCCCGGAAGAGCCTGCGGAGAATGAAATGGCGTCCTCTAGCCCAGGGGCCCCTGGGCGCTGCCTGCTGCTTCCACCCTGCCACGTGCGTGGAATCACCATAATCCCATTATAACTTGCCACACCATCCTCAGTTCTTTGGAGAGCCTTAGCAAGCTTCGAGCTTCTTTACTGGAATCCACTCTGTATCTTAAACATCCTTGAGTCCTCTAAGCTTTTAACTCCAGATCTATCCCGAATTCAAACAGTTCTATCTCCCATACTTCCAGCCTTCTCAAGCTACCCCTACTTCACGCCTCAAGAGCTAGCATAAAGCAACTTCTTTGTTCTCCCTGCTCCCGTTCTCAGCCTTCAGTATCCATTCACTACAGAGTGGCTAGGGTGATCACTTTAAATCAGATCATGCCAACTTCCACTAAGCTTAAAGTTCCCCGTGGCTTCCGACTCGACTTGACAGAAAACCCCCAAGAGCCTCCAAGACCTGGCTCTGTCCTCCACACCAACTCCTTATCTAGCACCTTGCTCCAAACTCTCCTTTGGCTCCCATCACTTGGGCCTTTGTCCCTCCCACAATTCATTCTCCCTTTTTAGTCTTGTTTTGCTAACAGTCCATGCACAGCACTATGACAGAGCTAGGCACATAGCAAGTACTTACTGTGTTGACTTGATCAATTAATCAGTTACTTTCAGAGTCTTAAGAAGATGGTGGAGAATGGGGAAACTGAGGGCTGCTGATCCCTGTGAGTGGCTTTACAACAAAGTTCCATTCATGAGAAGCCCCACAGCTCACTGAGCTCCCCTGCCCGCTCCCTTCATGCTCCGGTGTTAATTTCCAGGCTGTCAGTCACTCTCTAGATGAGGAAGTGGTACACGTTTCCTGCAAAGGGCCGGGTGGTGAACATTTGCCCCGGTCAGTAGTTGTGACAGAACCCATGCTTCCTTTTCCAGGAGGCATTTGGTCTCTGCCACAACTACTCCACACTGCCACTGTAGGGCAAAAGGTCATAAGCAACATGCAAAGGAGCAGGCCTCGTATTGCCAGTAAAACTTTATTGACCTGCAGCAGGCTGGAGCTGGTCCACTAGCTATAGTTTTCTAAATCCTGTTTCAACTACAAGTTTCAGGAGTAACCGTAATACAAGGCTGGCCACCATTCACTAAGGGCCCACTGAAGAAGGTCCAATACAGTAGAGACGAGAATTCGCCCACTGCTGTGGCAATCAAGAAAGCCTTCTCCATGGTCTTCCTTTCCTGGGAGAAGTCTTTCACATCATAAATGTTAGAATCAAGCTTGTCATCTATTACAGCTTCCTCCACAGACAAGGTATGCAGCCATAAGCGTGTGTTAGTCACTTAGTTGCATCTGACTCTTTGTGACCCCATGGACTATAGCCCACCAGGCTCCTCTGTCCATGAGATTCTCCAGGCAAGAATACTGGAGTGGGTTGCCATTCCCTTCTCCAGGGGATCTTCCTAACCCAGGGATCAAACCTAGGTCTCCCACATTGCAGGCAGATTGTTTATCATCTGAACTACCAGGGACAAGTTACCAAATTATTTCTCCTATAAAATGGAACAAAATCCCTGAGGTGTTTTTTGTTTTTTGTTTTTTGTTTTTTTTAAGAGCAAAGGAGACAATGTTAAGTGATTCCAGAGAACCACCCAGCAAACATGTAAACACATGTGCAGGGACATGCTCTGCAAATACAGTTTTGATTGTCACTTTGCTCAGCCAACAACCTGGCTTTTGTCCTCCCAAGTGATGTTTACAGTCTAGAGGCACAACTGAATTGCTCAGGACAACATGACATTCTTTGTAATGCTTTAGGGAAAGAGGCAAGAGAAAGATGAAGCAACTGGCAAGAAGAGAAGATTTTGGTAAAAAATAAAAATAAAAACAGGTGTTTGAAAGGGATTTTCATGCTGTATGTGATATCTGATAGAAAATCTCTCCCTTCACCACCCATGAGACTTTCTTATTACTGCACTGGGGAGTTGGATCCATTTGTTTTTAGGGGGCTTTAAGGCATGAGCTGAGGACAAGTGCTCCCTTGCCTGGCACATTCAAGGTTCAGTAAATGCTAGTTGGGCTTCCCTGAGAGCTCAAACAGTAAAGAATCTTTCTGCAATGCGGGATACCTGGATTCGATCCCTGGGTCAGGAAGGGAATGGCAACCCACAGTTAGTTCCCTTCCCCTGCTACCTTCATCATTTTGTCTTTACAAAAAAAAAAAAAAAAAACTTGGTGATTCAGACTCAATACCAAAAATCAGCAAGTCTCAAGTATGGATGTTTGTTAAAGGAAGAGAGTAATTCAAATGAGGCTTGCCCGATAGAGATCCCTCAAAGGCACACAAAGATGGCAATAGAGATCCCTCAAGGACACATAAGAATGGTTTGCAATTAGCATACTCATTCTTAATATATAAATGGGTTATTCTAAAGTGCTGAAGTATGCTTAAAAGCAATTTGATTCTCAGTAGTTCAGGCATTCTGTTTGCAGCCTTTCCTCCATGCTGTTTACATTTCTCAAGAATGAGGAAACCAGAGACCAACCCTTTTCCTGAATTATAACAAATTACAAATTAATAATTACCCCAGCACTCCCTGGGAGAGAGAACTCAAATTTGAGCCCTGGGAAAGAGAACTGAACTGGGTTCCAACTGATATTTTCCCATATGTGTTTGTTTGATCTTGAATAAATAACCTATTCTGTCTGGTTTCAGTATCTTAACATATTCAAAAACATCTTGTGTGTATTGATTGGAAATTTTAATATTGTTAAAATGTCAGTATACTGAAAATGATCTACACATATTCTTGACATTGTCTAACATTTGAGCTGTGACTCATCTCCTGGGTGAGGTGCTCTAAAAAGTTATTATTTTTGTCATTTGTCCTCCCCTTGTCCTAGAAATATGTGTATGCACATGCACACGTGCACATGCACACACAATTTACCTCTTTTCTTGCTAATGTTTTTGGTATCATATTTAAGAATTTGGTGCTAAAGCCAAGATGGTGAAGTTTTACCTTTTTGTTTTCTTCCAAGGGTTTTATGGTTTTAGCTCTTATACTTAGGTCTTTGATCCCTTTTGAGCTGAACTTTGTGGTGTGAGGTTGGGATCTAACCTCATTCTTTTGCACATGGAAATCCAGTTGTCACAGCACCAGCTGTTGAAGAGACAATTCTTTCTCCATTGAATAGACTCGGCACCCTTGTCAAAAATCAATTGGCCATAGATTTATTTCTGGACTCTCAATTCTATTCCATTGGTCTATATGTCTATCCTTATGTCAAAAGCACACTATTTTAATTATTATAGCTTTGTAATAAGTTTTGGAATGGGGAAGTATGAATTCACCAACATAATTATTTGTCAAGATTGTTTTGGCTACTCAGGCCCCTTGCAAATCCATATGAATCTGAGGAACAACTTTTTCATTCCTGCAAGAAAGGCCATTATAAAACTCATAGGCTACTGAATCTGTACATCACTTCTATATATTGACTTCTTAACAATATTAAGTTTTCCAATCCATGAACACAGGATGTATTTTTATTTATTTAGGTCTTCTTTAATTATTTTCAGTAGTTAGAATAATTACACTTTTGCAGTTTTCAAGATGTAAATATTTACCTCCTTGGTTAAATTTTTTCCTTTGATATTTTATTCTTTTGGATGCTATTATACAAGGGATTGGGCTTCCCAGATGGCACTAGTGGTAAAGAATCCACATGCAGTGCAGGTGATACAGGACACTCGGCTTCAACCCCTGGATCAGGAAGCTCCCCTGGAGGGGGGCATGGCAACCCACTCCAGTATTCTTTCCTAGAGAATCCCTTGGACAGAGCTACAGTCCATAGTGTTGTAAAGAGTCAGACACAACTGAAGCAACTTAGCAGGCAGGCATGCTTTCTTAATTTTCTTTTTGGATTGTTAATTGCAGGTGTATACATTCAATTTGTGTTAATTTTGTCCTCTGCAACTTTGATAAATTTTATGTTAGCTCATCAGTAGCTTCTTTGTAGATTCTGGGAATTTTCTGTGTATAAGGTCATGTTGTCTATGAACAGAGATAATTTCCCATCTTCTTTTCCAATTTGAATGCTTTTCATTTCTTTTTCTTATCTAATTGCTCTGATGAGAATTTCCAGTACAATGTTGATTATCAGTGGTAAAAACAGGCATCCTTGTCTCCTTCCTAGTCTTAGAGAAAAAGTTTTCAGTCTTTCATCATTGAATGTGTTAACTGTAAGTTTTCAGGAATGCCCTCTATTGTGTTAAGGAAGTTTCCTTTATTCTATGTTTTTTTGAGATTTTTTTAACCATTAAAGGGGTTGGATTTTATCAAATGCCTTTTCTTTATCATCTGAGATGATTGCATGTTTTTCTTCATTCTATCAGTTTTATGTGTTATATTGACTGATTTTCTTGCATTGAGCCACCCTTGCATTCCTGGGATAAATCCCACTTGGCCATGATATATAATCTTTTTAATATGCTGTTAGATTCTATTTGGTAGTATTTGTTGATTTAAAATAACATTTTTAATAAAAGTCAAATCCTCAAAAATCCACTGTAGCCATATTGTAATGAACAGGCGCTCTCTGTCTCCTGCCTGCATATAACTAACTTATCCTCTTAGCAATTGCACTAGCTTTTTACTTTGCAGTATACATGATAGCTGAAATAACTGATATTTTATATTCTTAAACATATATATGTTCTTGCATGTGCCTGTGCCCATGCGTGTGTGTGTGTGTGTGTGTACGCGGGTTGAGGCAGTACATCACAGTAGTCTACTCCAGGCTTTGGGAGTAAAAATCTCCCAAAGTCAGAAAGATCTGCACTCAGCTCCCAGTTCTGTCACACACCATTTGTGAGAGCCTTATCAATGTCTTATCTTCCCTGAGCTTCAGTTTCATCACAGGAATAGTTTCATCTCTAGCTCTCAGAGCTGTTGGAAAAAAAAAAAAAAAGAACAAATGAGAGTCTGTATGCAAAATATTTAGCGCAGTGCCTAGCATAAGACAGAAAGTCTCAATAAAAAGAGCAATGTGCTTATCCGAATAACTTAGATTTAACAAATTACAAGTGTGTTATGTTTATGCATTTTTTTCTCCCTGGGAGGTTAGTTTTGTTGAGAAAAGCTGCTTGGTTAACATGAAATGGCGGCTGTGCTTACACCTACTCAGCGAGATGTGCCAGTGAAAGGATTCCATCAGGCATCCAGATATGTTCACAGAGAAGACTGGCTGGAAGTATGGACATCTTACTCACATGCTGAGTGCAGTGGTTTTGCTTTATCAGCGTGGGAAGGGAGGCAGTGCTCAGCCTCATCTAGCCTGATATTTCCTCTCTGATCTCCATTCTGGGCCAAGGGGAGGTGTATTCCATCACTAAGGTGGTGTGTGACTTCCCAGGATGGAAGCATGGCTGAGTGGATATCCTAGACTAGAAGCTGTTGGAATTAAAAATATATATATATATATATCAGGTATTTGAGCTTCAGTCTAAAGTCATGGCCTTGATTACAGACTAATAGAAGAGAAACTGCTGATATCACTGCCTTGTTTCTTGGCTTTTTCTCAAGAAATGCTTCTCTGTTTAAGGTAGACTCACCTTTCTGGAACACTCCATGTGAAAGAAAAAATTGCATCCAATTCCAGAAATGATGCAGCAATTATAAAAGCTGCAGTATGCGCAAAGAATCACTATGACCAAAGTTCAGCATTGGGGTGATTGTATGCTGGCTAAGAGCAAGGTCTCAGCCAACGGAGTGCCTCCCCTGAGGTCCAGAATGTTCCACCAGTGACCTGTTAGCTGTGTGATCTTGGACAGGGCACTTCCTCTCTCTGCACCTTGGTTCTATCCTCTGTAAAATGGTATAATAATAAAAGCTCTTGGGGGAGGAGTAGATGAGACTGTGTTAAGCTCTGAGAGCAGTGCCCAGAACATCGTAAGTATTCAATACATAAGAATGATGACTCATTTAGTGAACATTTATAAGAGTTCATGACAGTACTCCCAAAGAGTGGTTGTGAGAAACAAATGAGATTACACAGCTCAAGTGCTTGGAACAGAGTCAGCGCTCAAATCAAGGTTTACTATCAGTATATTAAGGGAAAGAAACAAAATACTTATACAGAGCATGATCTCATTTTTCAAATATGCAGAGGAAAGGGAACGGGTACAAAGCTCCTTCTTCTCCTTCTCCGAACCCCTGGTGCTGCTCCAGAAAACCTCAAATACCTAACAACACATTCCACCCTGGAGTGTTAGAAAGAGCATGTTGCAGGTGGTTGAGAAGCTTTCAATACCCAAAGGCAAGAGTTTCCTAATGGGATCTTGGGCATCTCCACCAGCTGTGCCAGATTCTGACCCTCATTCAAGACCCAGGTCTCCTGGAACAGGGGTCTTCACCCTGCAAGTCATGGACCCCTTTGCAGTCAGAAAGCCCATGACTCCTTCTTACAATGATGTGTTTAAATGCATAAGACAGACTACATGGGATTTCAAAAGAAGCCTATAACTTGACATAAGCTGTGATTTTTATAGGGCTTCCCTGATAGTTCAGCTGGTAAAGAATCCACCTGCAGTGTGGGAGACCTGGGTTCGATCCCTGGTTTGGGAAGCTATCCCTGGATAAGGGAAAGGCTACCCGCTTCGGTATTCTGGCCTAGAGAATTCCATGGACTGTACAGGTCACAAAGAGTCGGACACAACTGAACAACTTCCACTTGCTTCATGATTTTTATAAGTGAAAGCCACAGATACTACTAATCCCATTATCATTTTTGTTTGTATTCATAACTGATTGAAATGCTGATTTTTAGTGGAAGTTAGTTAAAACTGAAATGTAAAATTTCCTCTTTCAATGCACAGACTCCTGAATTTTATTCACAGATATTGTGGGTCAGTGGTCCAGAGGTGAGAATCCTTGCTGGGACAAATACCCACTAGGCCTACCCTCTTAGGCTTCCCTGGTGTCTCAGACAATAAGGAATCTGCCTGCAATGCAGGAGATCTGGGTTCAGTCCCTGGGTCAGGAAGATCCCCTGGAGAAGGAAATGACAACCCACTCCAGTATTCTTGCCTGGGAAATCCTATGGGCAGAGGAGCCTGGGGAGCTACAGTCTGTGGAGTTGTAAGGAATTCACGACTGAGTTACTAACACTCAGGTAGGCTGACTGAGTCGTTAAGATTTTGTTGTTTATTTCAGGAACAGCAGACGTTCCGTTATGCTCCTTGAAATCTAAGTGAATTGATTCAGAACACATAGCTTATCACCTTCTTTTAATTATGAGATTGAGAAAAACTACAAGTGCACCTTATGTTGAGGGAAAAATCCATCTAATTGGAATTGAATGGTATCAACAGCTAATTCTTTTTTTTTTAACACAATGATTCTACATGGAGTAAATTGGTTCGGCTGATCAATGGAAAAGAATACTCTTTTAGGGCTTAATGAGAATAATTCCTTCTTTCCTTACAAAGTTCTCACAGCTAGATGGATGTTCCTCTTATCAACAAGTTTGGAAGTGACGCTGCATTGCTTTTTATTACAAAAAGCAAAACACACAACCTTTTCTGAACATTTTCAGCACCACAGATTTTATATGCACACACATGTGTGGACATGGATGTGAGTACATTTTATCCCAGAGTTACGAAACTGTGATAAATAATTCTGTACCTAACAGAGAAAGCCTTTTGAGATTCTTTCCAGCAAGAAACACCTAGAAGAGGTGAAGGACACAAGAGACTAGCGAGTGAGAGGGCAAAGCGATTCCTGATTCCCCTGAAACAGACATGTTTCCCTTTCTATCTTCCATTATCAGATCAGTTATGGTGACTTTGCTATCAGGAAAACCATCCTTAGGACATTTACCCCAGTTTCAAGGATCAAAAAATAAAAATAAAAAAGGTTACAGAATGTCCCTCTTTTGATGTTTCCCTGCCTATGATTATCTATTGCTTCTCAAAGCTGAATCCTGAATATAGTCATTTCCCACTGTATCTGCAGCACAGACCCACTGGAAACACTTTTCCTTAATATATGCTATTTAACAATTTGGCTAAGTAAGGGCATATCAGAATAGCCTGGTATAGGTTGTGTGCATGTGTGCTAAGTCCCTTCAGTCATGTCCGACTCTTTTCAACCCTGTGGACTATGTGGCCCACCAGGCTCCTCTCTGTCCGTGGAATTCTCCAGGCAAGAATACTAGAATGTGTATACATGGCAGTGCCCTCCTCCAGGGGATCATCCCGACCCAAGGGTTGAACCTGCATCTCTTACATCTCCTGCATTGGCAGGTGGGTTCTTTACCATATGCATCACCTGGAAAAGCCCTCTGGTATAGGTTGGGCTGTGGTTATTTGAACACAAAACCCAGTCAAAAGTTCGATTTGGTCAAGACAGTTAATTCTAGGAAGATTAAAAAGGAATAGAACTATCTATGAGGGTGAAAATTCTTACCTCTTCTTATTAAGCATCAAGCTATTGAAATCATTCAATTTTATCTTCCAGGACAGTCTAAAGAGGGAATTGAAAGCCTACTTGAACTTAAGACTAAGAAATTCAATATGTTTATGGATGTTTGCCTCATATATGTCTATACTATATATGTATTTACAATGATTGTGCCTGTATGTGTTTGATCCTCATGTCTGTGTGTATGTCAGTGCTGATGTACATTATGGGTTAAATGACCAGCAGATGTTGCCTTTGCCTGGTCTCAAAGATTATGTTTTCTGGGTTGCTTACAAATGCCAGCAAAGAAAACTCAGCCATGCTTAGTATAGTCAAGAGCCCTAGATGTTGAGAATCTGAATCCCTGAATCGATGAGATACTGTGACACTGCATTTAGATGAGCAAAGGTGGAGAAGTTGAGTTACAAGTAGGAGTTTTGGCAGCAAAAATATCATTTTAATATTCTCTTGGCAGCTCTCTACAATGGAGTTGAAAGCAACCTCAGGATGGATTTTTTTTAAGACAAATCTTGAGATATTTTGTCGAGTGAATGAACATTAAATAGAAAAGTATAGGAGACACGGATGTAAAAGCTGATTGGTACCAGGCTGGGGAGGGCCCTGAATACCAGGTTGAAGCAAATGGCCTTGGAGAACCCATCAGTGGCTCTGGCCAAGCAACACATGGCACAACGGGGGCAAGATGTGCCATAACCAGGGAGGTTCTGGCATTGGCCGTGGACCAGTGTGGGTGCGTTATAACAGGTACACTGGGTGGTTCTTCATGGAAGTGAAACTGAGTCAACATGAGTCCCAGTTCTCCACTGACTGCCCAACTCCAGACTCTGCTTGGCTCTCAGCTTCTAGAATTGTCTAAATGCTCATTCCCATTTATTCTTTCATTAGTTCATTTAATCCGTGTTCATTATGGGTCTATCGTGTTTCAGGCTCTCTCATCAGCACTGGAGTTTGAGCAGTAAATGGAAGCAAAGCAAATACCTGCCCTTGTAGAGTGTCCATTCCTACTGGGAGGAGATAGAGACAAGATATACATAAAACTAATAAATTATATACTATGTGAGGCAAGCCTAAGTGCTTGGGAGGAAATCTGATAACATAGACAAGGGAGTTGGGAAGAGATGGGCAGTTGAGAAGTTTAGATCGGGGAAGATCATGATGTTCCAGGGAAATGCAAGGATGTGTCTGAAGAAAGAGAACTTTCAGCAGAGGAAACAGCAAGTTCAGAGGCCCTGAATTGGGAGCTCGTCTGCCACACTCAAGAGATTATGAAGAGACCAGCGTGTCTGGAGTGAACGTGGGGGAGGTGAGGTCAGAGAGATGAAGGAGCTCACAGTAAAGGCATTGATTCAATCTGACTTCTAGAAAGAGTGAGCTACAGGAGGTGGGGAACAAAGCTCGCATTCTTCAAACCAGCATTAGGACCAACAGGACTAAAGGAAATTACAGTTGCTGGCGTGTTTGCTCAGAGCCCTTTGCAGTTGGTAACAACATTGACAAGTTGCACGGTGAGCAGGGTTCCTTGTGTAGTTTCCAGATAGTCTGAATTTAGAGCCCCTGAAAAAGCAGAATCCAGTTGGTTGCAATCTCTGCTCACCTTAAAGGACCTGAGGTCTGTGGTCCAATATCTGCCAACCCTTTCTCTCCAGACGATGGACTCGTCATCCAGTTGGATTGATCCACTAGGCACTGAGGACCCGGAGGCGGGGGCAGGGGTGGGGAGGCAACCCAAAATACCAAAAGCCTGATTTTGAGGGACACTGTGAGGCTCAGGCTCCCCTTCATTCTGCCCCGGTTCTGCCTTCTTTCCAAACACATCTGGATTTCACAGGAAATTGAAGCCACATGGGACCAGTGAGTCACAGACGCTGAACCCATCAGATGGGTTTGACACAATCCATTTGCTGTTTCAGTTTTTTTTGATCCTAATATCTCCTTCCTTTCCTTTCTTTTTCCTCCTCCTTCTTCTTATAAACATTCTTCTTCCATGAAGAGACAGTAAGTGTTTTGGTTGTTTTATTTTTTGGCCAGCCAGAGCCCTACCTAGGCTTCCCTGGTGGCTCACCTGGTAAAGAATTTGCTTGCAGTGCAGGAGAACTGGGTTCCACCTCTGGGCTGAGAAGATCCCCTGGAGAAGGGAAAGGCTACCCACTCCAGTATTTTGCCTGGTAAACTCCATGGACAGAGAAGCCTGGCGGGCTACAGTCCATGGGTCACAAAGAGTTGGACACAACTGAGCAGCTAACACACACACATAGGACCCTACCTTCCTCTTCCTGCTGATGCCACTTGGCACAACCTCCAAACTGGCTTCTTGTCCAATCAGACCCCTTTCTCGCCAGGAGGAAGACCTCTCACTCCATCGTTCACCCTTCCAGTCCCACGTCTGCCAGACCCACAACAAACAGAAGGTGAGGGTCTTTGTGGTTTTTCTGGGAGAAGCGATAATTTGGCAGATTTTGTAATTTGGGGATTTTTATCTTTATTCTGTAAATCACCTCAAAGGGGATGTCCCTTAAAGAGAAGCAGTGCATTAATAAGGTTTCACAGTGTGGAACAAGTCGTCACTTGCTCGTGTGCTCACCTGCTGCTTGAAGAGAAATGCTTCTTGCTTGGAAAGTGTGTTTTGGCAGGGTGTATAGTATAATAGACATTCAAAAATCTTGATTCAGTCCAGTCTGGCATTACTTGAGAGCAATCTGGCTTGAAAAGATTTGCAAGTAGCTATGAGTTTGGCCTTGTCCACTCTAAGAGTCCTTGGGTTTGGTGAAACTTTATGAGCATGTAAAGTTGTCCTCACTAAAATATCTCCCTTTTCATCACAATAACAACTGATTCTCTCTGTTCCTTGGAGGGCCAATAAGTCCATATCTCATTTTTGTTTGCAGTTAAACACTTGCACATCTTTGCTCCACTTAGGACCCACCTCAGTGGTCCTAAAACTTAGGTAGCTTATCCAATCCAAATGGAGTCAAGCATCTTCGACAAGGAGCAGAGTGTTGGAGCCTCCTTATGCCATCACTGTTGCTGTTGAGCTACAAGATATCACTGTTGAAGATCAGTTCCGCATAGCTCCGAGATGCTCCACGTTGGAATGTAAATCCCAACAGAAGATTCAGTGGTTCTTTGAGGAAAAACAATCCCACTTCCGTAAGATTCAGCATAGCCAATGGTGTTTTATGCTCATTTTTGTAAAACTGTATCTCTTTAACACTCCAGAAATCAGCCACTGGCCTCAGCAACAGAGCATGATATTAGGGTGTCTGAGTTGGTGGGAGCTTACTGCACCCACCAAGGCTATACCCAAAATATCTCTTCTTTATAAAACCACAGACTCTATTTTTGAGCTTAGCACTATAATGATCTCAGGGCTGTAATGCAGTTAGGACTTCCCCTTTCTTTAAAGTAATCTAACTTCAGGGGTCTTGTTGTTCTCGCCTGCCCATTTGACTTGGTCAGAGCCTCCTGTCAACCTGGTCAGATCTGTTTAACTGAGAGTGGAATAGCAGAAATGAGCTACCTGCTGAATAACATCCCTCAACAACACACACACACACACCTCTGTCGCAGGAGGACCCTGGACCCAGATGGAAAACTACATTTCCCAGCTTCCCTTGCAGGAAGGAGCAGCCAATGAGAAGGGAGTAGAGGAAAACTGTTGATCTTTTCTCCTTGCTTCCATCTGGAGGCCAAACTTGTGAGGTGAACCCGACACCCCACCAAAGTTCTCTTGGATCATGAAGTGACCTTGAGAATAGAAACCATTAATTAAGTAAGGATGTTAGAGTGAAAAAATAGGGAGACTTTGGGTCCCTGATGACCAGGAACTTCTGGAAGGCCTCAGACTGCCTTTAATTCATCTTTTAGCTGGACTTCTCAAACTTTAATGTACATACTAATCATATGCTAAAATGCAGACTCTGATTTGGTAGATCCAGGGAGGGATGGGATTCTGCAATTCTCACATGACTCTAGGTTAAGGTTCCCAGATAAAACACAGAAAACTGAAAGTGAAAATCACTCAGTTGTGTCCGACTCTTTAAGACTCCATGGACTATACAATCCTTGGAATTCTCCAGGCCAGAATTCTGGAGTGGGTAGCTGTTCCCTTCTCCAGGGGAGCTTCCCAACCCAGGGACTGAACCCAGGTCTCCCACACTGCAGGCAGATTCTTTACCAGCTGAGACAGCAGGGAAGCCCAAGAATGCTGGCGTGAGTAGCTGTTCCCTTCTCCAGGGGAGCTTCCCGACCCAGAAATCGAACCAAGGTCTCCTGCATTGCAGGTAGATTCTTTACCAGCTGAGCTATTAGAGAAGCCCTTAAAACCCAGAGCACCCCATTACATCTAAAACTCATATAAACAAGTAAGTTTTTAGTATAAATATGTTCCAAATATAGATGTATGAGATATACCTATGCTCAGAAAAATTTATGTAAGTATGACCCAAATATCACACAGTGAGTTAACAGGGGAACATCCTTTTAGGTATGGCAAAAAATGCATATCAGCTCTATGGAACTTACATTTCACAAGGTGGGTGGATTTCTAGTGCTTTTATTTTATTTTTTTAGTATTGATAGCAAAGGGAAAAAGCACCAAATCTAAGTCAGATTTTTAAAACATCAGTATACCAAAACCAATACAGTACTGTAAAGTAAAATAAAGTGAAGCCTGGCTTGGAAAAATAAAATAAAATAAAATAAAATAAAGTTAAGCAGACTGAAAAAAAAATTACAACATCAATGGAAAATGTACTTGGGAACTCCTGGACTGCAAGATAGGATGTCCAGCAGGTCACCATGAGCAGCAGCTGGGGCATCAGCAGTTTGAGACCAGAGGACTCTCTGCCTGTCTCCCTGATGTTGGCTTTCGTCCTATTTGTGCTTCTGTCTACTCACTATGAACCAACTTCTTCTTTTTCCCACTGGTTCCTAATCCTTCTCTATTTTCCCCTTGTCCAGATTTTCACCATGATGCCAGCCCCAGCCCCAGGTCTCCTGGAGTAAAAGAGGCACCATGACTCAGGGCATGGACTCAGATTCACATAGTGGTACTGTCACTGTTGCTGATAATACAATGGTAGGGACGTTGTCATCCTCTCTGTGTATTAGCTTCCTTGTCTGTAAAATAGGGAGACAGTGGTACCCACCGTGTAGGTTTGCTGTGAGTTTGAAATAAGGTGAAATGTGCAAAAGGCCTTAGACCAGAAACTGACACAAAGTAAGCACTAAATAATTCCATACTGGCTGCTATCACAGCATTGCCTTGACCTCAAGTTCTCATTAGTTTTAAATCTCTGGGTGGAGGAAGAGGATCTGGCTTCCTCGGCTCCCTGGGGCTGTTAGTGCAGGGGCTGTGAGGAGGTTAATGGTGCCTCTGGGAAGCTGAGACCTCGGTGCTGTGGGAGCCCAAAAGAAGAGCATCAGCCTTGCCTTATCTGGAAACAGCATCACAGAGAGGTGAGACTGAGCATCTCGAAGACATGCAGGGGGTTTCCAGGAGGGAGAGGGCAAGAGCATTCCAGGCAGAAGGGTAGCAGAGCAGGATGAGCACAGCCCTGAGCACGCGGCTATTTCTGTGCCTCATTACTCTACACTGCATCACTTGGCAACAGGTCTTACTCAGCCGTTGCTTGGTCTCTCAGTGGGCCCCGCCCACAAGCAGCCAGCTGTCAATGAGTGACCATTACTTGTCATGCTCAGCTATTGGTCAGTGTCGCGGTGGGCCCCGCCCCAAAGCAGCCACCTGTCAATCAGCGACCCTTGGTTGTCTTGGTCAGTGCTGCAGTGCGCCCTGCCTACCAGCAGCTGTCAGTGAGGGCCCACTGGGGAAGTGATCCAGTCAAGGGTCAGTGGTGTGGTGGTCATCAAGTGGAGAGTGAGGTTAGAGGCAGATTCAGGCCTGCTCCCAGAGGCCCTCCAGCTCACCCAGCCTTGGGCCAGTGGGTGAGCTGGAGGGCCCAGGAGCAGACTGGGGAATACGTCCTGCAGGGGTCCAGCGCCCTCACTAAGGCCCCCCACCAGCCTTGGCCCAGGCCTTGAGGCAGCGGTGAAGCTCTCCCGCACTCCTCTGTGACCGAATAGCAGAGGCCATCTGCCTGGGTCACAGTCTGTCACGGTCTCCGCACTTAGGTGGCCTGGGGAGACTGAGGCCAGTTGGGCTGGGCACCTGGCTCCCTCAGGGATGACAGCTGGGCAGGAGGGGGGACCCTGGCCCTGAAGGAGCTGCCAGTTGAGATCTGCCTGCACTTAACCAGGACTGGGACCTTGGAGGGTAAAAGCTGTGCCTTGGGACTTTGTCCTTTCTTGGCCAGAACAGAGAATAACACTTGTTTTGTAGAGATTTACAGAAAAGTCATTATCTGACCATGACCTGACCTCAAGAACAAAGGTTCTGACACCAAAGAAGTTAGCAACAACCAACAGGAGTGAGACCGGAGGGAGGGAGAGGCTCACCGCTGCCTCAAGGCCTGGGCCGAGGCGAGTGGGGGGCCTTAGGGTTCTGGAGCCCTGTAGGATGTGGTCCCCAGTCTGTTCCAGCTCACCCACTGGCCCGAGGCTGTGGGAGCTGGAGAGCCTCTGGGAGCAGGCCTGAATCTGCCGCTAACATCACTCTCCAGCTGATCACCACCACACACTGACCCTTGACCGAATCACTTCCCCAGTGGTTCCTTATTGACAGTTGCCAGTAGGTGTACCCCCTCACCTTTTGCTTTTAAAGGGGCTTGCCGAAAGGTTTCAGTGACTGTGGGGTTCTTAGGCCATGAGCCACCCATCTCCCTGTATAAATCTGTAATAAACACTTCTCTGTTCCAGACTCTATAATGTTTTAGTTTCGATAGTCCTCACTGTGCATCAGACACATAGACTTGGGATTCAGTACCAGAAGGAAGACCTTTAAACAAAAGGAAAAGAAAGTGTAGCAGAGCTTGATACCCTCTTGGAGTTTCACTAGCCCAGCAGTAAAGACATGTTATGAGACGGAACAGCAAGAGGTTAAGATGAGGTCAACAGGCAAGATAAAGAAGGCCCTTCAGTGGCAAACTCCGGAGTCTGAACTTCATCCAACTAGCAGTTGAACTAGTGATCTCTGCCTGGAGTCCAGGAACTCCTCAAGGTCCCTTATGCTTGATCAGAGGTCTGTGAGTTCACTTTGAGAATTTTTCTTAGAAAACTTCTGGTGGGATAATTAGGGGAAAGCTAATGTCACCTCTCTGAGCCTCATTTCTCTCGTCTGTAATATGACAATAATAATCACTGCTGTATGTCGTTCAGTCACCGAGTCCTGTCTGAATCTTTGCAACTCCGTGGACTGCAGCATGCCAGGCTTCCCTATCCTTCACTATGTCCTGGAGTTTGCTCAAACTCGTGTCCACTGAGTTAGTGATGCCATCCAACCACCTCATCCTCCACCTCCTTTTCCTTTTGCCATCAATCTTTCCCAGCATCAGGGTCTTTTCTAGTGAGTCAGCACCTCCCATCAGGTGGCCAAAGTATTGGAGCTTCAGCTTCAGCATCCGTTGTTCCAATGAATATTCAGGGCTGATTTTCTTTAGGATTAACTGACTTGAGCTCCTTGCTGTCCAAACGGATTCTCAGAAGTCTTTCGAACACCACAGTTCAAAAGAATCAATTCTTCGGTGGTCAGCCTGCTTTATGTCCAACATCCATACATGAATGACTACTGGAAAAACCATACAGACCTTTGTTGACAAAGTGTTGCCTCTGTTTTTTAATATGCTGTCTAGGTTTGTTATAGCTTTTCTTCCAAGGAGCAAGCATCTTTTCATTTCATGGCTGCAGTCACTGTCCACAGTGATTTTGGAGCCCAAGAAAATAAACTCTGTCACTGTTTCCAATTTTTCCCCATCTATTTGCCATGAGGTGATGGGACTGGATGCCATGATCTGAGTTTTTTGAATGCTGAGTTTTAAGCCAGTTTTTTCACTCTCCTCTTTTACCTTCATCAAGAGGCTCCTTAATTTCCTCTTCACTTTCTGCCATTAGAGTAGTATCATCTGCATTATCTGAGGTTGTTGATATTTCTCCTGGAAATCTTGATTCCAGTTTGTGAAACATCCAGCCCCACATTTGACATGATGTACTCTGCATATAAGCTAAATAAACAGGGTGACAATATACAGCCTTGATGTACTCCTTCCCAATTTTGAACAGGTCTGTTGTTCCATGTCCAGTTTTAATTGTTGCTTCTTGACCTGCATACAGGTTTCTCAGGGGCCAGGTAAGTTGGTCTCGTATTCCCATCACTTTAAGAATTTTCCACAGTGCGTTGTGATCCACACAATCAAAGGCTTTAGTGTAGTCAATGAAACAGAAATAGATATTTTTCTGGAATTCCCTTCTTTTTCTGTGGTCCAACAAACGTTGCGATTTGATCTCTACCTTTTCTGAATCCAACGTGTACATCTGGAAATTCTCAGTTTACATACTGTTGAAGTCTAGCTTGAAGGATTTTGAGCATTACCTTGGTTGCATGTGAAATGAACACAGTTGTATGGTAGTTTGAACATTCTTTGGCATTGCCCTTCTTTGGGATTGGAATGAAAATTGATCTTTTCCAGTACTGTGGCCATTGCTGAATTTTCCAAATTTGCTAACTTATTGAGTGTAGCACATTAACAGCATCATCTTTTAGGATTTGAATTAGCTCAGCTGGAACTTCATCATCTCCAATAGCTTTATTCATAATAATGCTTCCTAAGGCCCACTTGACTTCACACTCTAGGATGTCTGGCTCTCGGTGAGTGGCCACACCATCCTGGTTGTCTGGGCCATTAACACAATAATAATAGTGCCTGCCTTATTAGGTTTTAAGGATCAGATAAGTTACTATATGGCAAGTGCTAAGAACAGAGCTTGGCACATAGCAGTTGCTCAATAAATTCATTACTGTTATTCTTATTAGTTCACTGAAGTTTAAAAAATGAATCTGGGCACTTTTAGGCCATTTGGGTGGCCCACTTATAGCCTGGGGCAACAATGGGATTATAATACCTGTGTTTGCATTAGTATTTGTGATCCCACTGGCACCGCTTAGCATATCTTCATCATCGTGGGTTAATGGAGAAGGAATAAAGGTGGATTTTGTCCATCAGGGGTGTTTTTTGTAGCAGGTGAGGTTCCAATAATGTCAGGGTATGGTGTTCAAAAAAGGTGCCCTATCTTGTTCATACAGAGGAAAGTGATGGGAGGACTGACCCAGGACCTGAGCACAAAACAGAATCTCCACGAGAAGGAATCTCCATCACTGTAGCCAGCAGGGTGCCATAATGTCTCTGCCAAGGGCACTTTAGTTTTGGCACAACAACATCATCCATCCCATTAAATTAATGTTGTTAATTTAAATGTTATGGGTTTCATAGTCTTACATTTTTAAATTTATAAATTTGGCTTTTGTTGTATAAGAGCTATTAGCATATGGACTATATGCCAAGCTTTATGTTGGTAAATATTTAAATAACAACATATTAGTAAACATAATTTAGGTCAATACTAGGAGTCTGTAATTTTTGTATTATCATTATTACTCACATTTGAGAATACTGTAGACAGCCAGGAGGGCGTTGAAGAGCTGAAGTCTGTGTTTCAGAAAATTCAGGAAGTGTAAGGTTCTGTTGTCTCAACAACACAGGTTGCTATGAGAAACTAACAACCTTGTGGAAATAACACTACGTTTTCTTGTCTGGACTCTGCATCTGGAATAGGTAACCAGCAGTCGTGGTTTGCTCAGGAGCAGGGCCAGCTTCATGAGCCTGCAACATGTGCAGGGTCCCACACTCAGAAGGAGACCACATTTCCTTTAATGCCCTGTTGTCACAGTCCTGAAATTCTTCAGATATTCTGAACAAGGGCCCTGGACTTTCGTTTTGCAGTCAGTTCTTCCTGGACGGAGGGGATTCCCTAAACATGGAGCATCCAGTGCTAAAATCAAGACCACCTCAGCAAACTGGGAGGTTTGGTCACCCCAACGGGCACCTGGTGGCTTTAGTTCCAGTCCCTGGCTGCTTTAAGGGGGCACCTGGCAGGGGATCTGTTGAGCCCTCAGGTCAGGAGGATGCACACACCAGGCTCAGGATTCAGTTTCCCAGGGGGCTGCTCACTGCAGAGCTGGCGGGTGACTGGAGATGGCTGCGGAAGCAGCTGGATCTCATTTGGCACTAGGAGTGAGTCAGCTAGGGAGGAGATGGCCTGGCTCCTTGTAAATTGTTGGGACACACCAAAGGAAACAATATGTGCACATGTCTCCTGGCAGGCTTACTTTTTTCAGTTAACAGAAATCCCCTGACTGCCTCAAGAAGTAAAAGATGCTGCTTCATCTGCAGCAAAATCCCCAGCAGGATAAGGGCCTGACTTATCCATAGCCAACTCCCAGATCTAGCCCACCTCTACAGTCTGCAGCTTAATCTCAGGTAATGGGTAATCAAGGAAGAAAAGGGAA
>SJYX01010082.1:366618-384326 GCA_006410675.1 Oreotragus oreotragus | reverse complement strand
AAAAAAAACTAAAACAATGCTCTGCATACACATCCGTCTGTCTATAACTATTCCATGCCTGCTGACTCAACAGTAAATTCATTACTCCAAATGCATTGCATTGGCACACTAGAATTAATTCACGTAAATATGATCACCTAATTTGAACTGTGAGAATACAGATGGGCAGCAAAGGCTCAGAGCTTAAAACACACACACACACACAAAAACAATTGCTTTCAATTGAAGATTCTTACGAAAAACACTGTCCTTCTTCCAATCCCCTACCAACTTGTTCCTTTCCTCCTATATGCCCTGTCTCCACTTACAAAGTCATCATTTACCCACTTACCAATGCTAGAAACCTTTATCTCATCCACAATTCATTTTCCCTCCCTTACCATGTCTTCCTGGAGAAGGAAATGGCAACCCACTCCAGTATTCTTGCCTGGAGGATCCCATGAAGAGGGGAGCCTAGCGGGCTACGTTCCATGAGGTTGCAAAGAGTCGGATATGACTGAGCAACTAACAGTCTAACATGTCTTCAGTTCTTAACCATCCAACTTTTGTCCATTCTTGCTCCAAACAGTCTCTCATATCTGTCTACTTTTTTTTTGTCCTGACCTTCTTCCACAAAAGGATCCTAAATTATTCACTCTAATTCCAGTCACTCTACATTCACCCTAAATCACCTTTCAGAAATGCAAAAGTGATCCAGCGCCTACCCCAGTGACCACTATAAAAGCCCTGAGTAAACTTAGGTCCTTCAGTACTATAAAAGTCCTCGGTAAACCTTACGTGCTGGATCAATGGCCATATCATGGCCCAGGAATTAACAATCACTGTCTCCACATCTAGCCCACCTCCATTTCCTAAAGGGCTTGGATTTTAAGGACCACCCAGCTTCATCAACAACTTGACATTCTATTATTACACACAACAATAATACAGCAATAGAGATCACGCATGTTGCACTGAATATCACACACTGATTTTTTTTTAATTTCACCTTGAAATTTTTTTATAATTTCTATCTTCACTTAGCAGATGAAAAAAGACAGAAAGCAAAGATAAAAAGATTTCAAGTAACAAAACTAAAATTTAGGTCTTTCTAACTGAACTCTACAATCCTGCCGTTATCCTGCTTAAAGCTTGGTGGTAACAGTAAACACCATTTAATTTGTTATTTCTAAATAACCTGTAGAAGCAATCGTTCAAGGGGCATTTTGAGAGATGTCTTATGTATTACTGAAAGTCAATAGAGAGTCAAAACACCGAAGTTTGGTGGCTGCCTCTTTCAGGATAATTATTTCACTCTGGTATATCCATCACTAGAACAGGCACATCTTGGTGGTAACAGTAAACACCATTTAATTTGTTATTTCTAAATAACCTGTAGAAGCAATCGTTCAAGGGGCATTTTGAGAGATGTCTTATGTATTACTGAAAGTCAATAGAGAGTCAAAACACCGAAGTTTGGTGGCTGCCTCTTTCAGGATAATTATTTCACTCTGGTATATCCATCACTAGAACAGGCACATGCTCAGTTTTTAAGTAAGTAACAATATCTTTCAGAAGAAGCATGCTTTGGTCCCTGGACCGTTCTGGCAACTGCAGGATTGCATCTGAATAGTAATGTCTTTATATAGCAATTTTAAAATTAAAATCAGGCAGAGTACAATCTTAATGCAAAATTCAATAGCCCCAAAAACTATTTTCCTGACATCACATTATTCCTAGATCTAAAATTAATCAGAAGTAAAAATCAAGATGAAAAGTAACCAACCCAGTCTACTTTCTCCTGTGATTCCTATTTGCTTCAATCTTGCCTTCAAAATCATGACCCTNAGAGTACAATCTTAATGCAAAATTCAATAGCCCCAAAAACTATTTTCCTGACATCACATTATTCCTAGATCTAAAATTAATCAGAAGTAAAAATCAAGATGAAAAGTAACCAACCCAGTCTACTTTCTCCTGTGATTCCTATTTGCTTCAATCTTGCCTTCAAAATCATGACCCTCTAATCTAAAAGAGAGATCGTGTAAAACTAAAGCCACTGAGTTAAACCCTTGCCCCTCATGTTAGAAAATTAGAATTCTCTTCTTCTAGCAGCATAGGGAGTTAAGTAGACCCCTGACAATCAGAAGCAAAATTAAACACTTTGAAGCCAAAATCTATGGGATTTTGTATTAATTTCTTCAGACATGAAATCCAGGAGGATTTCCAGAATCCTCCAGTTGAAAGACTCAAGAGTTTCATCCCTGCACTTTTAAATTTCCCAAATCTCTTATTGAAAATCTGTAAAATGTATCATAGATTCGATTTCCATTTTCTACTGGTAATGGTTTTCTTTGACAGAACCAAGAAGATAGCTTTTTAGCCTATGTTGTTTTAAAAAAAAGAAAAAAACTTTCCAGCTGCTAATCCAAGAAAATACCTACCTGCCCGGCCTATACTCAGGGGCTTTCCACATGCTGATGCTGTGGTAAGCACTGAGGATACAAGCATGAAAGATGTGGTCCCAGCCCCACGCTGAGCCTGGCTTTCCAAGACCCTTCCAGCCTATGATCTGGCTGCACCACTAACACTGCTAACCTGAGGGCCAAGCGACGTCCAGTACCTGCAACATCAGTAGATGCTGCTTCTTGACATGGGAGTAGAATAACAGGAGTAGTTTTTGTTGTAAACTGAGCCTTCACATTTGTTACATAACACAAAGTCCCACNCCCCCGCCGCTCCCCGCCCACCACCTTTTTTTAATGTGGGAATTTAGTTTGAGAAAACAGAGACAACTGTAAATTCCAAAAGGCATAAAGACCACTCAGACTGAGTCCAACTGCTTCCCCATCTCCCACCATGACACCCGAGACTTAGTAAATGCAGTAGGAAAGCATGAACAGTGATAAGTATTCGATTTTACTCTGAAAACTAGTAAGAACAAAGTCTAGGAAAACACATACAAGCATAATATACTTTAAACTGTGCACATTATGTACTGAACTCTATAAAATCTCTCTAGAGATAGGGAGAAGGTTCAGATCCACACTGGTCATTACTAAGTTCTTTCATTTAAACACTGTATTATTTTCAGAAAACAGGATAAGCAGTTCCCAAGTATCTCACTGGCCAATCAAAAACTGAAAATAACTTTAATGTGGAATCTACAAAAGTTTAAANGAGTCCAACTGCTTCCCCATCTCCCACCATGACACCCGAGACTTAGTAAATGCAGTAGGAAAGCATGAACAGTGATAAGTATTCGATTTTACTCTGAAAACTAGTAAGAACAAAGTCTAGGAAAACACATACAAGCATAATATACTTTAAACTGTGCACATTATGTACTGAGCTCTATAAAATCTCTCTAGAGATAGGGAGAAGGTTCAGATCCACGCTGGTCATTACTAAGTTCTTTCATTTAAACACTGTATTATTTTCAGAAAACAGGATAAGCAGTTCCCAAGTATCTCACTGGCCAATCAAAAACTGAAAATAACTTTAATGTGGAATCTACAAAAGTTTAAATTTGAATAAAAACAAGCTCATAGACCCAGACAACAGATTGGTAGTTGCCAGAGGCAGGGGGATGTTATGTAATGCGTGGTGACTGTACTTAATAATACTGCACTTCTTTCTACTTGAAAGTTGCTAGTAATAGTAAATCCTCAAAGTTCTCAGCACAAGAAAAAAAATGCTCTAACTATATAAGATGATGGATGTTAACTAGATTTGCAGCAGTGATTATTTTGCAATACATATAAATATTGAATCTTGTGGTATACCTGAAACTAATGTGTGCCAATTATATCAATAAAAAATAAAAATCCTAAATAAAAAAAGAATAAAATCAACTTCATAGAAAGCAATACAGTATATTTCTCAGTTGTAGATTCATGCTGTGCATATTAAAACACTCTAAAAACTTCCACAATAATGAAACATAGATTTTTTTTTCTCTAGGGGGAAAAACTGAAAATAAGCTGCAACTCACTTTCCTTAGCCCACAGATCTTCAGCCTCACACAGAGGATACCATCATACTGGAATAGCTGGATAACTTCATCATCAAATCTCTGCAAGTCTAAATAGATCTCAGGCTGCTCACCAGCCACGATTTGCTCATGGATCTTCAGAGAAACAAAAAACCACCCACTTATTACTGGGTGAGCTCTCTTGTATCATTGTAAAGTAACAATGGAACAACAAAGCAGCTAGGAATGTTCAGAAATACAAAGCTAAATTGAAGAGAAAGCCAGAATCTTTTTTGCAGAGAACACTGCAGAATTCATAATCTTCAATTCCTGTGACTGCTTCCTTTCAGGGCTATAATAGGAGATTCGCAACGTCCTCTTGGGACAGCAATATCGCTGAAAGCCCCTCTCTCAGGCTGCAGTTTTTACTCCTGCTCATCCCTCTCTTACATGGTATTTATCTCCCCAAGGTTACCCACCCATTACATCTACTATACTGTAGAATGGAAATTTAAAAAAGCAATTATGTCTTTTAAATTTTTCAAACAAGAATATTTTAAAAGGCATCATTATTTTCATCTGTTTTTTTCAAAAACACTCTTTGCCCAGTGATGAAACAGTATTTCTATAGTAGAAGACTACTTCTTTATTTCCAATACAAACATAGCCTTGGGGTTATTTAAATGAAAAATATGCAACAACTCACAGAAGATTCACCTAAATTTATGATGTTCATTTTCTACCCATGACCTAAAAAAATGGTTTTGCGCACTGTCTGCAAACTTATTGGAAAAACTAAAAGATATTTATTGAGTTGTGGTTTATAACTTTCCAGAATCACCAAAAAAAACTAAAACAATGCTCTGCATACACATCCGTCTGTCTATAACTATTCCATGCTTGCTGACTCAGCAGTAAATTCATTACTCCAAATGCATTGCATTGGCACACTAGAATTAATTCACGTAAATATGATCACCTAATTTGAACTGTGAGAATACAGATGGGCAGCAAAGGCTCACAGCTTAAAACACACACACATACACACACACACACACAAAACAATTGCTTTCAATTGAAGAATTCTTACGAAAAACACTGTCCTTCTTCCAATCCCCTACCAACTTGTTCCTTTCCTCCTATATGCCCTGTCTCCACTTACAAAGTCATCATTTACCCACTTACCAATGCTAGAAACCTTTATCTCATCCACAATTCATTTTCCCTCCCTTACCATGTCTTCTTGGAGAAGGAAATGGCAACCCACTCCAGTATTCTTGCCTGGAGGATCCCATGAAGAGGGGAGCCTAGCAGGCTACGTTCCATGAGGTTGCAAAGAGTCGGATATGACTGAGCAACTGACAGTCTAACATGTCTTCAGTTCTTAACCATCCAACTTTTGTCCATTCTTGCTCCAAACAGTCTCTCATTATCTGTCTACTTTTTTTTGTCCTGAGCTTCTTCCACAAAAGGATCCTAAATTATTCACTCTGATTCCAGTCACTCTACATTCACCCTAAATCACCTTTTAGAAATGCAAAAATGATCCAATGCCTACCCCAGTGACCACTATAAAAGGCCTCAGTAAACTTAGGTCCTTCAGTCCTATAAAAGTCCTCAGTAAACATGTCCTGAGCTTCTTCCACAAAAGGATCCTAAATTATTCACTCTGATTCCAGTCACTCTACATTCACCCTAAATCACCTTTTAGAAATGCAAAAATGATCCAATGCCTACCCCAGTGACCACTATAAAAGGCCTCAGTAAACTTAGGTCCTTCAGTCCTATAAAAGTCCTCAGTAAACATTACGTGCTGGATCAATGGCCATATCATGGCCCAGGAATTAACAATCACTGTCTCCACATCTAGCCCACCTCCATTTCCTAAAGGGCTTGGATTTTAAGGACCACCCAGCTTCATCAACAACTTGACATTCTATTATTACACACAACAATAATACAGCAATAGAGATCACACATGTTGCACTGAATATCACACACTGATTTTTTTTTAATTTCACCTTGAAATTTTTTTATAATTTCTATCTTCACTTAGCAGATGAAAAAAGACAGAAAGCAAAGACAGAAAGATTTCAAGTAACAAAACTAAAATTTAGGTCTTTCTAACTGAACTCTACAATCCTGCCGTTATCCTGCTTAAAGGTTGGTGGTAACAGTAAACACCATTTAATTTGTTATTTCTAAATAACCTGTAGAAGCAATCATCCAAGGGGCATTTTGAGAGATGTCTTATGTATTACTGAAAGTCATTTTCATGAGAGTCACAACACCGAAGTTTGGGTGGCTGCCTCTTTCAGGATAATCATTTCACTCTGGTATATCCATCACTAGAACAGGCACATGCTCAGTTTTTAAGTAAGTAACAATACCTTTCAGAAGAAGCATGCTTTGGTCCCTGGACGGTTCTGGCAACTGCAGGATTGCATCTGAATAATAATGTCTTTATATAGCAATTTAAAAATTAAAATCAGTCAGAGTACAATCTTAATGCAAAATTCAATAGCCCCCAAAACTATTTTCCTGACAGCACATTATTCCTAGATCTAAAATTAATCAGAAGTAGAAATCAAGATGAAAATTAACCAACCCAGTCTACTTTCTCCTGTGATTCCTATTTGCTTCAATCTTGCCTTCAAAATCATGACCCTCTAATCTAAAAGAGAGATCGTGTAAAACTAAAGCCACTGAGTTAAACCCTTGCCCCTCATGTTAGAAAATTAGAATTCTCTTCTTCTAGCAGCATAGGGAGTTAAGTAGACCCCTGACAATCAGAAGCAAAATTAAACACTTTGAAGCCAAAATCTATGGGATTTTGTATTAATTTCTTCAGACATGAAATCCAGGAGGATTTCCAGAATCCTCCAGTTGAAAGACTCAAGAGTTTCATCCCTGCACTTTTAAATTCCCCAAATCTCTTATTGAAAATCTGTAAAATGTATCATAGATTCGATTTCCATTTTCTACTGGTAATGGTTTTCTTTGACAGAACCAAGAAGATAGCTTTTTAGCCTATGTTGTTTTAAAAAAAAGAAAAAAACTTTCCAGCTGCTAATCCAAGAAAATACCTACCTGCCCGGCCTATACTCAGGGGCTTTCCACATGCTGATGCTGTGGTAAGCACTGAGGATACAAGCATGAAAGATGTGGTCCCAGCCCCACGCTGAGCCTGGCTTTCCAAGACCCTTCCAGCCTATGATCTGGCTGCACCACTAACACTGCTAACCTGAGGGCCAAGCGACGTCCAGTACCTGCAACATCAGTAGATGCTGCTTCTTGACATGGGAGTAGAATAACAGGAGTAGTTTTTGTTGTAAACTGAGCCTTCAGATTTGTTACATAACACAAAGTCCCACAAATGAGCTTTCCTGAGTGAAAGACAGGCCAATGTACAAATCAAAATGCCAATATCTCTTACATTAGAGACATTGCTATCTGGCTTTCTCACCTGAAAGTTCCCAGAAGGGCACCATTTCAAGACACCATCGAGGTTGTCTGGGCTTCCTTTCACATGAAAACAAGCTACTTTGATAATCTAAGGCCAGCCATGAAATAGCTTGATGTTCCAATTCAGTTCCTGGAGAAGTCAGAATAAAAGTTAAACCAGTTCATAAATGGTGGTATTCTATAAGGGAGGTGGGGAAAACTTTCATTTCATTTCTATCTCACAGGAGAATAATAACACCCTCTGCTAAGTCGCTTCAGCCGCGTCCGACTCTGTGTGACCTCATAGACGGCAGCCCACCAGGCTCCTCCGTCCCTGGGATTCTCCAGGCAAGAACACTGGAGTGGGTTGCCATTTCCTTCTCCAGTGCATGAAAGTGAAAGTGAAGTCGCTCCGTCATGTCTGACTCTTTGCGACCCCATGGCTTACAGCCTACAAGGCTCCTCCATCCATGGGATTTTCCAGGCAAGAGTACTGGAGGGGGGGGTGCCATTGCCTTCTCCAAATAATACCCTCAGGTTCCTTGTAATGAGAGCTAACAATATTATTCTGCTTCTGTCTTGCACTCTTCCCCTCAATTTCAGAAAGCTGCCTATGATTAATCTTAAGCGATCTGTCATTTTTTTGTTTACAGTACTTCATTGGCAAGTATGTTTGGGAGACCTAACAGCTAAATCTCACCAAAACAGCCTTATAAACTAACTCCCCATTTCAAGTACTTCTCATATGCCCCTACTCTAGTTCCTTTAAAATTTTCTTGCAATTTTCAAATATCTCAAGAATACAGACAAGCATAGAAAATAATGTAGGTGCATCCTTCGAACAGACAACCCAGATCTAAAAAAAAATGTGTCCTCTCTCACACGTGGTATCAATTATTGCCTTCATTTTGGAGGTACTATCTCACGGTACATTTGACCCTCTGAACACCCACCAATGCTTCCAACTTGATACACTCACTCTAAAGGAAAAGCCGATCTGGAAGAAGCTAGAGCTTGGAGCCAGAAGTGAACACAAAAATTAAAAATCTTAAAGAGTGTACAACATTTGAGTAGGGTACTAGATAGCTCCAAATTCTGAAAAACAAGGCAACCTTATCTAGAGCTTACAGAATAAGGCAATTCCAATAATAATAAAAATAATTTCTACCATTTAATACTTACTACATACTGGGCTTTTTTATATTCATCATCTCTATCTTTGTAACAATCCTACAACGTAGGCATAACAATCATGTTTATGTAAGGAAATGGAGGTTCGCAGTGAACTGTCCAAGAATACACAGTCAGAACCAGGATTCAAACACAAATCTGTTGGCTTCAAAATGCTTTTTTTTTTTTTTTTTTTTAACACTCTTCCATGATAGAAATGGACCATCCATTTTCCAATAAACTCTGGCTTCCAATAAGCATACCACATACACAGATTTCAATGAAAACCAATCTTCCAAAAAGGAAATTTAGACAGGAGAAGCTATTTTTTATTACCTACCTATCCCACTGAATTTTTTTTTCCCACTGAATATTATTAGACTCTGGACACTTAAGGCAAAGTGCATTTACATGCCCACGTCATCTCCACTACAATCCATGTGTGACTCAACACATGGTAAAGTTCAGGAGAGAACCAGCCTGTTATATCAAATTTTCAGATGACCCAACCACAGGGCTTGCTAACTATAATTAAGACTGTCCTGAATAAAGCCAGATAGGAGTGACATATGAAGGTCAAGGCCAAGGAAAGGAGCAGAAGTGTGTTCAAGGAAACATTGAAACTGGCAGAAGTGTGTTTAAGGAAATATTGAAACTGGCCACTGCTTGGTTATTATCCCAACAGAAGAAGACTTTACAATAGCTACCTACACGTCCCTGCTCTCTTCGGGTAAAACTGATTCTCCGATGCCACACGGTTCCAAGATTCCAAAATGTCCACATATTCAGGACACAAGGACTATGCACCAGAATGCTGTGAGGACGATACACATTAAGAAATTACTCCCCTAATCCAGGAGCTCATTTTACACTATTTATTGTGTAAGGGGCAGAAACCTCATAGTGAAGCTACTCACACTGAAACGTAAAAACGTGATCAGCAATGAAATCTCAAAATTCCATGACTGCTTCTAAACAAATCCAAACTGTTGAAAGTGTAAGATGGATATTGTTTGAGCAAGAAGAGGATGGATTCATGAGGAAATAAAGTTTAAAATGAAAAAAAAAAAAACAAGAAAGAACACCCTAAACAGGTGATTTGTGTGTCTGTCCCACCCCTGTCTCCATGCCCTGGTAATGCTGTACTTTGCTGGGTATTGTTAGTGTTACCAGAATAGCTGCAGACTCCTTTCCTCTCAAACAGGAATACAGAAATTTATCAAAATTAGCAAGACCAAAAAGGCGTTCACTGTTTGCTCAATTATTACACTAAATTTAAAATGCTCTATAAGTCTTTTTATATCTTAATCAAAAAGAAATACAATTCACTACATCATCCATCTTTTCTGGAACAATATATTATTACATAAAAAGACTTTTCTGGAACTGCAAATCTACATTTTAAAAGTTTCTGGTTGACCCCAAAGACTTCTTACTATGAGTTCTATTTAAGCATTAATCATCCCCATCCTAGAAAAAAAAGGGCATTTACAGCCCCCCAAATCGTAAAGCTTGTATAAAATGAAAGGCAAATTCAGATTTTAAAAGATTATGTTTGATGCTAAATTAATTCTAAATAGGTGATTATTCTAGAATTGAAGGTGATTATTCTAGAATCCAAGGAAGGCATGCCTCCAAATCATTCTCTTTTTTCAAAGATTTAACATGATATATCTGTATTTTAAAACTCAGAAATTAAACTCCTAGAATAGATGAAGGGATTACTTAAGATGTGTTCTGGAAATAGATTAACACATTCTCCAAGAGAAAGAAAAAACTGGCAAAATGACAATTCAAACAAGTCCAACTCCCAGAAAGGTTCAGAAGTGTTTTTACTGGTGGACAGAAACCAGCTAAAGAAAAAAAAATGCATTTTTAAAGGGATTTAAACTGTCTCAATTGTCAATGAAAATAGCTGGCAATACAGCACAGTGCTATGAGAAGAAACGCATCTTATAAACAGTGGGAACTGTTGGTTCCAGGAATGCTGAATGCGATGTTATCTGTGTATTTGCTGAAGTGGGTTCCCAGGAGAATCATCTCAGTGATTCTTGGAACTTTCCCATGCATTCCTCTCCATGTCAACTTAACAACATTCTTGAAGACACAAACCACACACTCAATTCAGCAGCACCCCTTTCCAGTACCAGTGGATTCTTTGGATAGACAATACACAGCCTAGAGATGTCCCATTAAACTAAAATGTGGGATTAAAAACAGTGCAATCCTTGAAGTTAGATTTTTAATCATACTTGGACATCTCCCTAAAATTTCCAAATTCTACCCTCTGGCAACCCACTCCAGTATTCCTGCCTGGAGAATCCCAGGGACGGAGGAGCCTGGTAGGCTACAGTCCACAGGGTCGCAAAGGGTTTGACAAGACTGAGCGACTTCACTTCTTCTTCTTCTACCCTCTGATATATTTCTCCTTCATTCTAAAAAGACGGCTTTTTTACGAAAAATTCTACAACTGATTGCATTTTCATTAAACCAAAGACAACACTGCGAATCAACTTTGTTATCCAAAAGGATGCTCACCTCTAACCTCTCTTCAGTCAGGTATGATCTATTATCAGCATACCAATCTTAGCAAATTTTACTCTAAAATTCTCATCAAAACTGACACTACCTTGTTTACTGAACATTCAAAGCTTTGAACATGATTTTTGTTTACTCACAGTGGCAGCTGGAAGAGAAAACCCCTTCAGTTTTCAGTTTTAACTAATAATAGATCTTGACAGTCAAAACCCCCTACATTTAAAAATGCAGACGAGGCATATAATTTCTTCCTTAAAAACCCTATTTTTAGACTAGCAACCATCCATTTCCTAGTGTCCTCATTTTTTTTTTTTCCTTTACTGCCTTCACCAGAAGGGAAAGCTAGTGTTCTCTGGTCTATTTAGAAAAGCCAGATTCGGGTCACCAGAGTTCATATGTATAGCAGGTCTAGACACAGTATGTATATAAAGGAGGTACAGCCAAGGGCCTGGGCTCGTAGACTTCACACTGCGCCAAGAAGGGAGGAGGCAGAGAGCACGGAAACACACAAATAAGATATTTTCAGACGCTTAACTGCTGTAAGGAAAATAAAGTGTGGTACCCAGCAATTCCACTCCTGGTATACACCAGAGATGCCTGCATATGGCACCAAGGGACAGACCAAGAAAGTTCATAGGCTATCACAAGACAGTATATCCACAGGAAGGAGGATGAATAAATAAATGCTAATAAGTACACGTAATGGAATATTAGCAACTGGCAAAAATCAATGTGCACAGGTGCAGGCAACACTAGGTGAATCCTAGGAACATAATGCTTAATGAAAAATGATACAAAAGAATTTATTTACAGAACAGAAACAGACTCACAGGTCTCAAAGTCAAACTTATGGTTATCAAAGGGAAATGTAGAGGAAACTGATAAATTAGGATATTGGGATTAACACATATGCACTGCTATATATAAAATAGATAATGAACAGGACCTACACTGTTCCACAGGAAATGCTACCCAATATTCTATAACAATGTATGTGGGAAAAGAATCGGAAAAAGGATGGACATATATGTGTATATACATGTCCAGGGTTTCCCTGGTGACTCACTGATCGAGAATCTGCCTGCCAACGCAGGATACCGGGATTTGATCTCTGGGTGGGAAGATCCCCTGGAGAAGGGAATGGCAACCAGCTCCAGGATTCTTGCCTGGAAAATCCCAGGGACCGAGGAGCCTGGTGGGCTACATTCCATGGGGTCACAAGAGTGGAGCTTCACTTAGCAACTACACCACCACCAGCACACGTATACATATACATATACCTGTTTCACTTTGCTGTATACCTAAACTAATGCAACATTTTAAATAAACTATACCTCAATAAAGCCATAAAAAATAAATAAAATGATGCAAATTTTAACAAAAGGAGAAAAAGAAACACAATGCTAACTGGAAGAGGCCAGTCCCAAAGGACTATAGTGCACCTTTTTTAAGTCCGAAACTAAGCAGAGCTAAACTATTAGTTTAGAACTACTGGTTAAGAAAACATGCATATGCGGTACAAGCAAGGAAATAATACACAGAAAATTCAGGAGAGAGAGAAATCCCCCTGGGAGGAAGTCAGGGGGTCAAATAGAGGAAACTCAAGGTTAGTTCTCAAGCTGAACACCAGGTACACAAATATTTACTTTATTACTAGATTTTATAACTTAGGTATGTGTTACATACATTATTGTGTATGTATCAAATATTACATTCAAAAAGCTATGAAGGAAGATAAAGAGTCTAGAGCAGCTAAGACTGAACCGTGATTTAAAGGCAAATGAAAAGTAAGAATAAGAAGTTCTAATTTTCACTGTTAAAAATAAGGGAAGTGATGTCCTCTTTCCTTTTTCTTCAAGTATTTACTTTGCAAAATTTGTAACTGTGGGTTTTTCTAGCCTCTTTGAAACATATAAATTCTTTTAAAGGTAACTGAGGCTTCTGCCAGCTTCCTGAGCCAGGAGTCTTTCTTAAGGACCTAAGAACCGACTCTGGAATGGAAACATCTCCCGGTTTCTGTGGGAGGGTAGGAGTCACACTTACTGGGCTGCACCCGGCTCCCAGATGCAAAACGATCTCCTGTCATACAGAGAGAAAAAATTTTTCCTGAGTGCATGAAACCAATTAATTAACAGTGACAGTCAATCCAATGACCAGGTGAGCTTAAGACGAACTATGTATAATAAATGGTGCCCTCAGATCTTCTTACCTGAGGACAAGTTACATCTACTTGGCTACATAAAAGGGTGAGACTTCTTTGTCCTTACTAATTCTTAGCAGATAGCCTGTGAAGCTCTTTACATTCTGGTTTAATGCTTGTGTGTGTGTTCAGGTGCTAAGTCATGTCCAACTCTTTGCGACCCCATGGACTGCAGCCTGCCAAGATCCTCTGTCCATAGAGTTTTCCAGGCAAGAAAACTTGGATGGGTTGCCATTACCTCCTCTGGAGGATGTTCCCAACCCAGAGATCAAACCCTGCATCTCCTGCATTNTGCTAAGTCATGTCCAACTCTTTGCGACCCCATGGACTGCAGCCTGCCAAGATCCTCTGTCCATAGAGTTTTCCAGGCAAGAAAACTTGGATGGGTTGCCATTACCTCCTCTGGAGGATGTTCCCAACCCAGAGATCAAACCCTGCATCTCCTGCATTGGACAAGCGGCTTCTTTTCCACTGAGATACCTGGGTTTAATGCTTATTCAAATAGTAAAACTGTTTTCTCTGTTACCTTTGTACAAAGGATTTCTAGGTTGAAAGCAGATTTGAGTGAATTCTATTTCCCTGATAGTGCTTGGCAAGGAGTTATTGAATTTGGGTCTTAGGTCGGACTCCCATGGAGCAGATCCTAGAAGGAGGAGTCATGTGCAAGAGGATTAGTAAGGACATGCTCCCAGGGAGCTGGTAAGGTGGTAAACAGCAAAACAGAGATAGGGGGAGGGGAGTAGAGGAAGCCAACCAAAGGGACCACAGAAGCCAACATCCCTGATTTCACAGGGGAACTTGGGAGTGTAAATCCTGCCTCAACAGAGGACTGTCTTTCATGACCACACAGTGGATAGTTTTCAGGGGGTGTAGGCAGCAGACAGGGACATAAACTCACAGGCACTGACCCTTCAGCCAAAGCAGCTATGGTAACTAAAGGCATCTCTCCCAAAGTGCTGCAGGAATCCACATCAGGAAGCAAAAGCTCTCCCATGCTGAGAGAGGTAAGCTTTAGAGAAAGGTAGTGAGTCAAGGCAGAATCAAATGAGATCAGACACACAAGCAGGACCTAGAGGCTGGGGTTACCTTAGCATATGTGAAGGAGTTTGGGTTTTATCCTAAATGCAGTGAGAAGCCGCTGGAAACCTTGAAAGAAATGAGCTGATTTATGTTTCACATAATGATTTCCATTTCTGAACCATCAAATCAGAACAACAATAGGGAAATGTGGTTACTCTTGTGCCTCACCAGATTTACAAATGTCTTGTCACAGACCTAGAGAGTTATTCACCAAGCCAAACTGTGAATGTTAAATTTAAGAACATCAAGGAGCTATGGAACCATCCCTCTTCGAGGAAGAAAGAATCCGGAACACAGTCTTGATCTATTTAGAGCTGGTGGGTGTCTTCACCCGCAAGGAGCTGGTAAGAGGAAGAGGAGGCGAGAAATCAGCAGTCCCACTGGTCCCCATGTGTGTGGCAGACAACAGAGGCAGGATGCCTGTAACATCCTCTCTCCAGTCTCAGCTTCCAGTGAAACAGGGAGAGGATAAAATGTCAGTAGGGAGCCTCTTCCGTGTGTCTGACCTTGAGCTCAGTTGTATAGTAGGGAAGAGCTTTGTATTCTCTTACAAGTTATAGTCACTAACAGGATTTAAGCCTAGAAACTGAAATTATACATAATTGCCCATCTCTGGAAATCCAGACTCCCAGGTAATGAGCATTAAGGTAAAATACTTTGTGTACCTCACAAGAAACCTCCTGACCAAGCCCACCAGTGAACGACTGCAGGGAGGAAAAAATTAACACATTCCCTCCAGAGGCAGACAGGAACCAGGAAATGTCTGACTTCACTCCCTCCTCTTTAAGTACAAAAGGAAACTGAATTCTAATTCAGGCAAGATCCTTCTTTGGGACATGAGTCCACCATCTTACCAGTCTACTAGCTTTCAGAATAAAGTTGCAATCCCTTGCCCCAGCAACTGGTCTCTCGATTTATTGGCCTGTTGAGACAGGTGAGCAGCACAAGCTTGGACTCGGTAACAACAGAACAGATGAGACCAAAGACCCCATGCTGAGAAACTTCTTTACTGCAAAGACCAGCTTGCTCCTCTCCGCCATCACAGGGCAGTGGGATCCCTAGCAGTGTGGTTTCCTCCACACTCTATGATGCACCCGAGTAATCTGAGTGTTACTCTTAATCCTACCACATTGCTTTCTTCCTGGAGTTCATACCCAGAAATACTATTTAAATTCACCTAAGATACATGGGGAGAAGGCAATGGCACCCTACTCCAGTACGCTTGCCTGGAAAATCTCATGGATGGAGGAGCCTGGTGGGCTGCAGTCCATGGGGTCACAAAGAGTCGGACACGACTGAGCGACTTCACTTTCCCTTTTCACTTTCATGCATTGGAGAAGGAAATGGCAACCCACTCCAGTGTTCTTGCCTAGAGAATCCCAGGGATGGGGGAGCCTGGTGGGCTGCCGAATATGGGGTCTCACAGAGTCAGACACGACTGAAGCGACTTAGCAGCAGCAGCAGCAAGATATGTGGAGCATGAGTCCACTTTTCCTAATGCATGGTTCAGCCTTGTGTGGCTTTCTTTTGGAGAAAATATGGCATCGAGACATGAAATACTGCAAAAGGCAGCTTCCACTCTGTGTCCACATCCAACACTTGGGTTTCTTACAAACACCTGAATAATTGTCTGACTACACTAGAGTGTAAGAAACAGAAGAGAGAAGGGAGCTTGGAGCTCTCAGGGGCACACATCTCTCCTATAGGTTGCTGGCCCATCCTACAGGCCCATAGGCTAAGGACAAGGCTCAGAGGATCAGGCAATGCAATGCAGGGAGGTTAGGGGAGCTAACTTGTAAGAAGGTATCTCTGTGAGGGAGCTTCTTCGATAATTGTATATCTGATTGGCCCCCAGTAAGGAAGGATCTGATGGCAAATTCCACAAGCGCTCAGGGCTTCCCTGGTGGCTCAGACAGTAACAAATCTACCTGAAACATGAAGAGACCCAGGTTCAATCCCTGGGTCGGAAAGATCCCTTGGAGAAGGAATGGCTATCCACTGTAGTATTCTTGCCTGGAGAATCCCATGGACAGAGGAGCCTAGTGGGCTACAGTCCATGGGGTCGCAAAGAATCAGACACCATGGAGCAACTAACACTTTCATACTTTTCGCAAGATATAAAGGGGGCTTACCAGATGGTGCTAGTGGTAAAGAATTCTGCCTGCAGAATGCAGGAGACCTGGGTTCGATCCCTGGGTCGGTAAGATCCCCTGGAGGAGGAAATAGCAATCCACTCCAGTATCTTGCCTGGGAAATCCCATGGACAAAGGAGCCTGGTGGGCTACCGTCCACAGGGTCTCAAAGACTTAGCACATGGATGACCACAAGATATAAAGGGTATATTTAAGTCACTAGAGGTCACCAGACTACCCCATAAATCTACAGACAGTAGGGAATTGGGGATGCCTCCATCTGAAAAATCTTGGAGGACTGGATTAAGAAAAAAATGACTAAAAAGTATTTGACAAAACTCAACCACCATTCCTAATTTTTTTAAAAATAATCTTACTGAACAAGGAATAAGAAAATTTCCTTTACCTGCTGAATTCTATCAAAAGCCAACAACAAACATCTTACTTAATGGTGAAAGATCAGAAATTCATACCCCTTCAAGTAAAAAATAAGACAAGGATTCTCAGCAACACTGTGTCATTCACCATGGTACTAGAAATTCTAGAAGGTATAATCAGGCAATAAAAACATGTGCATGCTTGATTACTCAACCATTTCTAAGCATGTCTGCAAGATGTTCTCATTCTGTGCACAAGGAGACATGAAGAAGACTGTGTACTGCAAAACTGTTTTGTAAGAGGAAGTTTTTTAAGAGAAAATAATCTAAATGTCCATCAACAGAAGGAAATTTAAATCCTGCAATCTATTTCTACAGGGGAGAGCAACACACATGAGTTTCCAAAACCTTTCTATTTCAATATGTCTATATACATATTGAGAGATATATACATATACCTTAAATTCGAATTTTTAAAATTATGCTACATACTACAAGAAATTCCACCAGCTAGGAGGGCCTACTTTCAAACTATTTATTTGGGAAAAAAAATCTGAACAAGACCATCTCTAACAGCCTCCTCTGCCTGCTCCTCTATAAGACGACTATAAATGATCCTGTGGGTGACTGGATTTTGTGCTGGGGTGTGTCGGACACCCTCAGATGGAACATCAGTGTGGTATGTTTTCTGAGAGAGAATTCAGGTTCACAAAGCACTGTGGAAAAAATTAATTACAACTTCATCTGTGATAACTGACTTAATAATAACTCTGCATGTGCTTCTTTTAAAAGTTTGCATATCAGTTCATTTCAGT
>SJYX01010082.1:352466-365184 GCA_006410675.1 Oreotragus oreotragus | reverse complement strand
TTTCCAAATTTGCTGGCATGTTGAGTGCAGCACTTTCACAGCATCATCTTTCAGGATTTGAAACAGCTCAACTGGAATTCCATCACCTCCACTAGCTTTGTTCATAGTGATGCTTTCTAAGGCCCAGTTGACTTCACATTCCAGGATGTCTGGCTCTAGATGAGTGATCACACCATTGTGATTATCTGGGTCATGAAGATCTTTTTTGTACAGTTCTTCTGTGTAGTCTTGCCACCTCTTCTTAATATCTTCTGCTTCTGTTAGGTCCATACCATTTCTGTCCTTTATCAAGCCCATCTTTGCATGAAATGTTTCCTTGGTATCTGTAATTTTCTTGAAGAGATCTCTAGTCTTTCCCATTCTGTTGTTTTTCTCTATTGCTTTGCATTGATCACTGAGGAAGGCTTTCTTAACTCTCCTTGCTAGTCTTTGGAACTCTACACTCAAATAGGTATATATTTCCTTTTCTCCTCTGCTTTGCTTTTCTTTTCACAGCTATTTGTAAAGCCTCCTCAAACAACCATTTTGCTTTTTTGCATTTCTTTTTCTTGGGGATGGTCTTGATCCCTGTCTCCTGTACAATGTCAGGAACCTCTGTCCATAGTTCATCAGGCACCCTATCAGATCTAGCCCCTGAAATCTGTTTCTCACTTCCACTGTATAATCATGCAAATAGTCAAGCACAACTTCTTATTCTACTTAGCTGGCACATATCAATCCATAGAATTTTTTTGGATCAAAGTAAATAAATACTCATGTGCAGCTTTAAACTAAAATAATAAAGTATGGAAGTTGTAAAATATGATCTAATCTAGTGATTCATAAAGAACATTCTACAAAAGTGCTTCAGGCTTCTATGAACTTTTGGTTCTAATTTCTTTTCCTAGTAATATTCAAATGTATCAAAATTCTTATTAAAGAAACATACACGTTCAAATGTATATTGTAATCAAGCAAATGTATACTGTAACTTTTCTTATCTCTAGCTTTTGAACAAACCTAACTCAAACACAAACACAGCCTTTTCCTCCCCATGTCTGAACTTGGGAGCATCTCTGTACACGTTTTGAGCTATAACATCACCACGCCATGCCTGCCTGCCAGCAAGTTCCACTTGTCAAGGCTGCCATACTTACAAAGAAGTATCAGAGCAGTTGAAATTGTTAGAAAATGTTGGTGCTTTTTGCTCTTATTTATAAAAAAGGAATATAAACAGAAATATTTTGAAAACACAATTGCTAGTGATAAGTGAGACAGAAGGTCATTAAGCATTAGGCATATATGATTCACACTTAAAGTGTACAACTAACTGACTGGCTTTAAGTATATTCACAGTTGGGCAACCACCACCACACTCCATTTCAGAATATTTTTACCACCCCCCAAAATGAATACTGTACCCCTTAGCTGCCACTCAAACTTCCCATCACCCTCAGGCCCTGGCAGCCACTAATCTGTCTCTTCAGGTGTGCTTACTGTCGGCTTTTCGTATACATGAAATCACACAACACAGGGTCGTGCGCGTCTAGCTTCTTTTACCCAGCATTGCATTTTCAAGGTTCATCCGCATTGTAGTATATATCAGCACTTCATTCTGTTTCACAACCAAATAACCCTCCACTCTGGACATGCCACCTTTTGTTCATCCATCCACTAACTCATGGATACTTGGGCTGCTCCTACTTTTTGGCTATTATGAATAATGCTGCTCTGAACACCTGTGTACAAGTTTGCCTGTAGATATAAGTTTTCATTTCTCTTGCGTATACAGCTGGGAGTATAACTGCTGAGTTGTATGTTAAGTCTATGTTTAAACTTGTAAGGAACTGTCAGGCTGTTGTCAACAGCTTCATAACTTTACATTGTGTCCAGCGTGTGTAAGGCTTCTGATTTCCTCCTGTCCTCACCAACACGTTTCTCTTTTTTAGTAGGATTAACCTAGTGAGTGTGAAGTAGTATTTCATTTGGTTTTCATGGGCATTTCCTTAATAGTTAAGGATGTTGAGTATCTTTTCATGTGCTTACTGGCTACTGCACATTCAATTTTTATACACCTTTAAAATAAGATTACATCCAAACTAGGGGATCTCCTAATTACAATTTTTTTAATTTATTTTTTTATTGAAAGATAATTGCTTTAAAGAATTTTGTTGTTTTCTGTCAAACCTCAACATGAATCAGCCACAGGTATACAAAATTACACATTTTAACACACCAGTATTGCCAATATGCTGATGTGTTCTCATTTACTGATTTCATAATGAGTATATTTTATAAATATGAACTTACAAAATAATACTAAATTATTTTTATATGTGGTGCATACACAACTTTAGATATGAAACCATTCATGTGTACATGCTCAGTCATGTCTGCCTCTCTGTGACACCATGAACTATATCCACTGGGCTCCTCTGTCCACAGGATTTCCCAGGCAAGAGTAGTGGAGTGGGTTGCCATTTCCTCCTACAGGTGATCTTCCTGACCCAGGGATCAAATCCGTGCCTCTTGCGTCTCCTGCACTGAGGCCAATTCTTCACCAACTGCACCAGCTGGGCCCACTAACCTAATCAAAGCTCATATGTTTATTTCTACATACAAATATCTAAATAACAAAACTAGACTGGGATGGAGAAATAACAATAATGTCTTATCTCTGAGACTACCTACTCTTTCTATCAGAATTAGATGAATAAGAACAACAATATTAATAAAAACACCTTAGGGATATATTCAGAGAAGGCAATGGCAATGCACTCCAGTACTCTTGCCTGGAAAATCCCATGGACAGAGGAGCCTGGTGGGCTGCAGTCCATGGGGTCGCGAAGAGTCGGACACGACTGAGCGACTTCACTTTCCCTTTTCACTTTCATGCATTGGAGAAGGAAATGGCAATCCACTCCAGTGTTCTTGCCTGGAGAATCCCAGGGATGGGGGAGCCTGGTGGGCTGCCGTCTATGGGGTCACAGAGAGTCAGACACGACTGAAGTGACTTAGCAGCAGCAGCAGGGATCTATTGTAACATACTCTAACACCAAAGTGGTAAAACTAGGAAGTTAAGCAATAACCGATTATCACTAAAGTCCAGTGAAGAAGGAAAAGGCAACCCAATCCAGTATTCTTGCCTGGGAATCCCATGAACAGAAGAGCCTGGTGAGACACAGTCCATGGGGTTGCAAAGAGTCAGACACGGCTTAGCCACTAAACCACCACCACCAAAGTCAGGAGGGTGGTTATCCAGGAAGGGCATGGCACACTTAGGGGTTTCTGTAGCGCCCCGACAATGTCCTATTTCAGGCATTGGTTAAACAAGTGTTCACTACTTATTTAACTGCTAACAGACTTTATACATCACAATGAAAACTTAAACAGAAATTTTTGCTCATGCAAACTTCCCAGTAATTTAGAGATTTTACTTTAGAAAAGAAACTGCTTAAAATCCTTAAAATTCACTCAAAGTTAACAATTAAAAAGAGAAAATTATCTTCCTTTGATCCTTCAGCCTTATTTGGAGAACACATATACATCTTAATTTATACTATAAAGAGATTGCTTTAAAACAATAATCCATTTTTCCAAATAAACTCCCCTTTGGTAAATATTATTTGTTGCCAATTTACTGAAAACTATGTGAACTGGAAAAGACTCTGATACTGGGAGGGATTGGGGGCAGGAGGAGAAGGGGACAACAGAGGATGAGAGGGCTGGATGGCATCACCAGCTCGATGGACGTGAGTTTGGGTGAACTCCGGGAGTTGGTGATGGACAGGGAGGCCTGGCGTGCTGCAGTCCATGGGGTCGCAGAGTCGGACACGACTCAGTGACTGAACTGATGTGAACTGCAAGATCATAAACTCTCTGACATCTGTCAGCTCTAAACTGAGCACAGCCCAGGATCACACCTGTTCTTTCTCTTCACTGAGAAATCATTAGCAGCAGAAAGGACATCTTGCATTAGCCACTAAAAGCCTTACTATTGACACTGCATAGCAGCCCTGAGACTGCTCTCTAGTCAATTATTTCAGAGCTGAGAACTAACTAGAGGTCAGTCCAGCAAAATAAACATAGGCAACAAGGTGCTCAAAAGAATGGCAGGCAGAAGTGAGGCCACGCTCCCCAGTCAGACGCCTACTACTGGCGGAGAATTGTTCTTTAGGGAAAATGAAACTAGAGGCTACAGTGAAGACCCTGCCCCTCCGGACATACACACGAAACTTTGTCACTTGGTCATTCACGAAGCAAAGTGAAAATCTGCAAGGCTCCTAGTACAAACTGTTAGCATTAGGTTAAAACCACTGGCTGGCAGGATCTAATGGAGAAGGAAATGGCAACCCACTCCAGTATTCTTGCCTAGAGAATCCTGGGGACAGAGGAGCCTTGTGGGCTGCTGTCCATAGGGTGGCACAGAGTCAGACCCGACTGAAGCGACTTAGCATGCACGCATGCATTGGAGAAGGAAATGGCAACCCACTGCAGTGTTCTTGCCTGGAGAATCCCAGGGACAGAGGAGCCTGGTGGGCTGCCGTCTATGGGGTCGCACAAAGTCAGACATGACTAAAGCGACTTAGCAGCAGCAGGATCTAAAATATTCTAGAAAGGTCTAGAATATTCTACTCAGCATCCTTTTTTAGCCACCAAACTATACCGCTGATGCACTGAGAACCATAACTTGGCTTTCACGCTGCAGTATATTTGAACAGGCAAATCCTCTGCCTCCCCTCAGGATTTCTCCCTCCCACACACAGCCTGCTCTAGAAAGATCCAACGCATACAGCACACATCCTAAATAACCATCACTCTGCAAGATGCCAGGCCTGCCCAGGACCTGCCAGAGGAAGCAGGGCGAGTGCATTACAAACTTCTTGGGAGTCTGACAACCCAGATGGTAGGGAAAAGCAAGGGAGGGAGAAAGAGGGAAAGGCTGGACCTGGCCCTGGAGCTTACCGAGGCCCTCCTGATCAGCACGGGCCTTGTCGCACAGCCCAGGTGACGGCAGGAAACGGATGACAGCAGAAATAATTCAAAGGTGTTGAGCACTTTATGTAACTCTGCTCTGCACTAGATATTTTTCCAAGAACCTCTGCGTTACAGCATATCACAGGCTACATCACTTTTTTTTTTTTTTTTTGGCCCTGCCAGGTCTTAGTTCCCCGACTGGGGATGGAACCCATGCTCTCTGCATTGGAAGCGCAGATTCATCACAGCAGACCATCAGAGAAGGCCCTCCACATCCCTTTTTTTAACACGGCCACTGCATTCTAGACACGTCACAGAGCATTGCTTCTACTTCACCGCACCAAACAGCATTAATCAAATTCACTTGGCAAAGCTGGTGGTTTGGGTCGGGGTAGAAGGGTAGTTTGTCATGGATGTTCAAGTTATGTCAGTTATCTGTTTGCAACCCTCCTTCCCAAGGACCAAGAGGAGCACAGCAGCACAAACTGAGTGGGGCTCCTGCTGCCAGGGAAGCTTCCCCAGCACCCCCAGAACCCAATGACCAAAGAGAGAAGCCATTAAAGCTGGTACCCCTGCAGTCCCCACCTCCAGGACAGAGACTCTGCTAGCTCTCTGCCTCATGCGGTCCCCTCAAAAGACTGCATTCAGTTTTGGAAAGACCCTCCAGAGGTATCCATACAGGTAAAGGCTTTGAAAGCAAAAGCTGTACAAAAGACAAACCCATCAAAACTGAGGATCCTCCATAAGCCATCAGTCCAAACTCAATGTAAAATACAAGCAGCAGAATGAACCTGGCTGAGACAGCACCTTTGGAATTGGTCAGCCAGAGAGCAATGAGAAACCTCGGTTCCCCATGAAGTTCTATTAAAGGAACTGGGGGGGTTTTTTTTTGTTGTTTTTTGTTTTTTTAACTTTCCTCTGTGGTATTATACCACAAAGATAACTGAGAAGTGATGCTACATCATCCTTGGCTGCTGTTGCTAAGATTTCTTGGAGATACCTGAAAATAAACTAAATGTAACTGAGTAACCTTACATAAGGCATTGAAAGCATGAGTCATCTACCAGGGAGAGTTTGCACACTAAATATGTTGCAAACAGCTTACTTGGTAAGGAAAAGTGATCTAACTTTTCTGTTTTCCAAAATCTGCCTCCACTTTTCAAGTTCTACTTCATTATTTCCATTTGTCGTTCCGCAGTGAAATGCAGTGGAGGGCAAAGTGTTCAGAGACAAACTACCTGGGTTTGAGCCCCAGACCTTGCCTTTTTTCAGCTCTATCACTCAGTTTCCCCATCTGTGAAAAAGAGATGATTACAAAGCTATCACAGAATGTCCTGAGGATTGAAGAACTTTATGAGTGTGGCGTACACAGAACAATCCCCAGCACTTTTTACAACGGTTTACTAGCATATTGTCACCAAAATTCAACTCCAAGTGTCCAATACACAGTGAGGCAAACTGATACCAAAACATCAGAGTTCGGGGCAAAGAAAGGTTTACTGCAGGGCCTTGCAAGGGAGACAGGCAGCTCAACCTTAAAATATCCAAACTCCCAGAAAGCTCTCGGCAAAAGCCCTTTTCTAGAAAAGGTGACGGAGGGGCATGGTTGCTGCTGCTGCTAAGTTGCTTCAGTCATGTCTGACTCTGTGTGACCCCATAGATGGCAGCCCACCAGGCTCCCCCGTCCCTGGGATTCTCCAGGCAAGAACACTGGAGTGGGTTGCCATTTCCTCCAATGCATTAAAGTGAAAAGTGAAAGTGAAGTCGCTCAGTCGTGCCCATGCATTGTTATTCCAATGCAGGAGATCCCAGTTCGATTCTTGGGTCGGGAAGATGCCCTGGAAAAGGATATGGCAACCCACTTCAGTATTCTTCTTTCCTGGAGAATCCCCAGGGACAGAGGAGCCTGGTAGGCTACAGTCCATGGGGTCACAAAGAGTCGGACATGGCTGAGTGACTAAGCACAGCACAGCACATCAGATCTCAAGCAAAAGTAACTTGAGAAACACATCCTAAACCAATGGTCTAAATCACATAATGTCTGAGAAAACTTTTGATTTCTAAAACTTTTAATTTCTTCCCTTCTATGATCTTGTTCTCCATTAGATTCCATCCTACAGACCTAGGGTCACCCCCAGGCCTTCCTAAGTATAATTCCTCCAGAACCTCACTTTCAAGCATCCCACTTACAGTCCTGCTAGTACTCTGTGACTTGTGTGACCCTTGACATCTACAATCCCTGATCCTGCCTCCATCCCACTGTCTCTCAAGCCCATCCCCACTCCTCCAGAATCCTCACTCTGCTCAACACCCAGCTTCAGTCTATAAGCCACGATCACACTCCTCCCTGGTATATACCCTCACTTCCCTATCCTCTCTAACTTCCCTCTCCCTGCCTGACAAGATCACCTCTGGGAACAGCCCATATGTGCCTGGAACACCAAGTGAGACCAGATGGAATCACTGAACTTGTCCCTGTTTAATCTCACATCATCCTAAGCTATTTCACTTTTCCTCTCTCTTTATACCTCCAGCATCTTCCCAACTCTTACTCTCAATGGAAGACAAGGCCATCTATTTCATTAAGAAAATAGAAGCAATAGGAAAAACCGCACAAGCTCCCACCACACTCACCTAGCTGTATATGTGTCCATATTCCCTTGCCTTCTCCCTAGTTTATATAAGTGACTTGTACTCACTCCTGGCTATGGCAAATCAACCCTCAGCTAGAAACACACAGCCCTGTCCCCTCCTTTGTCCTATTCAAAGACATTCCTCCATCTCCTGCATCATCAAGTGTTCCCTATGGACTAGACCCTTCACATTAGCATATGTATGTGCTTTGATTCCTTCTGTCTTAAAATTCTCTTGATCCTGCTTCCCAATCCAGTTACCATTCCATTCTTCTCCTTTCCTTTAGAGACAAATTTTATAAGAGTTGTCCACACTCACTACTTCTTCTACTGTTCTTGTACCACTGTAAATAGTTCAAAAAACGACCCCGTGTCAAGATCATGAAGAAGCTCCACAGTGATAAATCCAATTCTCAATCACCATCTTTTACTTCATAGCATGGCAAAGTGGTTAGGAGTCTAGACTCTGGAGCCAGCCCACCTGAGTTCAAATCTTGGCTCCCCCACTTACATCCTGGGGGACTCTGGGTAAATCAGTTGCTCTCTCATCCTTAAAATGATTCCCACTGTGGGTGGTGGTGGTTTAGTCGCTCACTCGAGTGCACCTCTTTGTGACCCTATGGACTGTAATCTGGTCTGCCAGGCTCCTCCCTCCATGGGATTTCCCAGGCAAGAATACTGGAGTGGGTTGCCATTTCCTTCTCCAGGGGAACTTCCCGAATCAGGGATTGAACCCGGGTCTCCTGCATTGCAGGTGGATTCTTTATCGATTGAGCCACCAGGGAAGGCCCCCTTANTCTGCCAGGCTCCTCCCTCCATGGGATTTCCCAGGCAAGAATACTGGAGTGGGTTGCCATTTCCTTCTCCAGGGGAACTTCCCGAATCAGGGATTGAACCCGGGTCTCCTGCATTGCAGGTGGATTCTTTATCGATTGAGCCACCAGGGAAGGCCCCCTTAAAATGAAGGTGATAATAATATCTCACAGAAATTGTTGTTAGGAGGAAATTAGTTATTGCATGTAAAGAGTATAGGAAAACTGGCTCAAACTACGTGAGTAACATCAGCGACATCTTCTGTGAAGGATTTTCTTCAGCAGGTTTTCAGCACACCACAGTCTTTCGCTTTTCCTCCAGCTCTCTGTTGGGTCCTCTTCATATCCAGGGTTCGACAGTTCACCCTCACTGTTTTCCTCAGTGCCCTCCGTCACGCCTAACGCCCTAATGCACATCTTCAGCCCAGGCTCCTCCTCTGATCTCGAGATTCATTAATATCATCTATGTTTTCATTCTAGCTTTCCGGGTGGTACTGCTGCTGCTGCTAAGTCACTTCAGTCGTGTCCGACTCTGTGTGACCCCATAGACGGCAGCCCACCAGGCTCCCCCTTTCCTGGGATTCTCCAGGCAAGAATACTGGAGTGGGTTGCCATTTCCTTCTCCTCCAGGTGATACTAGTAATAAAGAATCTGACTGCCAATGCAGGAGACACAAGAGATGTAGCCTTTATCCCTGGGACGGGAAGGTCCCCTGGAGGAGGAGATGACAGCCCACCCCAGTATTCTTGCTGGGATAGTCTCTTGGACAGAGGAGCCAGATGAGCTACAGTCCATGGGGTCACAAAGAGTCGGATATGACTGAGGGATTGAGTACATGCACACGCACACGTTTTCATTCTGTCATATTTTCATGCATGTATTTTAGGCCAGGCTAGTCACAGAACTGGGGTGCTCGAGAAGATTCTTGCCAGTCCCTTGGACAGCAATGAGATCAAACCAGTCAATCCTAAAGGAAATCAACCCTATTTGCTGGAAGGACTGATGCTGAAACTCCAATACTTCAGCCATCTGATGTGAAGAACCGACTCATTGGAAAATATCCTGATGCTGGGAAAGACTGAGGGCAGGAAGAGAAGGGGGCAACAGAGGATGAGATAGCTGGATGGCATCACCGCCTCAATGGACATGAGTCTGAGCAAACTCAGGGAGATAGTGAAGGACAGGGAAGTCTGGCGTGCTGCGGTCCATGGGGTCACAAAGAGTCGGACACAACTGAGCAAATGAACAAGGCATTAAAGGTACAGCAGGAAATAAAAGAAAACAAAAGAATCCCGCTTCATGGGGCTACTGGATAAATGAAGGAGACAGTAAGCAAAATGAATGAAACATACTATGGATTTAAAAAGGAGAATGCGTATCATCGTTCCACTTCACAGAAGGTGCAGCACACTTCTCTCAGCAACCTCCTGTTTGTGGTATTGGTGTCACGCATTTTACTTCTATACATGCCACAAACCCCACAATACACTGTTGTTATTTTTCTTCAGACAACCAATTATTGATCAAGGAGAGCAAAAATTAGAAATGTCTGTTTTTATTTACCCACAGAGTTACTATTTCCAGCACTCTTTACTTCTGTGTAAATCGAAATGCCCATCTGTTATTATTTCCTATCTGCCTGAGCTTCATTTAAACTTACACTCTGTCGGTAATGAGTTTTATCAGCTTTTGTCTGAAAATGTCTGAATCTTATCTTCATTTCTGAAAGACATTTTGTTGAGGTAAAGCATCTGGGTTGGCAGGGTTTTTTTGTTTTGTTTTTTCTTTCAGTACTTTAAAGTTATAACTCCACTGTCTTCTGGCTTGGCTGGCTTATGAGAAGGCAGATGTTATTACCTTTATTCCTCTGTTGCAATAGCTGTTTTTTCTCCTTACCATTGGTTCTGAGCAGTTTGACTAGTACATGCCTAGGTTCTTTTCCTACGTACTAACTTTGCTTGGGGCTCTCTAAACTGCTTGGACTTGTGGTTTGTCGTCTTTCATTACCTTTGGAAAGGTCTTACCCATTATTTTTAAGCATTTTTTTTTGCATCTTCGTCTCTCTTCCCCCTCTATGAGTTCACCTGTATGTGTTAAATATGTGTCCTACCCATCGCAGATATGCTGTTCTCTTCTCTTTTTCCATAGTTTTCATTCTTTGTGCTCCGGCTTGACTTTTATCAGACCTAACTTCAAGTTTTCTGATCCTCTTGACTCCTCTGAAGTGTCCAGTCTGCCAATATGCTCATCTGCATTAGTTATCTATTGATGTGTATTAAATCAACTCAAAACTAAATGACTTAATGCACAGTCTCTGTGCATCAGGAATCTTAAAAACCCAGAGCTGGTGGTTCTGGCTCGAGACCTCTCATGAGGTTGCTAGCAATGTCATAAAACCATTTGTGACTTCCGCCTTGCTCTCTGATTGGTTCCATGTTCTAAGGGAAGCCATCCCACCTTGTGATGAAGACCTATTCAAGCAGTCTATACAGGGGCCCATGTAGAGAGGAATTATAGTCTTCTAGTTCCACTAGAACAACTAGTTCTGTGTGAGTTCAACACACTAGTTCAACTAGTTCAACAACTAGTACTATGTGAGTGAGTCAATTTAGAAGCAGATCCTCCAGTTCCAACCAGTCCTTCAAATGATTACAGCCCCCTGCATGCACTGATACAAACCAAAAAAAAATAAAAAAATTCATACTTAAAACAGACACTTGTCTGCTTTTCACCATTCTGCTATTACATCTGTCATTTAAAGTACATTTCAAGGGCAGTAACTATCTTTAATAGGAGGGCCTATCTTTAATAGTCTGTCTTATAACTTTGAGCCTATTTCTTGTTCTCTGAGATCTACTTTTCTAAGAGACAAACAGCCACTCCTTCTGGTGCTCAAAGCTTATTCCCTGGGTAACTCTTGATAAGGACAACACTATTAATTGTAGTTCATTAGCTAAGAACCTCATGAAGCCAACACTGCTACAGCACACCTAAATATCCTATCTTTGGTTTTTAAGGGCCACATGAAAAACATTTTTGCAGTTACTGAAGAACTACTGCCAAGGACATTGTTTACATTACTCACTGTCCTTATATGCAGTCCCATGAGAAACTCCTCTAAGAATTTAAAGCCAAGAAAAACAAGGTGTCTCTAAAATAGATCTGTGCTTGTGGTTAGATATTTGCTTCCTTTGCTTGATTCTGATTCATTACTTAAATTTTATTAATGCTAATTTATGTGGATCTCTGACTGATAGCTACCCCAAATTCTTTGGGAGAAATATTAGAAATGTCAATTATTAGATACACAAGACATACCACAACTAGAGTGAATAACTGTCCTGGTTTCGCCAGGACTGTGCATGTTAGACATGAGACATTCAGTGCTAAAGTGTGGGCAGTCCATGGGGACCGCTCAGACTCTGCACTTCCAATGCAGGGGGCCTAGGGTCGATCCCTGGTCTGAGAAATCAGACCATGCATGCCACATGGTACAGCTAAAACTACACAAATAAATGCAACCTGGAAGGTCTCAGGCAGACCTGGAGGAGCTGGTCAACCATAGACTGAGAGGAAAATGCAACAACTTCCAGAAGGAATCTTAAAATTCATTCAATCAGATTCTCTCCTATAGCATTCAGGCATGCAGCCCTGCCAACACCTTGATTTTAGCTCAGTGAGACCCATTTCAAACTATGGAATTACAAACCTGTAAGATAACAAATTTGTAAGTCACTCAATCTGCGGTCATTCCTTACAGCTACAATAGAAACTTAATGGCGTGAACTCCCCATCTCAGAAAGTAATCAAGCAGAAGTTGACTGGGCTATTGTGAACATACCACAAAATTGGGCAACTCCTTCCAATCCTAAGACTCTGCAGTAAATATTTCCTCCAAATTTCCAGACATAAGGTGGCTGAGAGGTTGAGGGCAACTCATTACAAACGGGTCATAAACCACTGACCAGACTCCATCTTGTTTCCCATCTATGAGTCACCACTCACTGTAACTGCTCTCCATCTGTAAAATCCTTGCTCTCTACAAGTATTTCACTTGACATCATTATAACGACGCAATATGAGATGATTATATAAAAGTTCCTCCTTGGAAGAAAGAACAATTATAGCATTAAAATATGGTCTACGGCTCTGCCAGGCCAGGGCTTTAAAAACAGTGATAAAAATCAATAGAGAGGGTCTTCATCAGTATTTATAAACAACAATAGAATCAAATACAGCAAAATATATGAAAAGTTTTTCGCAAGTGTTTGTGTCAGTTCTCTGTAAAGTGTGTGTGTGTGTGTGTGTGTGTGTGTG
>SJYX01010082.1:320253-340469 GCA_006410675.1 Oreotragus oreotragus | reverse complement strand
CACACACGGATGGCTCTGGGGGAAGTCGGCAGAGGAGAGGCTAGAACTATCATTTCCTCTGAGAAGCAGAGACTGATCTCTCCTCCATCCTCTGCGACTCTCGAGAGAAAGAAAAGAAAGCAAAATACAACCATTGGCATGGGCCACCCTATAACTAATTCAACAAGGACAGTGTTGCAAACGTCCTGCTAACCAGACTTCTTTCCCTCTCTCAGCAGCCTAACCAGCGTCAGAAATCTCACCAAGCAGACATGCATTTATTTCGTCTCACGCCCAGCCTCCAAGCAACCGCCTCCAGGACACAAATGCTCCTGAAAAGGACTGCGCAGCAAAGGGACAAACAGCGGGCTCTGCCTCCAACGCCTGCGACCCATCATCACACTGGACCTTGATGAAGTCATTTAACTCCGGTCTCTCCATGAAGGGAGGCTACACAAGCTAGCTTGTGGGGCATGAAGAGCAGATAACACATGGAAGGACCCTGCAGCACAGCCAGAGGCTCAGCAGAAACTAGGCAGGTGTCAGTGGATGCTGACTGGCTCTCCCAGTTCCAGTAAATCAAGCTCAAAGCTGGAGTCCCCAACAGAAGGTTCCAGAGCACTGGCCCCCAGAAAAAGGAACGAAGCTGTGAGACATAGAGTAATGGAGGAGCAGAGCATACCTCGGAAGTTAGGAACTGCTACCCTAGATGAACTGAATCTGCCAACTTTGCCGAGAGCTGCAGTTTTCAATGTGCGGCCAGACCAGCAGCATCAGCAGCATCTGGGAACTCGTAGAGACTCTTCAGGTCCAGCCCCAGACCCGCCTGGTCAGAAATCTGGGCTTTCCTAAGCCTTCCAGGGGATTCTGAGGCTAGCTTATAGCCAGGAAAGCCAAGTGCACAGAACATATAGTTCTATGGTTCTGTAGTTCTAGAAGGAAAATTAATACAGGACACAGCACAATCCAACATTTCTACTGTTGAAAAGCACAGCCAGAGGATTAGACTTTCCAAGTACAGCACAAAGGGGCCAGTCGGCCGCGTGTGTCTAGGGACCAAACATTGGAACCTGTTATAGGAGGCAATGCCCTCAGAGCCAGGTCACGTGCTCAGTAAACAAAGTGAAACAGAGCAGGACCCTGTGGTCCTTGCCCCCCTACCCCCGACAATGTTCTCAGCCTACCTTTTGTCTGTGGAAAATGTTAGTCAAAAAATAAGTTTAGTCAGAGAAGTGAGAAATGTGGGAACAAGGGGAAACAGTCAAAGGGGACTAAACAATAATAATGTAGTCACTCAGCACAGTCAAGGACCTTTAGTTCTTTCTCTCTCCCTTGGGCTATAGGCAATATTCGGAGCCAGATCCCATGAGCTGTCTATAGATACGGAAACCTCCACCAGGAGGAAGAAGTTAACTATATAATGACCAGACTGTACCCAGGACATGAGCTGCCACAATTCCATGAATTAGCCCCAACGAAATGGGAAATAACAGACTCTAGAACTGAAGATTAACTGTACCTAAAACAACCAAGATGATGCTGGTCAGACCACCAATGACCAATCTGAAGATGACAGAAGGTTCCAGAACACAGGCCCCCAGAAAAAGGAACGAGGCTATGATGACACAGAGCAACGGAGGAGCAGAACTTACCTGGGAAGGTAGGAACTGACTGTGCTGTTTCTGCATGTAGCCCCCTACTTCTGTCTATAAAAGCTCTTGCCCCACTGGCTGCCAGTCAGAAGTCAGCCTTTGAACAAATGTCCACCCTCCCCGCGCCCCCCACCCCCGCCAGTATCTGAAATAAAGCAAACCTTCCCTTTCACCAATCTGTCCTATTTATTGGCTTTTAGGTGACAAACAGCCGAATCCCACACCTTTCGGTACCAACAGCACAGCAGAGATGACAGTTAAAGCAAAAAGCCCTACAGAGGTCATCCTACCTGGAAAATATCAGCAGTTGGATCAGCAGTCATCCAGCTTTCTGTATTTCCCCCACCTGCCTTAGCACAGATTTTTTCACTTTTCCAGATCAATCGAGTGGCGCTCCTGCAGCTGAGAGGGCACTGCAGGGCAGAGAGGGCGTCACACAGCCGGCTGCAGGCACTCCCATCCACAAGCCCGCATGGAGGCAATTCTGCATGGCCCATGGTCTCAGCTGATTTTAGGGTCTCAAAGCAGATAATCAGTTACTGGTTTTCAGTTTTCCAAAATGTACAGTTACCATCACAGACAAAAATCAAGGCACAAAAACAAAATCACCCGTTTCAAGGCAATTTTCTCTCCAAGCAAATCTATGCCTGAATTTAACTGCACATAATTTGCCAGCTTAGAAAAATAGTTTTCAATTTAAAATATATATATGCTAGAAGTGCACAGACATTCCTCTAGACCTTTCTTTGCAACCTGAGAATCTTTGTTGTTGTTTTTTAGTCGCTCAGTCATGTCCAACTCTTTTTCAACCCCATAGACCGTAGCCCACCAGGCTCCTCTGTCTATGGGATTTCCTAGGCAAGAATACTGGAGTGGGTTGCCACTTCCTACCCCAGGGGATCCTCCTGACCTAAGGATTGAACTCGTATCTCCTGCACTGGCAGGCAGATTCTTTACCAATGGGCTACCCACTGGGAAGCCTTTGAGAATCTATTATTATTCCAAAATAATATAATTAGTTAGGGTTTCCCACTGGTTANCCTAGGCAAGAATACTGGAGTGGGTTGCCACTTCCTACCCCAGGGGATCCTCCTGACCTAAGGATTGAACTCGTATCTCCTGCACTGGCAGGCAGATTCTTTACCAATGGGCTACCCACTGGGAAGCCTTTGAGAATCTATTATTATTCCAAAATAATATAATTAGTTAGGGTTTCCCACTGGTTATTTTGTTGTACAACACACACACAGGCCACACACCCCAAGAGATTAGTCTGTTCAAGACTCTGGCAAGTAAGCCTCAAACGCAAGAGATCACAGACTAAAATTTTTAGTGATTTCAGAATTAAACCCACTTGCTCAGGCCTGTGTAGAACAGTGGAATCGCCAGTGTGGGCCCCACAGAGACAAACCAGTGAGTAGATCCTTGTCATCACCACCAGGCACACACTCCAGACGCTCTCTGGAGCCAGCACCCTCAAAGCACAGCAGTAAGTCAGAAAGAGAAAAATATCATATATTAACACATACAGGTATAAAAATGGTACATAGGAACAGATCTGCACAGGAGAAATAGACGTGGATGTAGAGAACAAATGTATGGATACCAAGGTGGAAAGGGGGGCGATGAATTGGGAGATTGGGACTGGCCTATCTACACTGTTGATACTATGGATAAAATAGATAACTAACGAGAATCTCCTGAGAGCACAGGAAACTCTGCTCAGTGCTCTGTGATGACCTACACAGGAAAGAAACCAATAAAGAGTGATATATGTGTACATATCGCTGACTCGCTTTCAGGTACAGTAGAAACTAACACAACACTGTAAAGCAACTTCAATAAAAATATTTTAAGTGGGCTTTCCCAGTTTAAAAAAAAAAAAAAGGAAATCACAGACAAGAGATAATACTGCAAAAGTCCTAAGACCTGCTTCACAGATTTTCCTGGCCATGCATATCACCTGAGGTGTTGAAGGGAGGCGCTCACCAGGAGGAGGGCTTCTCCCCCCATACACAGCCCTGGTCTCCCCAGGTCCTCCCCTCACCACCCCGCTACCGCTAGCTACTGACATACCAGGGAGAGGCGCGGCATGGCGGGGCGGGTAGGGGGCAGTTTCCCCTGCTNGGCGCTCACCAGGAGGAGGGCTTCTCCCCCCATACACAGCCCTGGTCTCCCCAGGTCCTCCCCTCACCACCCCGCTACCGCTAGCTACTGACATACCAGGGAGAGGCGCGGCATGGCGGGGCGGGTAGGGGGCAGTTTCCCCTGCTCCCTCTGGAAGTGAGCTTCTGCAGGCTCTGCTACTGCTCCAGGGCCTCAGCCACAAGGGAAGGGTCAGCTCCAGGCTCTGAGACAAATCAGCCTCCATCCACGAACACGACGAGCAGAACTCCTGGGCTGCCTGACTTGACAGCCTCACAGTCCAGCCTCTGGTAGGGAATAAGTGACGTTCTAACCTCTTTTTTGCCCTAGCCATTGTTTCTCTTCTTGGTGTGCTCAGAACCTGGGCAGCTATGAGGACCAGGCTCCCTGGGCCTGTTGGGATACCTGCCCCAGGTGTGTCTAATGATGCAGATGGCNCCTAGGCAAGAATACTGGAGTGGGTTGCCACTTCCTACCCCAGGGGATCCTCCTGACCTAAGGATTGAACCCGTATCCCCTGCACTGGCAGGCAGATTCTTTACCAATGGGCTACCCCCTGGGAAGCCCTTGAGAATCTATTATTATTCCAAAATAATATAATTAGTTAGGGTTTCCCACTGGTTATTCTGTTGTACAACACACACACAGGCCACACACCCCAGGAGATTAGTCTGTTCAAGACTCTGGCAAGTAAGCCTCAAACGCAAGAGATCACAGACTAAAATTTTTAGGGATTTCAGAATTAAACCCACTTGCTCAGGCCTGTGTAGAACAGTGGAATCGCCAGTGTGGGCCCCACAGAGACAAACCAATGAGTAGATCCTTGTCATCACCATCAGGCACACACTCCAGACGCTCTCTGGAGCCAGCACCCTCAAAGCACAGCAGTAAGTCAGAAAGAGAAAAATATCATACATTAACACATACAGGTATAAAAATGGTACATAGGAATAGATCTGCACAGGAGAAATAGATGTGGATGTAGAGAACAAATGTATGGATACCAAGGTGGAAAGGGGGGCGATGAATTGGGAGATTGGGACTGGCCTATCTACACTGTTGATACTATGGATAAAATAGATAACTAACAAGAATCTCCTGAGAGCACAGGAAACTCTGCTCAGTGCTCTGTGATGACCTACACAGGAAAGAAACCAATAAAGAGTGATATATGTGTACATATCGCTGACTCGCTTTCAGGTACAGTAGAAACTAACACAACACTGTAAAGCAAATTCAATAAAAAAAATTTTTTTAAGTGGGCTTTCCCAGTTTAAAAAAAAAAAAAAAAGGAAATCACAGACAAGAGATAATACTGCAAAAGTCCTAAGACCTGCTTCACAGATTTTCCTGGCCATGCATATCACCTGAGGTGTTGAAGGGAGGCGCTCACCAGGAGGAGGGCTTCTCCCCCCATACACAGCCCTGGACAGGTACAGTAGAAACTAACACAACACTGTAAAGCAAATTCAATAAAAAAAATTTTTTTAAGTGGGCTTTCCCAGTTTAAAAAAAAAAAAAAAAGGAAATCACAGACAAGAGATAATACTGCAAAAGTCCTAAGACCTGCTTCACAGATTTTCCTGGCCATGCATATCACCTGAGGTGTTGAAGGGAGACGCTCACCAGGAGGAGGGCTTCTCCCCCCATACACAGCCCTGGGCTCCCCAGGTCCTCCCCTCACTACCCCGCTACCGCTAACTACCAAGGAAGGAAGCAGCTTCTCAAACTGACATACCAGGCACAGGCGCCGCATGGGGTGGCGGGTAGGGGCCAGTTTCCCCAGCTTCCTCTGGAAGTGAGCTTCTGCAGGCTCTGCTACTGCTCCAGGGCCTCGGCCACAAGGAAAGGGTCAGCTCCAGGTTCTGAGACAAATCAGCCTCGATCCACGAACGTGATGAGCAGAACTCCTGGGCTGTCTGACTTGACAGCCTCACAGTCCAGCCTCTGGTAGGGAATAAGTGATGTTCTGACCTCTTTTTTGCCCTAGTCATTGTTTCTCTTCTTGGTGTGCTCAGACCCTGGGCGGCTATGAGGACCAGGCTCCCTGGGCCTGTTGGGATACCTGCCCCAGGTGTGTCTAATGATGCAGATGGCCACCCTGCTCACGCCCCGACTCGCCAGCTCCCTGAGGCCACATCAGAGCCCGGTGCTTCCACAAGGAGCCCAGGAGACCCTTGTTATCTGGACAATTAGGGAAACACTGTCTGAAAGAATGTTCTAGCATTATGTTCCCTGTGATGCCAAACTGGAGTCTATGGGGGCCAGTTTCTGCAGAGGTTTGCAGCACTTTCTAGAAGTTTTGCTCTAATCACACCCACGGGAGAAAATTACAGAGAAATTACAGAGACCATGCGCTCAGGACTGGAACATTTTATCTGAAGGTTAAGCAGCCCGGCAAAGGAGTAGAGGCTTTCCAAGGATGACTCCTAAAGAATAAAGGAAGATTAGGGAAAGCACAGGGGCTTCTCCGGGCATTCAGATGGTCCAGTGGCTAAGACTCCACCCACCCAATGCAGCGGGCCTGGTTTTGATCCCTGGTCAGGGAATTAGATCCCACATGCCCCAATGCAGATCAAAGATCTCGTGGGCCACAACCAAGACCTGGTGCAGCCAAATAAATAAATACATTTTTTTAAAGGTAAAGGAGCAAGTTACCGCCTCTGCTTAACACCCTGCATCTGCTTAACACCCTGATCACTGCCAGCAAGAAGGCAAGTCCTTTCAACAGCCCTCGAATTCTTGCCGCCTCTGCCCCAGCCCCTCTGCCTTCCTCCCGCCGTCCTACCCTGCTGGAACTCTCCAGGCACACTCTGTCTCCGGTCTTCGCACTGGATGTTCCTTCTACCTGGAGGCTTCTGCACGGATCCCCTCCCCGCTTCAAGACTGCTCAGATGGCGTCATCCAAAGAAGACCCACCCCAACGACTGCCTTTAAAACCATCCCTGGTCCCTCCTTCAACCCCTTCATCCTGCTCTACTTCTCATTTTTTCCCCAGAGGACCTTCTAACATACCATGCAATTCACTCCCTAGGTTCATTTTTTATTATGTCTCCCCCAACACAGGGCTCAGTGTTCCCAGGTGGCTCAGTGGTAAAGTGTCTGCCTGCCAATGCAGAAGACATGAGTTCGACCCCTGGGTCAGGAAGATCCCCTTGAGAAGGAAATGGCAACCCACTCCAGTATTCTTGCCTGGAAAATCCCAGGGACAGAGGAGCCTGGGGTCACAAAGAGTCAGACATGACAGCGACTGAGCATGCACACGTGCCCTTACCACAATCTAAGCTCTGTGAAGGCAGAGGATCTGTTCAACACAAACACTAGAAATGTGCCTGGAACACAGTGACCAAGGCAGCTGGGCTGGCTCGGCCTCCTGCTCCTCACCCAACTGTGTTTGCCAGAACAGAGAATCTTCAGCTGGGAGGAGGGCTGATGTGCAAGCAGAGGGCAGCCACCATTACTTGAGGTCTTATTTGCAAGGTTCCAGAAGGAGCTTCTGCATCAAAATGCCCTCCCACCCCCACCTCAAAAGCCAGCCAGCACGCCTGAATTTGCCAGCATCATCCCCAAACCTCAGGAGAGGGCCTGCAGGGAGGAGAGAGCATGGTGAGGCCTCCACATCATTAGCACCTGGGTGTGAAGCAGTGGGTCCGAATATCCATCACCCAAAAGGGCTTCCTTGGTAGCTCAGATGGTGAAGAATCTGCCTGCAATATGGGAGACCCAGGTTTGATTCCTGGGTCAGGAAGGTCCCCTGGAGAAGGGAACAGCTACCCATTCCAGTCTTCTTGCCTAGAGAATTCCATGGACAGAGGAGCCTGGTGGGCTAGAGTCCATGGGGTTGCAAAGACTTGGACACGACTGAGCAGCTAACACTTTCCCTCTCAAAAGTAAACCTAGAGAGGGCCTGTCATGCCCAAGCACTGTGCTTAGAAACTCAGAACTAAGTTAAGGGGCGACTCCATCCCTACCAACAAGGATGCTGGGCTCTCAGCAGAGACAGAAGCGTGGACACAGACAGCTGTGTGCTCAAAGCTGCAGGGAAGACGTGCACAGCCTTCCCTGGAAAGGCGGACTGGAGAGAGGAGAGCTCCTTATCTCCTAATCTTCCTTATCTTTCTTCACCTTAGCTTACAAGACATCTCCATAAATTTAAGTGACTGATAAATCAAAACAGTGAAAAACAGAAAGAAAGAAAAAAAAGAAACAGATGAAAAGTGCGTTTTGTGTTAATTCTTTAAGAGCTTCCTTGGTAGTGGGGCAATAATTACTCAATTAACAATGAGGTACCTGCTGTTTTTGTTTTTCTACAAATAAAGGTTTGCAATATTTACAAAATCTGTGTGGAGATCCATTTAGCACTTACTTGATACTGCCTTATACTATTAATTACCCTCTTCTGCACACATTGATTTTAAATAAGATTGAAAACAATATACAAGTAAGAATTCTCACTCTCTATGTGTGTGGTGGGAATGGGGGTTGCTTTGACCTCTTGAGCTCAATGTTATTTGCCTGACTGTGGGGGTTAGCAGATGAAAACAATTATATAAAGGATAGATAAACATAAAGTCCTTACTGTACAGCACAAGGAACTATATTCAATATCCTGTGATAAACCATAATAGAAAAGAATGTCTCTATGTATAAGTGAGTCACTTTGTACAGCAGAAACTAACATAACATTGTAAATCAACTATACTTCAATAAAATAAATTTTTAAAAGTAAAAATTATTTGACTGATTACCCAAAAGGATAAAAAATACATTACAGATTAAGTTTGTTTTCTGTGTAATCACTGATCTGAAGAGATAGTTTCCCTTACTAATAGTAAGACCACATATTATTGTACCTGTACCAAAAAAAAAAAGGCTGGGGGCCTCCCTGGTGGCTCAATGGTAAAGAATCCACCTGCCAATGCAAGAGACACGGGTTCGATCCCTGATCGGGAAAGAAACTAGATGCCACAGAACAACTAAGCCTGTGTACCACAACTACTGCGCCTGTGCTCTAGAGCCCAGGAATCACACAACTGAGCGCACACGCCCTGGAGCCCAGGCTCTGCATCAAGAGAAGCCAGCACAACCCAAGAGTGGTCCTCGCTCTCCACAACTAGCAGACATCTCGAGCAGCAGTGAAGACCCAGCACGGCCATAAATAAATAAATAGCACATGTTAAACAGATACATATATTTAAAAATATAAAATGGCTAAAATCTAGTTGGTAATGTCCCTGGAGACATTAAAGAGATGGTCTATGAAAATAAAAACGGCCAGAATCAAGCATCTGAACTGCTGATTCATGGCACCTGGGACTCAGAAGTCACATCAGCTCTGCCCATCAGCTACAAGGGAGAGCTGTCNTGCTCAAAGCTGCAGGGAAGACGTGCACAGCCTTCCCTGGAAAGGCGGACTGGAGAGAGGAGAGCTCCTTTCTAGTCCATGTGAGACACGCTGAGGGGCCAATCTGGTGGTCCAGTGGTTAAGAATCAGAGACAAGAGACGGCCTGGCAAAGAAAGGAGGAAGGGGGAACAGCACCTTCAAAGTCACAAAACTGTAAAAGGCACAGCCTGTGTAAACAATGGCGTTGCTAAACTCCCTAGGCTGGAGAACTACAGGCAAGGGGCAGTGAAGAGGTGGAGGGCAGGGAAGATGCTTTGTCTTGTGGGAGAGGGTAGGCGGCAGGAGTGAGGATAGCACAGATTTCCAGAAAAGTGGCCCTTAAGGCAAGCAGTGGAGGTGCCCAAGGGAAGAGGCCTTGCTACCAGGGGCTGCGATGAAAAGGCTCTGGGAAGTGAGAAAAGGCACAGATGGCTGAAAGAAGGAAAGGGTCTGGAGTGTGGGGCAGAGCTCCCAGAGAGCAGGGACAGCTGGTGGCCTCAGAAGCAACCACTGATCACTGATCACTGAGAGTGATGCAAGAGAGACTCAGCCAGACTCCCCCAGGTCCGAGCCAGAAGCAGGCACTTTCCAGTGGTAACAGATTCTGGTTGGTCCCTCCAGGTACCACTACAACAAAAAGGAGGGTGGAAGACGGACTGGAGAGAGGAGCGCCCCTTCCTGGTCCAGGCGAAACCAGGAGAGGCCAGCATGGTGGTTCAGTGGCTAAGAATCTGCCTCACAAGGCAGGGGTTGCAGGTTCAATCCCTGGTCGGGAACTAAGATCCCACACGCCACAGAGCAACTAAGACCCAACGCAGCCAAACAAATAAACAAATCTTTTTTGAGTTCAGTTATGGCCACAGGAGATTAAAAAAAACCTTAAGGAACTACAGGCCAGGATGATGGAAGCAAGAAACGCCTAGATGACCACAGAGAGACAACCAGACCAAAGGGAGCCAGTCAGAGTTCATGGTTACAGACAACAGAAAACCACTGGGATGGAATGCTGATGGGCGCTCCCAGAATTTTAATGGGAGAAGTGGAGAATCAGACTTGAAAAGTAGGCAGGAACCAAAGGAAGCTGGCAGCCAGAACAAGGCCCTTAGCCAAGGCCCACACAGGAGCAGTTAGGAGAGCTCAGTACCGACACCTGAGTTAGCTCTGATCTGCCCCCCGGTCAGAGTCTAATCAGGTGTGGTCAAATGGGTCCCATGTCATGGGCAGTGATATTAACCTACTTTCCTATGTGTACAGTAAGAGTAAATCTCCTGAATGTATCTGCATTAAGAAGTAGCATTACTATTAACAATAGACAAGATATGGAAACAATGTAAATGTCCATCAGAATGGATAAAAAAAATGTGATATACACACACAGTGGAATACTATTTGCTGCTGCTAAGCCGCTTCAGTTGTGTCTGACTCTGTGCGACCCCAGGGCAGACCTACCAGGCTGCCCTGTCCCTGAGATTCTCTAGGCAAAACACTGGAGTGGGTTGCCATTGCCTTCTCCAATACTACTTAGCCATAAAAAATGAAATATTGTCATTTGCAGCAATGTGGATGGACTTAGAGATTATCATCTTAAGTGAAATAAGTCAGAGAAAGACAAATATCATATATCACTTACAAGTACAATCTAAAATAGGACACAAATGAATCTATCTATGAAACAGACACAGAGAACAGATTTGTGGTTGCCAAAGGCCAGAGCAGGAGGGGGAGGGATGGACTGGGAATTTGGGGTTAGCAGATGCAAACTATTATACAGAAAATGGATAAACAACAAGGCCCCACTGTATAGCATAGGGAACTATATTCAATATCCTGTGATAAACCATAATGGAAAAGAATGTGTACATATGTATAACTGAATCACTTTGCTGTTCAGCAGAAATTAACATTGTAAATCAACTGTACTTCAGAAAAATAAATCCAAACAGAAAAAAGAGGGTTAACCATATGTGTGCATATGTGCAGGGTGGGAGGCAGGGACAGAAATCTCTTTTGACCTTCCCGGGTGCTTCTCCAGGCTAAGCAGTACCTACCACTCTCCCCTAAATAGAGCCTCCACTCAGGCCGAGTGATCTGGTCCCTCTGCCAACCCTTGTTCCTTCTGGGCATTCTCCCCACCTTCCTGTCCTGCCCCCTATATGCCTCCCTTCTCCCCCTGCTGTCCATCTTTACAGGCTCATCTCAGGCCCAGTCTACTCAGCCCCTCCAGCCCAGAGCTCCTTGACCTCAAAGTTCCTACAACACTCACCGTCAAGTGACCAAGGAGAGGTTCATCTGATATCACCTTATTTCGGTAACTCACCTCTGATGAATACACAGACTTTAAACAAGCTTGAAATCATAAACGTAGAAATAATCTTCCTTATCTTTCTTCACCTTAGCTTACAAGACATCTCCATAAATTTAAGTGACTGATAAATCAAAACAGTGAAAAACAGAAAGAAAGAAAAAAAAGAAACAGATGAAAAGTGCGTTTTGTGTTAATTCTTTAAGAGCTTCCTTGGTAGTGGGGCAATAATTACTCAATTAACAGTGAGGTACCTGCTGTTTTTGTTTTTCTACAAATAAAGGTTTGCAATATTTACAAAACCTGTGTGGAGATCCATTTAGCACTTACTTGATACTGCCTTATACTATTAATTACCCTCTTCTGCACACATTGATTTTAAATAGGATTGAAAACAATATACAAGTAAGAATTCTCACTCTCTATGTGTGTGGTGGGAATGGGGGTTGCTTTGACCTCTTGAGCTCAATGTTATTTGCCTGACTATGGGGGTTAGCAGATGCAAACAATTATATAAAGGATAGATAAACATAAAGTCCTTACTGTACAGCACAAGGAACTATATTCAATATCCTGTGATAAACCATAATAGAAAAGAATCTCTATGCATAAGTGAGTCACTTTGTACAGCAGAAACTAACATAACATTGTAAATCAACTATACTTCAATAAAATAAATTTTTAAAAGTAAAAATTATTTGACTGATTACCCAAAAGGATAAAAAATACATTACAGATTGTTTGTTTTCTGTGTAATCACTGATCTGAAGAGATAGTTTCCCTTACTAATAGTAAGACCACATATTATTGTACCTGTACCAAAAAAAAAAAAAGGCTGGGGGCCTCCCTGGTGGCTCACTGGTAAAGAATCCACCTGCCAATGCAAGAGACACGGGTTCGATCCCTGATCGGGAAAGAAACTAGATGCCACAGAACAACTAAGCCTGTGTACCACAACTACTGCGCCTGTGCTCTAGAGCCCAGGAATCACACAACTGAGCGCACACGCCCTGGAGCCCAGGCTCTGCATCAAGAGAAGCCAGCACAACCCAAGAGCGGTCCTCGCTCTCCACAACTAGCAGACATCTCGAGCAGCAGTGAAGACCCAGCACGGCCATAAATAAATAAATAGCATATGTTAAACAGATACATATATTTAAAAATATAAAACGGCTAGAATCTAGTTGGTAATGTCCCTGGAGACATTAAAGAGATGGTCTATGAAAATAAAAACGGCCAGAATCAAGCATCTGAACTGCTGATTCATGGCACCTGGGACTCAGAAGTCACATCAGCTCTGCCCATCAGCTACAAGGGAGAGCTGTCCCTCAAAAAAAAAAAAAAGGCTGGGGGCCTCCCTGGTGGCTCACTGGTAAAGAATCCACCTGCCAATGCAAGAGACACGGGTTCGATCCCTGATCGGGAAAGAAACTAGATGCCACAGAACAACTAAGCCTGTGTACCACAACTACTGCGCCTGTGCTCTAGAGCCCAGGAATCACACAACTGAGCGCACACGCCCTGGAGCCCAGGCTCTGCATCAAGAGAAGCCAGCACAACCCAAGAGCGGTCCTCGCTCTCCACAACTAGCAGACATCTCGAGCAGCAGTGAAGACCCAGCACGGCCATAAATAAATAAATAGCATATGTTAAACAGATACATATATTTAAAAATATAAAACGGCTAGAATCTAGTTGGTAATGTCCCTGGAGACATTAAAGAGATGGTCTATGAAAATAAAAACGGCCAGAATCAAGCATCTGAACTGCTGATTCATGGCACCTGGGACTCAGAAGTCACATCAGCTCTGCCCATCAGCTACAAGGGAGAGCTGTCCCTCACATGGACCACTGGGTCCTTAGGAGATATCTCAGTCTCAGCAGCACTAAAAGGGAAGCTTCCTGGACCCCACAAGGGAGCGCCATCACGCCACACCCTGAGAGACCCCCAACATCAGCTTAGGAAGCGAGACGGCCAACAAACCATCTGAACAGTCACTTCTGGACAGACCCAGCAGGGCAGATGGACTCAGCCTGGGCTAAGCAGGAAGTTCTCAGGGCTGGAGAGAAAGGATGCAAGGGGGCACTGACAGAGCCACGGGAGAAATGATCTGTTTTCAGGGACCAGGATAACCTCACAGGGACCTCGAGGAACCCACACAAAAGAAAGAAAAGAATCAGTGGCTAAATTGAAAAGCCCATGAATTGCAGGCACACATAAGCCTCTCTGGCCCTGGATTCTGCTTACTCAGCAACTGCCCATTTCAATTCTGAATCAAAACTCCCCAGACGCCCAGACACGGTAGGAGATGCTCAAGGAGTAACGTTAAGCATGAAAGGAAGAAATCTGGGCTCTTTCACTTGATCTATTTCCTTATCTGCTCTTCCACCTTCTTTTTTCTACTTTCAAACCGTCTTTCCAGGCTTCCCAGGTGGCACTAGGGATAAAGAAACCATCTGCCAATGCAGGAGACATAAGAGACGTGGGTTCGATCCCTGGGTCAGGAAGATCCTCTGGAAAAAGGCATGGCAACCCACTGCAGTATTCTTGCCTAGAGAATCCCGTGGACAGAGGAGCGTGGCGGGCTACAGATATAAACAGTGCTGCGATGAACATTGGGGTACACGTGTGTCTTTCAATTCTGGTTTCCTCGGTGTGTATCCCCAGCAGTGGGATTGTTGGGTCATAAATTTTTTTAAACTCTGAAAATCCATTAGTTTATTGGGGGAGCGGCAGCTATGTGACTCAAGAGTACAAGCAGGTAAGGAACTCGGGATTCCCTTGGCATCGTATGTATGGGGTACACTGACCTTTGGTATTGAATGTAACATGGCACACTGACCTTTGGTATTGAATGTAACATGGCACACTGATTTTGGCATCGTATGTAACAGAGCACACTGACCTTTGGCATCATATGTAACAGAGCACACTGACCTTTGGCATCGTATGTAACGGGGCATACTGACCTATGCCATCAGATGTAATGGGGCACTGTGATATTCAGGAGCAGAGACAGCCGAGATGTGTCTTGGGAAGACACTCCCTTAGGTCCTGCCTGAATATTTAGCAGGGTCTGCTGCTCTAAGCCTCATGAACTTCTTTCAGTCAAGACTGAGTCACGCACTGGCCCTTCTGTGTTCAAGAATCGGATAGCACAAGTGCCTTTCTCTTCCAAATTGTCTACATTTTGAAGGTCTTAAATCCCCCTTTCATACCTGAAGAGCTGACTGTTTCCCACTGTGTGGGAAATGAGCTGGAAGTAAAAGAAATCATCAGAATCAATCTTGATTTTTGTATTCAAGTACTATTTTAATGTGTACAATTGAAGACAGAAAACAGTGCAGGAAAGTGCACTGGAAATTCAAATCATGATCCAAGGCATTTCTCTGACACACAAATGTGCATCAGTAAAAAGCAGTGCAGATGGGTCACAGGAAGGAAGCCCAGCTTCTCAAAAGACAAGTCAGACGAGCTTTGACATAAAAGGACTTTGCCAACAGAGCCTAGGCAGAGACAGGAATACTCAATGTCGGAGAAAGCAGAGTACGTGCCAATGGTAGGAATATGAGGAACCTGAAGCTCAATGTCTGCAAAGATGACCAACCAACCAGATCTTGTGACAGATCCCACAGCCTGTCAGCAATATGCCAAGAGATCAAGCCCTGAGCTTTGGAGTGGAAGCACTGACTCCAAGACCCTAGACTACCAGATAACTAACCCTGAAAGAAAGTGAAAGAAAGTTGCTCAGTCGTGTCCAACTCTTTGTGAACCCATGGACTGTAGGCTACCAGGACCTTCTATCCCTGGGATTCTCCAGGCAGGATTAGTGGAGTAAGTTGCCATTTCCTTTTCCATAACTAACCCTGCTGCTGCTCCTGCTGCTGCTAAGTCGCTTCAGTCATGTCCAACTGTGTGCAACCCCATAGACGGCAGCCCACCAGGCTCTGCCGTCCCTGGATTCTCCAGGCAAGAATGCTGGAGTAGGTTGCCATTTCCTTCTCCAATGCGTGAAAGTGAAGTCACTCAGTCGTTTCTGACTCTTAGTGACCCCACAGTCTGCAGCCAACCAGGCTCCTCCGTCCATGGGGTTTTCCAGGCAAGAGTACTGGAGTAGGGTGCCATTGCCTTCTCTGATAACTAACCCTAGGGAGTATCAAATAGTGAGAACTCACACAAAGGAAACCACTTGAATACAAGACCCAACATCACCCAACCACCAGTAGCACCCTGTGCAGGACGCCTCATCTAAACAACAAACAAACAAAAAAAATACAAACCCAATTATCAGCAGACAGGATTACTACCTCACTCAGCCTTCATGAGAAGAAAAACAAGAAACAAACAAAAGAAAAAACAAAAACAAAAACACAAATCTCACTCTGTATGAAGCTTACACAAACCACTAGACCAGGAGGGCGAAAACCAAACTAAACCACTAAACTTAGGAGGGCAGAAACCAAAAGAAAGAAAGAATTAAACCTTGAAGCCTGGCAAACGGAGACACATTAGTTAAAAAAATAATGAAAAGGCAGAGAAATACTACACAAATGAAGGAACAAACTGGAAACACAGAAGTCCAAATGAATGAAGAGGAAATAGGTGAACTACCTGAAAAAGAATTCAGAACAATCATACTAAAGATGATTAAAAAGCTTGAAAACAAAATGGAGAAAACGCAAGAATCAAAGACCTAGAAGAATTAAAGAATAAACATACAAACAACACAGTTACTGAAATTAAAAATACTCTAGAAGGGATCAACAGCAGAACAGCTGAAGCAGAAGAACAAATCAGTGAGCAGGAAGATTAAACGGTGGAAACAACTTCTGAAGAGCAGAATAAAGTAAAAAGAATGAAAACAACTGACGACAGTCTCAGAGACCTCTGGGACAATATCAAACACACCAACCTTTGAATTATAGGGGTCCCAGAAGAAGACGAGAAAAAGAAAGAGTATGAGATAGGACATGGGGTTCTTTTTTTTTATTTAAATTTATTTATTTTAGTTGGAGGCTAATTACAATGTTGTATTAGTTATTTCTCAATTTTATGTTTTGTACTTTTCAATTATATAATCTCTCTTTCTTTCTCATAATTTTTATCTCTTTACTGATATTCTCAACCTGGAAAGACATCAATCATATTTCCCCTAATTAATTAGATTTGGTTTCTATTTTTCTTTGAATATATTTATTATGGATGATTTAATAGCTTTTTCAAGTCTAATATCTTGGTTTCCCTCCAGAATATTTTTATTTACTATTCTTCTTGTGTATGGGAGTATACTTTTCTGTGTTTGTACAACTTATGATTTTTTAAAATAAAAACAGCCATTTAAATAATACAATGTGACAAATCTGGGGGAAAAAAAGAAAGAAAGAGTATGAGAACATTTTTGAAGAGATTATAGTTGGAAATTTCCCCAACATGGAAAAGGAAATAGTCAATCAAGTCCAAGAGGCCCAAAGAGTTGCATACAGGGTAAACCCAAGAAGAAACACACCAAGACACATAATAATCAAACTAACAAAGACTAAACACAAAGAAAGAATATTAAAAGCAACAAGGGAGAAGCAACAAGTAACATGCAAGGGCTCAACAGCTGATCTTTCAGCAGAAACTCTGCAGGCCAGAGGGGAATGGCAGAATATATTTAAAATACTGAAAGGGAAAAAGCTACAACCAAAATTACAGTATCCAGCAAGGATCTCATTCAAAATTGATGGAGAAATAAAAAGCTTTCAGAAAAGCAAAAGTTAAGAGAATTCAGTACCACCAAACCAGCTTTACAACAAATATTAATGGGATTTACATAGTCAAGAAATACAAGAGAAGAAAAAAGATTACCAAATCAACCCCAAACAATTAAGAAAATGGCAATAGGGACATATATATCAATAATTACTTTAAATGTAAATGGATTAATGTTCCAACCAAAAGACACAGGCTGGCTGAATGGATACAAAAACCAGACCCATATGCTGTCTACCAGAAATTCACTTCAGACCTAAAGACACATAGAGACTGAAAGTGAGAGGATGGAAAAATATATTCCCTGCAAATGGGAAACGAAGGAAAGCTGGAGTAGCAATCCTCATATCAGACAAATAGACCTTAAAATAAAGAAGATTACAAGAGATAAGGAAAGACACTACATAATGATCAAGGGATCAATCCAAGAGGAAGACATAGCAATTGTAAATATCTATGCATCCAAGTAGGAGCACCCAATACATAAGACAACCACTAACAGACATAAAAGGAGAAACTGACAATAACACAATAACAGTAGGAGACATTAATACCCCACTCACACCAATGGACAGATCATCAAAACAGAATTAATAAGGAAACACAAGTCTTAAATGACACATTAGATGAGATGGCTCTCACTGATATCTTCAGGACATTCCATCCAAATGTAGAAGAATACACCTTCTTCTCAAGTGCACATGGAACATTCTCCAGGATAGATCCCATCTTGGGTCACAAATCAAACCTCAGTAAATTTAAGAAAATTGAAATCGCATCAAGCCTCTTCAACTACAACGCTATGAGACTAAATATCAATTACAAGAAAAAACTGTAAGAAACACAAACACATAGAGATTAAACAACACAAAATAACCAACAGGTTACTGAAGAAATCAAAAGGAAAATCAAAAATTTTCTAGAAACAAATGACAATGAAATCACGACAACTCAAAACCTATGGGATGCAGCAAAAGCAGTTTTAAGAGGGAAGTTTACAGCAATACAATCCTACCTCAAGAAACAAGAAAAACAGCAAATAGACAACCTAACTTTACACCTAAAAGAACTGGAAAAAGAAGAACCAAAAAAAACAGGTTACTGAAGAAATCAAAAGGAAAATCAAAAATTTTCTAGAAACAAATGACAATGAAATCACAACAACTCAAAACCTATGGGATGCAGCAAAAGCAGTTTTAAGAGGGAAGTTTACAGCAATACAATCCTACCTCAAGAAACAAGAAAAACAGCAAATAGACAACCTAACTTTACACCTAAAACAACTGGAAAAAGAAGAACCAAAAAAACCTCCAAAATTAGTAGAAGGAAAGAAATCATGAAGATCCGAGCAGAAATAAATGAAAAAGAAATGAAAGAATTGGTTCTTTGAGAAGATAGACAAAATTGACAGGCAATTTTGACAAAATTTAGCCAGACTCAAGAAAAAAGAGAGAAGAATCAAATCAACAAAATTAGAAACAGAAAAGAAGAGGTTACAACAGACAATGCAGAAATACAAAGGATTATAAGAGACTATTACGAACAACTGTATGGAAATAAAATGGATAACCTGAAAGAAATGGACAGAATCTTAGATAAGGTCAATCTTCCAAGACTGAACTAAGAAGAAACAAATTATGAACAACCCAATTCCAAGCACTGAAATTGAAGCTGTGATCAAACATCTCTCGAAAATCAAAAGCTCAGGACTAGACGGTTTCACAAGAGAATTCCATCAAACATTTAGAGAAGAGCTAATATCTATCCTTCTAAAACTCTTTCATAAAATTGCAGAGGAAGGAACCCTTCCAAACTCATTCTACGAGGCCACCATCATGCTGACACCAAAACCAGACAAAGACAACACAAAAAAAGAAAACTACAGGCCAATATCACTGATGAACATAGATGCAAAAATCCTCAACAAATTTTAGCAAACAGAATGCAGCAACACATCAAAAAGCTCATACACCATGATCAAGGTGGGTTTATTCCAGGAATGCAAGGATTCTTCAATATATGCAAATCAATCAATGTGATACACCATATTAATAACCTGAAAGATAAAAATCATATGATCGTCTCAATAGATGCAGAAAAAGCCTTTGACAAAATTCAGCCCCCTTTTATGATTAAATCTCTTCAAAAACTGTGCATAGATGGAACCTACCTCAACATAGTAAAGGCCATATATGATAAGCCTACAGCAAACGTTATTCTCAACGGTGAAAAACTGAAAGCACTTCCCCTAAGATCAGGAACAAGACAAGGGTGCCCACTTTCACCATTATTATTCAGCATAGTTCTGGGAAGTCCTAGCTACAGCAATCAGAGAAGAAAAAATAAATAAAATGAATCCAGATCGGAAAAGAAGTAAAGCTCCCGCTGTTTGCAGATGACATGATACTGTACATAGAAAACCCTAAAGATAGTATCAGAAAATTATTAGAGCTAATCAGTGAGTTTAGCAAAGTCACAGTATACAAAATTAATACACAGAAATCACTTGCATTTCTATATACTAACCATGAAAAATCAAAAAGAGAAATTAAGGAATCCTATTCATGACTGCAACAAAAAGAATTATATTTCTAGGAGTAAACTTACCTAAGGAGACAAAAGAACTGTACACAGAGAATTATAAGACACTAACGAAAGAAATCAAAGATGACATAAACAAATGGAGAGAGAGTCCATGTTCCTGGGTAGGAAGAATCAATATTCTGAAAATGACTATACTACCAAATGCACTATACAGATTCAATGTGATCCCTATCAAATTACCAATGGCATTTTTCACAGAACTAGAACAAAAAACTTCATGTTTCATATGGAAACACAAAGACCCCAAATAGCCAAAGCAGTCTTAAGGAAGAAGAATGGAGCTGGAGGAATCAACCTTCCTGACCTCAGATTATACTCCAAAGCTACAGTCATCAAGACAGTATGGTACTGGCACAAAAACAGAAATATAGACCAATGGAACAAGATAGAAAGCC
>SJYX01010082.1:222329-319535 GCA_006410675.1 Oreotragus oreotragus | reverse complement strand
AAAAAAAAAAAAAAGACATTTCCTTCTGTTCTTATCCTTTGTAATCTCTTATACCAGAGTGTCACGAGGATCCCTGAAAAAAAGAAATCTATGTAAATATACCAGAGACCCAGAGGCCAGACTTCCAAAACATAATTCCTTCTTTTTTAACCTGATTTAAATAATGGAATAGATTTCAACAGTCACCCAATAAGAGAAAGTCATCCTGTCATCTAGGGTTCATTTCCTTATTAACAGTCAATACACAATAAAAGAGACCAGACAGGATAGATTCTCCCAAGATTCCTTAACTCAAAAAGCTCAGCCTCTTCCCAACTCCAGGCCTGTACCATTTTTCAGAGTTTAGCACTGATGGAAAAGGGCAATCTGGCAGCTCTAAAGAATTCCACTCTCTATTTATTTATCTACATAAGGGACATAGTTTGGATCCTTTATACACCGGAATTCTTGAATCATACGGGTTGGAATACAAGCCACCCAGAAGTTGAGAAAGAAAAGAAAATATATATTCAAGCTAAAATGGATCCAATTTTAAGAAGGCCATTAGCCCCAATTTTAGTAAAGTTTTGAACAAACAGGCTGGACTAAAATAGAATAAAGCCACAGGGCACATGAAAAGCTTTCACTCGGAGACACTACGCCAGAGCAGACTGCAGGACAGATCTTCCATCCAACTCCTTCTGGGTGGAAGATCTCTGATGCAACACAGTTTAGAGGAAGGCTTTCTGGATCACAGCCTGCAGATTTAAAGGGGGCGTGAGACACTGCACTCTGGCGGCAAGGTCACAGAAGACAAGTTCCAAACAGACTGGAGAGCTCCGTCTGTGCTCCTGTGGAACAATCATCTCCTGGCCAAGTGGTGAACTCTCTTTTTCATTATTTTTAAGGATTTTCTTGAGGTGGGACATTTTTAAAGTCTTTATTGACGCTGTTACAATGTCGCTTCTGCTGTCTATGTTCCGGTTTTTTGGCTACCAGGCATGTGGGATCTTATAGCTGCCTGACCAGGAATCAAGCCCACATCCCTTGCACGAGAAGGTGAAGCCTTAGCCACTAGACAGCCAGGGAAGTCCCCGAGTGGGACTTAAGTAGCCTTTGTTTTACAGTTGGAGTGAAGTGAAGTGAAGTCACTCAGTCATGTCCGACTCTTTGCAACCCCATAGACTGGGGCCTACCAGGCTCCTCTGTCCATGGGATTTTCCAGGCAATAGTACTGGAGTGGATTGCCACTTCCTTCTCCAGGGGATCTTCCCAACCCAGGGCTCGAACCCGGGTCTCCCGCATTGTAGACAGACGCTTTACTGTCTGAGCCATACAGTTAATTATCTTCAATTTTTTTTTTTTTTCTGAAGCAGGTTACAGATGATAAGACAACTAGCATGAAAGTCAAACTCCTCCCAGATACCATTAGAAACAGGGTTAGAAAAATAAGAATAAAACATAAAGAAAAAACGTATTAAACATCTTCCTTTGCCAAAGGCAAAGCTGCTCAGGGAAGTTAGAATTAGAATTTGCAATAATGTAGTCCCAAATGTTTGTTTCAGAGGCTGTAAAAAATCCATTCCCACAGAAAGAAACCATAAACTCCAAGTGTTCACTTCTGTTTAAAAAAAAAAAAGAAGAAAAGGTTCACAGTTTAGAAATAACACATGTACACCCATGGCTGATTCATGTCAATGTCTGGCAAAAACCACTACAATATTGTAATTAGCCTCCACTTTTAAAATAAATAAATTTAAAAAACAATGACAGGGAAGAAGCAGGAGTATCTCCAGTATAACGACAAGAGCTAGAAAAGAGTTCCATGTGATTTAATCCCAAACAAAACAAGTCCAGGAAGAGACTTCCCAGCATGGCAAGTGGACAGCAAAGGGCACTGTTCCTTCAGTGGAAAGTATTTGAAACAGGGCATTGCTTAATGTCATAAACCAAAAGGTCTGTCCCTTCTGTTGCAGGAAGAGACTATCAAATTCGGTTTTTATTCTTCCATCCCATAAATCCAAGACTGTGGAAGTCTATGAAAACACAAAATAATTTTCAGGATTCCAGGAGCCATGACCTTCACCATTTTCCCGTGACAGTTTATAAGTCCAATGCTTCATGATAATTTATTTGAAGACACAGATCTCTGCATGAAAAAGGAAAACTATTCTAAGAACAACAATTCATGTGAAACCTAGTTTTCTCAGGGCACATGCTGTCCCTCCTGCCCACAATGCTCGGGGTTCAAGGTCAACCCCAAGGCTAGTTCCCTGTATATATGCAGCTGACACCCTTATCTCTTGTGCTAACTCCTCTTGCCTGAGTTGTTGCCTGAGCCAGACTACACCATGCAACGAGTAGCTTATTTCATGTCTATTTCATACCCATCCTGTTTTCTGACTGGTCTCCTTGGTATATAACTTCTCCCCAGCTGAGAACACTGTGGGGCAATGGTTAGTTGTTAAAATTTCCCAAAGCGTTCACAGATAGAACACAAAAGGTTAGCTCTTTGATCTCTAGTTACCAGCCAGCGGGTTGCACTACAGTTTGCCAACTGGGCATTTCCTTTTAGTGAGAAAGAAGATTTCAGTGGTCCTGCTGTCAGCTAAAAGTGTGATAAATAAGCCTTTCATTTTCAATAACACATCTCGGCTACAGAGTGATTTCAGGCATGGTCCTAGTAAAACGTTACATTTCTCTTCCATGCATGGAAGAAAGAGGGACCCTTAATTTCTAGGCTGAAAGAGGGCTGCACGGCTCCACAGAAGCTGCTGTGGAAGTATGTGGTACAAGCTTAAGAGTATTTACAGTATTCAGTGGGAGACCAAATTCTAGAATTATGCAATGTTCAACTCTGACTTACATAATTCAAGTTCCATAGCTGAAGCCAAGGCTTGGCTTCCCTTAACAAGACAAAATGATTAAACATATAAACTAGATCTTAGATACTCTTGATACACCCTTGTCTCTTTATTGTATCTAAAACATTTTTTAAAAATACATACTGGCAGAAGAGGCTCACTACCTGTATGGTGTTATTTCTAACACTGTAATCTCCTAAAAGCATGCTCCAGTGGCAACCCTAGCTCACTTGCCATCTTGACTGTGTATATATGGTTCTCTTTCTGGGTCTGTTTCTTCTCTCAGCCTCAGCCTCACAGCGGGGTCTCTCCTGCCCCCCAACACCTCCTTTACATAATGCCCTCAGCTTGCCCCCCACAATGAGCCCGACCCACTCCACTCTACTGCTCTCCAACTAAGGAAAGCTGGACCACCACTCTGCTTCCTTTCTCCACTGCCAGCCCACTGAAAGCACCTGTCCAGTCCCTGAATCCACAGGGTGGGGAAGAACAAGGGCTGTGGAGTGAGACAAGTCTGAAGGGAACTCCACCTCCCCCATCCTTTCTCTAGAATTTGGGGTGCAGGGTATTTAGGAAAGTGAGAAATGTCGGCAGTATTTCCAACATTTTCATTTGCAACTAGAATCTGAAGAACATACTTAACCCCTCTGATTCTCAGAAGTCTTACCTATAAAACTAGGATAACATTTAACCTCATGAAGTTGTCTGAGGTTCATGCAACCTAAGCCCTATGCCATGCTTAGCACATCATAGGGTTTTAGTGCAAGGCACCCAGGAAGAACTCAATACATGGCATCTGAGGTTATGTGCTACTGTCGTTTGGAAAGACAAAAACAAATGAGGCATTTCTAAAACTATAGGATGCTTGATATAAAATGAAGTCACTCTTAATTAATCTGCACTGGGCACCTTCATTGCTATGGTTTGATGTTCGCATTCCCTTCAGTTCAGTTTGAAATCCTAATCCCCCAAAGGTGATAGTATTAGGAGGTGGAGGTGATCAAGTCATGAGGGTGGAGCCCGTACGAATGGGATTCGTTGTTGTTGTTGTTGTAGAGACACTAAGTTGTGTCTGACTCTTTGCCACCCCATGGACTGCAGCACGCCAGGCTTGCCTGTCCTTCACTATCTCCCAGAGTTTGCTCAGATTCATGTCCATTGAGTCAGTAATGCTATCTAACCATCTCATCCTCTGCTGCCTCCTTCTCCTTTTGCCTTCAATCTTTTCCAGCATCAGTCTTTTCCAGTGAACTGGCTCTTTGCATCAGGTAGCGAAAGTACTGGAGCTTCACCTTCAGCATCAGTCCTTAGGGTTAGCACCCTTATAAAAGAGACTTCAGAAGTTCCCTCACCCTGTGACAACACAGTGAGAAGGCCCTACCTACGAATCAGGAAGCAGGTCCTCACCAGACACCACAATCTGCAGGAGCCTTGATCACGGACTCATCAGCCTCCCAAACTGCGAGAAACAAATTCCTGTTGTATATAACCCACCCGATCAGGAGTGTTCCGTTCTAGCAGCCGGGTTGGACTAAGTCTTTTACGTTCAAGGCGTGTTATCAAGAAACAGTAGGAGAGACAGAGTGACTCTTAAGAACTGGAGCTTCATGAGCAGCCAGAGTCTTGACAGGCAAGGAATCCCTGTGGTCAAAGAGAGGATTCAGTTCTTCTGTTGAGTGAAATCAACTGTGAGGACGTCCCTGTAAGTGAGATAATTTGTGTGTGGCTTGTGTTTGTCCCGACCTGTCCTCAAGAAAGGAAAAGTTACCTGTATTCCTTGCTCATTAGGAATTTATTACCTAGTAGGTCTGTGACATACAGAATACACTTTTAAAAGTGCACAACAGCATTTAGAGATCATTCAGAAGTTAAAGCACAAACTCAGTACAGCTGAGCACCCACAGAACCAGTATTAGGTGGCAATTACTTGCAATAACAAAAGAACTTTCCACAGGGTTCCGGTATGTAGCAAGCTTCCTCCTAAGTGCATTTCAGCTGTATGTTGGTTTTTTGTCATTCAATTCACCCTTTCAGGAATAGCCTATCTGTAAAGCCAGCTGCATTCTTCTCCATGCAAAGCCACAGAAGGGGAAGCAGAAGAATCACAGAAGGCGATTGCCCAGCTGCCCTGTCCCCCCAGCCCCTCCAAACACAGGCTCCCCCAGCCGCCCTCCCTGCTGTCGACCAAAACTCATCCACTCCTGTCAGTACCTGGGGTTCAGAGAGTCACCCTGCAAACATCCAGGACTCCTGCTTTCCCCACTGCCTCCACGTGCACACCCTGCCCTGCCCCAACTCTGGTGCAACACACTTCATGTTGAACTCGTCCGCTGTGGTGTGAGGAGGAGAATCGCAGAAAACCATCACAGACAAATTATCCAGCTTTCAGAGAAGTCATGACAATCGGTGTTGCTCAGCAAAAGAACTGAATCATCTCTTTGGCCACTGGGATTCCCTGCCTGCCAAGACTCTGGCTGGTCTTGAAGTTCTGATTTCTAAGAGTCACTCTGCCCCCCGTACTCCCCACTCCAAACCCCAAAGCTAATTTCCATTTCCACCTCCAGTACAAGGTTGAGCACTCCCCCTCAGAGTCCATGGTCCTGGTGAGGCAAGGTGATGTTTCTTATATGACCCCTGACCTCAAGGCTGATACTGCTCTCTTCCCAGTCACCGAAGCCCAGCTCAGAGTCAGCCCAGACTTCCTACAGAAGCTCGCTGGGGCGGTTTGCTCTGTCATGTCTCTCTGAAGTGCTTTTGATCTCCCATATCCTTCATCTCTCTCCTGACTGACTGCCCAGGCAGCTCCACGTCATGAATGAATCATACACCTTCTTTTTATGTTCTGAAGTCTTAAAGTCTCAGTTTTTCCTTAGCTCCCTCCCCAAGGCACCTGCATCATGGGCTCCAATTGCAATAGGAAAGAACAAATCTGACTCCATATTAGATCTGTTTCTTTCACTTTAACCTCTGTATTCTATTGCTTTGCTACAAGTTAAGAATGTTGCCTACAGGGCTTCCCAGGTGGTGCAGTGGTAAAGAATCCACCTGCTAAGTGGGAGATGCCGGTTTGATCTCTGGGTCAGGCAGATCCCCTGGAAATAGCAATCCACTCCAGTATTCTTGCCTGGAAAATCCTGTGGACAGAGGAGCCTGGCAGGCTAGTCCATGGGGTCTCAAAGAGTTGGATACAACTGAACATGCACACATATCCCCACCAAGAAGGCTGCCTAGCGTTTGAAATATACAGGATAACCCATTCTCAAGGCTTTGACCTTTAAGGGTATAACACTTTTCCATTCACACAGAGATTAAAAGTTACAGAACACAGAATAACATTTCTCTTGTTAAAGGTTCACAGGAACATCATGACCAGGCCCACATGGAGAGCTGCAAGAACAAAGGATTACCATACCAAGATGTTTGCAACAACCAACCACACCTCTCCCTCACTTTACATTTAAAAGTTTTCTGCTAAAACCCTTTGGGGAGTCCAGGGCTTGGAGGGATATGACCCACTTGTTCTCCATGCACTTTCTGCAATAAACCTTTAGCTGCTTCTATTGTTTGGCCTCACTGTGTGTTAGGCATGCAAACTTGCATTCATCTTAACACTAACATCTAATCCAAAATCACTACAATTTCTTAAAGAGCCTCCAGTTCAGCTGTTGGATCATTTCTATTCAAATTATCTTAGAGAACAGTGCAGCCTAATATGGTAGCCACTAGCCTAATGTGGCTATTTAAATTCAAATTAATTCAAGTTAAATACAATTTTAAAATGCAGGTCTTCAGTGGCATTTGCCACATGGCAAGGACTTAATAACCACAGGAGGCTAGTGGCCACAGTACTGGACAGTTCAGACAAAGGACATTCCAGTCATCACAGAGACTCACAGAACACTGGAATCGACCCACATACTGCTGCTCTGCCACAGTCACGTGGAGGGAAGAGTCCAGTTTGGTTACAGTGGGATTTATCCAAAAATGTGAAGGAAGGGCGTTCTGAACTAGGTTTTTAAATCATTATAACACTATTTTATGTCTGTATGATATTTTGCATATACAAGGATTTTTTACATATATATTTTAAAGAACATGATTTCAAATGCAGTTACATTTTCTATGGCATAATCACATATACAAAGACACACATGAGGAAATGCAAAGTCTGAGAAGTCAGCAGAACTTCTCTCTCAAGAAAAAAATTTCTTTGATTTGCAGGGCTTTTAAGGTTTCAAATAGGCCAGTTAGGTTCTGTCTAAACAGATTTCAACTTACTTTTATATTCCTTAATTTGACCTTAACAACACTCTATGCTGCTTCTGGATGACACGAAAACCTTCGTCAGCCCAGACGTGGACAGACCACATCCCATTTCACAAATCTTAATGGCCCATCTTTTCTATAAGGACTCCTTTCCCAGAAAATCAGTATTATAAAGGTGTTTCAGGACATTTTAATCAAGCACCTGTCATTTCAGCTATATTCATATGTCAAATCAAGACCAGAGAGGGCAAGGGAAAAAAACAGTACAAAATAAAAGGAAAAAAACATACGTATACCAAAAACATCTCCATTTTTAATCCATCCCCTCTCCATGTTTCCATCCTCTTAGCAAAGAACCAAAGTACATTTAAAAGTCAAGTCACAAACTGCACTTCACTTGAAGATCAGAGGAAACAGTCCTTTTCAACCGAAGGTACACAGAGTCTCAGCCATTCAAGCAGGTGGCACTGACTATACCTATCACAATATCCTACTTCTGTACCCAACTGTAAGTTCTCGTTGTCTCTGTAGCAAATCACCACAAACACCGTCACTTAAAACAATGCAAATTTATTATCTTACAATTCTGGAGGTTGAAAGTCTAAAATGGGTTGGCAGGGCTGCATTTCCTCTCAGAACTCCAACAGAGAATCTGCTGGCTCATGGTCCCTTCCTCCATCTTCAAAGCCAGCAGTGCAGCACCTTCTAACCTCTCTCTCTCCAGCTTCTGCTTCCATTATCACATCTTCTCTAACTCTGATCCTCCTGCTTCTCTCTTACGAGGAACCTTGCAATTACACTGGACTCACCCAAATAATCCAGAATAATCTTCCTATTGTGAAACCCTTAACTTAATCCCATTTGCAAAATCCCCTTGGTCTATAAGGTAATATTCACAGGTTCCATAGATTAGGACATGGATTTTGGGGTGGGGGCCATCACTGTGTCTACCATACGCTACCTAATTAAGAGCAACCTTCTAAAGTACTATGGATTAATTACAAATTCATTATACAGTCTCACCAACTGAAGTTTCATATCTGCATCACATACTTGAATATCAGAGAGCATACAATGGGAATAGTTACAGAATAATGTTAATTATTTTACTAAACTATTGACTAGTCACTTTTTTATATTTCTTAAAAAGACAATATGCAATTATCATTTGCAAGAACTAGTGTGGATTTCCCTATACCTTTCAGGAACTTTGGTGATGAAAAATCTGAAGTTGTACATAAACTTGACATGAGATATTTTAGGTCAACTCACTTTTAGCAGCTTATTTCTCTAAAAGCGTGACACTTTTTGTTACTTTTTACTAACTCATTACCTCCAAGTGACAAATCTGAACTAGTACTAGACTGAACAAATTATCCCAACATAACTATATTCAGAAGGAATGAAACAGCATATGGAAATAAATGGTTGTTGTTTTCACACCGCCTTTTATTGGTATGCTTAGTCGTTCAATCATGTCCCACTCTTTGCAACCCCATGCACTGTAGCCAGCCAGGCTCCTCTCTCCAAAGGGATTCTCCAGGCACGAATACTGGAGTAGATTCCCATGCCCTCCCCCAGGGGATCTTCCCAACCCAGGGATCGAACCCAGGTCTCCTGCATTGCAGGTGGATTCTTTATTATCTGAGTCATCAGAGAAGCCCAGCTTATATGGGAATGCATCTAAAAATTTGACAGAGCAGTGGGAGAGAGTCCCCAAAGGGAGGGGATATGTGTATACATATAGTTGATTCGTGTGGTTCTACAGCAGACCATAACACAACACTGAAAAACAATTATGCTTCATTTTTTTAATTTTTAAATAAAAATCTGGCAAATGCCTGAGAAGAAGTTGGACTTATTTTCATATATGCTTACTAAGATGTTAACTTTCTTCATTTACATCTAAGAAAAATTAGTCTGAGATCCATTATGGAATAAAGTTTCCTATTTAAGAACGGGTTAAGTGGAATGCAGATGAAATGAGCAGAATGAACAGAGATCCCCTGAGAGGTCTGAAGTACTTAAACGGAAGACTCAGCTGGTGAAAAGGGCACAAAACAAGAGGGTGCTTCTCCAGGCGTTTGGGGCTGTTTTGAGCAGTTCAGCTTCATAATAGGATTGGTTGGCTCAGCTCAGTTCAGTCGCTCAGTCGTGTCCGACTCTTTGCGACCCCATGAATTGCAGCACGCCAGGCCTATACCAGGCTCCTCCGTCCATGGGATTTTCCAGGCAAGAGTACTGGACTGGGTTGCCATTGCCTTCTCCGGAGGTTATTGGCTAGATGGGAGCAAAAAAAAAGGCTTTTCCTGTTATAGAATAAACTCAGGCAAGAAAGGGTTATTCTGGCTTTATAAATAATAGAAACACTTAACTGAAATTCAATGAAAAGCTGTCTTACAACACTGTCCTGTTACCTCTTTCAAATGTAAGATAATATGAGCCTTATCTTGTATTATCACATGACAGCTTAATCTAAACATGTCTAAGTACCATGAGAAAAACATTACCTACCACAGATTCAAGACTGGAGAGAATTAACTTGAAGTGTAGAAAACTTACTTTACCCCCTGAATATTTTCTACAACTTAACACCAGTGCAGGTGAATTTGTGAGGTCCTAGTGACATCTTTTGCAAGTAATGGAACCCCAAAACATGAAAGAATGATAAGTCATTGATTCACAGCCTCAGAAAAATCAGATACAACGATGCCCCTGGTTTGGGTTTTAGTTTGGTTTTATCTTGTATGGCACAGGAGTTTGGGGTGAGAGGTTGTGAAAAGCATTTATTTCAGCAGCCATCCAACATCTACTGACATATTTGTTGAAGGAACCTATGAAGAGGGTCCACTCTTGCAAGGAAAGTTCACGGAGGAAGGGACAAGACAGGTACCTGCCTCCTATCTCTCCTGATCAGGCATTGAGACTTGGAAGCAATGCTCAAAAAGCATGAGACAGTGGCCAGGAGGACCTCACTACCTATCTGCATTTTGCCCAAATATCAAAGGACTGCACACATGCCAGGCACATCAGCCAGGCAAGGCTTTGGACATGGCTCCTCCCAAGCACCTTTCAGTTGGGAAGAATAAACTCAGTGAGTAGCATGTCTCCCATCTATGTGCATCAATCTCTAGCATCCTCTGGAAAACTGAAAGAGCAAACATGGCCATCACCCCATTTCTAAATTTAAAAGTGGACATACTTCTCAGCCGGTTCCAACAGATACCAAATATAGCATATGCAAGTACATATACAGAAGACTTGAGCCAACATGCACGGAAAAATAGGACGTGAAGAGTGTCTTCTTAAAGTGCTCTGAACATGGATGGGGGCTTCCCAGGTGGCTCAGTGATAAAGAATCCACCTGTCAAACAGGAGATGTGGGTTCGATCTCTAAGTGGGGAAGATCCCCTGGAGAAGGAAATGGCTACCCACTCCAGGATTCTCCTCTGGACAATCCCGAGGGCAGAGGAGCCTGGCGCGCTACAGTCCATAGGGTCGAAAAGTGTAAAACACGGCTTAGCAACTAAAGCAACAATAACAACAAAACATGGATGGACCCAGAGAATGTCACCCTGAAGGAAGGAAGTCAAAGAGAGAAGGTCAAATATATGATATCACTTCTAGGTGGGATCTTCAAAAAATGGTACAATGAACTTATTTACAAAGCAGAGTCACAGATGTAGAAAACAATAATGGTTACTGAGGGAGGGGAAGTGAGGCGGGCTAAATTGGGAGACTGGGATTGACATGTACACACGACTCTACATAAAATAGATAACCAACAAGGCCCTATTGTATAGTACTCTACTCAATACTCTGCAATGACCTATAGGGGAAAAGAATCTAAAAAACAGTAGATATGTGTACATGTATAACTCAATCACTTGGCAGAACAAGCAGAAAGTAGCAGAACACTTTAAATCAACTACACTTGAATAAAAAAAAATTTTTTTTAAGAAAACCTCATAAACTACATGAGAATCTCAAACTTTCACTAAGGCTCCCTTGTAAAACACAACCGAGCTGACTGTGGTAGGAGGAAAGTGAAGAGAGAAACCCAAGACGGCCACCCCGATGTGCAGACAGACATCAATCCTGCCGGCATCTCAAATCTGAGAATGTGGGGAGATGCAGTTCAGTTTCCCTTGTGTGTGCTGGGTCTCTGACAAAATACGTGAATGCCATTTCTGCTTTACTGACATCTCCATGGGTTGAAAAGAACAAACACATCCTGGTGCATCTGGGATTAGGAATAAATCTACATCCGCAAATGGTACTTGAAGAGTGAATCATTACTCATTACGCATCTCACATTGTGCCTCTCCATTTAAACAAAAACATTTACATTTTTTTATCCTGATGTCGCTAGACTATAAAATCAGATGATTCATCACAGGTAGGTAACCAGGCTTGCAAAGCAGCAGAGTAAAACCAAATGAGCACAGATCATAAACCTGGGATTGAAGCTGTTATCAGAACAGTGGGTGAGAGAGATGCTGCTGCCAACACATTCAGTAAAAACCAAGCCTGATGAAAGAAGGCTGGTCAGTACACTGCGCTCTTTTCTCAGCTGGTTCAGGTACCATTTGGGAAGCAAAAGTTAACATGTCAGGGAAGAAGAGAAACCTGGCAAAAGGTTCTCCCTGAAGCCATTCCTCTTGCAGGGAATCCAAGCTGTAATGTGAAAGCAGCCCTCCTATCTTTCTCAAGTACAAGTTGAGAATAATGTTTTCATGGCCAGTGGCCATGAAAATACACTAGGCAGCCTGACAAGAAAAGAATTCACATACCACAACAAGCCACAGACACTATAATTTGAGCTTTCTAGGTATAAACACACAAATACAGGCAAGTCAAACTTTTCCACGATCAGTATTACCTTGTGCATTATTACCAAGTCTATCTTAATTGAAAAGGCATAATCGTCACTGCTTTCAGACAACCTGGTTTCACTGCTGCTGCAGAATCAAGGCCCTACATGTTTACACCTCAAACCATAACACCGCCCATGACCTCTCCTCCCAAAGCCCCGACACTCCCAGCATCACAAGATGAAGTGATGTGCCCCGCCCCCGCCGGTACCTCATGCCACCCCACCATTATCACCACCCTGCACAGGGTACCAGTGATATTACAGGAAATAAAAGTCCCCTAAGCAAGGCTTAGCTTGGATCAGCTAACCAACAGGCTTAAGCTCCCTCTTGAGGTCAGCACTCCTCCCTTTTCCACCAAGAAATCTTAGTAAGATAGAGGTGACAGGAAAGGAGAAAAGGATGATCCATAGCAGAAGAGTTTAAAAATCATGGTTGCTAAGATGGGAAGTGTTATGGACTGAACGGCCTCTCCAAAATTCATATGTTGAAGCCCTAACCCTCCTGGACTTCAGAATGTGAACTTATTTGGAGACAAGTTCCTTAAAGAAGTAATTAAGGTTAAATGAGGTCATTAGGGTGGGTCCTCAATCCAATGTGACCTGCGTCCTTGTAAGAAGAGAAAAGTAGGACAGACACACACGGAGAAAAGACCACGTGAGGAGGCAGAGAGCAGACAGCCGTCGACAAGCCAAGGAGAGAGGCTTCTAGGGAAACCTAACTTCCTGTATCTTGATCTTGGGCTTCTAACCTCCAGAACTGGGAGAAAAGAAGTGTCTGTTGTTTAAGACATCCAACCTGTAGTATTTTGTTATGGCAGCCCTAGAAAACTAACACAGGAAGAAACAAAGCATCTTAAAGTATCAGAAGTTGAGTCTTCCTATCCATTTCCAGACAGCGGTCTTCCCCCTGGTGATCTCTCTCCTCAAGTCCCTAGAGCTTGGGAAACTTACAGAGTCCCGTAGCGGAAATTAAGTAACAGAACATTTCACTGAAAATGCTTTTGGTTCCTGATATTAGGAAAGCAATCTGATTTAAAACGCGCACACACACAATGACACTACTCCAAAAATACAGCTGTGGAATACCCCATGGCTTCAGACTACTGTTCTTTTCCTTTGTTTCCTTCTCCCCCTTCCAGCTCCCAGAAGCAAAAGAGAAGATACTTAACACCTATTGAGCAAGTTTAGAATTTCGACAAGCCAACTCACTGGAAAAGACCCTGATGCTGGGAAAGACTGAAGGCGGGAGAAGGGGGTGACAGAGGATGAGATGGTTGGATGGCATCACTGCCTCGACGGACATGAGTCTCAGCAAACTCTGGGAGACGGTGAAGGACAGGGAAGCCTGGCATGCTTCAGTCCATGGAGTCGCAAAGAGTCAGACATAACTGAGAAACTGAACAACAACAACAAATCTTACTAAGTAGATTTCATCTTGTGCAGAAGCAAAGTGACTCAGAGGCTAAAGCAACTTTTCCAAGAGCAGAACCAGAAACTTAACTCAGATATTTCTAAATTCAAAGCCCTGATTTTCCCCACAAAGCCAGTTTCTTTCCTGCAGTCAAGATGGTTGAATGTTTTATAAAATAGTTCTGTTAGGGGCATGGGAGGAGCCACTGTAAACACTCTCCTAATAGCCCTAGATATTAATTTTAAATTGGTATTAATTAGATGCTATCTAAGCCTGCAGAACAACTAAAACTTTACTTCAATTTTCACAAATCATGCTAAAACTGAATGTAAATGACAATTAACACACTTGAGTAGTTATCATGGAAAGATAAACCAATGAAATACCTACTTTTAAAATTTAGCATAATGACTCTAAGAAGGTAATGTGAGTTCTGTGCTTTATACCATTTTTTTTTTTTTCAGCCTTTGGGGACACAGCTCCGGTGACCAGGCTATGCCGAGCTCACGGAGGCCACGTGCCATGAGGAGGCCAGCCCTGCCCCTCCAGGCAGGCGCTTTTCACACTTTCTGCCTGGGTGTAGCAGATGAAATCAGCAGTTCACTTCGCCTTATAATGAGCCCAAATCAGCTTAATTTAATTTTCTTTCCAAAAAACTGAAAAGGGATGAATATCTTCGGGAACTGCCTGACTATAAGCCAAGTCCACAAGCAGTAAAACTGGGAACACCAAAGATGCCCCAAACTGCAAGACCAGCTCCCAGGGACAGAAGAGGGGTGAGAGAGGATGAAAAGAGCCCCAGCCCCTCCTGGCAGCAGGGAGAGGAATTGGGGATGGTTAAAGGACCCCCTCCCCGACTCTTCCATTTGTTCCTGGAAAGGCTTTCTCTGCCCGTGAATAAAAGCAACAACCACCTTCATCAATAGCTCTATACGCCCAGTCACCTTGCTGCCTGAAGAATTAAGCGCATCGTTAAAGCTGCTGGCCCTTCCCATGTGAGGGCCATTCAGTTTTCACCGTACTCTCAGCTCCTGGGTTCTGAGTATTCACAGCTTTTGGCTTACACAGCACCATCACTCCCTTCCTGATTTAGAAAATTAAAGGCAACATCAGAAGCCAGGAAAATTAAAGCATGGGCAAAAGAGAGAAGCCAGCTTCCTACGGATGACTCTGACTGGGGACAAGCTGAGGGTGAGGAAATAACGGGGCATCTGGTGCAGTGGTGAAGAGGTGCCGGGTAGTCCTCGGCACACTGAGCTGGTAGCTGGCTGTAAACAAAAGGGAGGGTGCGTGGGAACACGAGGAGGCCGAAGGGCCAGATTCTTGGGTATCCACATGCACGCAGTGGGAGCACCCTGGAAGCCAAGGGAAACCAGGGAGGGGAGTGAGGTAACCACTGCTCAGAGCCCACCATACAGTGTGGCCCGGCCTGTGCGCCTATGGGAACTCGAGGCTGGTCCACGTTGACATGCGCTGTCAGCATAAAACACACACTCACAGACAGAGAGAGCAGACCTGTGGTTGGTTGCCAAGGGCAAGGGAAGAGGGGAGGGACGGACTGGGAATTGGGGATTGGCAGATGCAAACTAGAGTAAGTCCCCTACATAGGAACCTTTAGGTTGTGAACTTTCAATTTGTTTGCAGGTCCAACAAAGTCAGCCTAGGTAGGTACCCAACTAACAGAACGGGCTATATAGTACCTACTAGAACAGCATCCACTATCAGGCTATCATTCTGGATGGGCTACAAGTCACTAGGTGTGAGTCAAGCTCAGTCGTGCTTGACTCTGCAACCACACGGACTGTAGCCCGCCAGGCTCTTCTGTCCATGGGATTCTCCAGGCAAGAATACTGGAGCGAGTAACCATTCCTTTCTCCAGGGGACCTTCCTGACCCCAGGATCAAACCCCAGTCTCTCGCACTGCAGGCAGATTCTTTACCATCTGAGCCACCAGGGAAGCCCGCAAGTCTCTATGAACATTCACACACCACAAAGATGCAAGTAGTTATGCAAAAAAAAAAAAAAGAAAAGATGCAAAGTAGTTATTTTCCTCTGGCAAATTGCTGAAACATCCAACCTTCCCTTCATAAACAACTAGAGGCTATTCAAGCTTTTGTAACCCTCTCTCCCTTGCAAGAAGCAGCAAGAATTAAGGTCGTCTGACACTGCTAGTGTGGATGGAAACTTTTATTTCACATGCAAATTGTATCACAAACTTGCCCTATTAAATTCCTCAAATAATGAACTTTAACAATAGCAGGGTCCAATCTGACAGTCTTTCCTTATATCAGAAACTCACCGAGAAACTAACAAGCACACAACCCACACACATCTGTTTACCCAAGCACTTGGTGGAACCCTTATGGTACTGCGAACTTGGAAACACTACAAGATTGCACACGGGGCAATTTACATGGCAATTATCTCTTTGGTATAATACCAATATAATTTTCCCCCTAATTGGAAGTACTTAATACTAGGGGTTTTTTGAGGGGGATAGGACTAAAATTTTATATTACATTGGAGCATACTCAATTAACAATATTATGTTGGTTTCAGGTATACAGCAAAGTGATTCAGTTATACATGTCGCTCAGTCGTGTCCAACTCTTTGTGACCCACGGATTGGGGGCTGCCAGGCTCTTCCGTCCACAGGATTTTCCAGGCAAGAATACTGGAGTGGGTTGCCATTCCCTTCTCCAGAGGATCTTCCCTACCCAGGGATCGAACCCAGGTCTCTCGCACCACAGGCAGACTTTACTGTAAGCCACTAGAGAAGGCTATGCATAAATCTATTCTTTTTCAAATTATTTTCCTATGTAGGTTAATCGAAAATATTAAGCAGCATTCCTGTGCTATACAGTAGGTCCTTGTTAGCTATTTCAAATACAGCAGCGTGTACATGTCAATTCCAAAAGTCTCTAACTATCCCTACCTCCCCCAACACCATTTCCCACTTAATTCAGCTCAGTTCAGTCATTCAGTTGTGTCTGACTCTACAATCCCATGAATCACAGCACGCCAGGCCTCCCTGTCCATCACCAACTCCCGGAGTTCACCCAAACTCATGTCCATCCAGTCGGTAATGCCATCCAGCCATCTCATCCTCTGTCGTCCCCTTCTCCCCCTCCCAGCAACAGGGTCTTTTCCAATCAGTCAACTCTTCGCATGAGGTGGCCAAAGTATTGGAGTTTCAGCCTCAGCATCAGTCCTTCCAAAGAACACCCAAGACTGATCTCCTTTAGAATGGACTGGTTGGATCTCCTTGCAGTCCAAGGGACTCTCAAGAGTCTTCTCCAGCACCACAGTTCAAAAGCATCACTTCTTCAGTGCTCAGCTTTCTTCACAGTCCAACTCTCACATCCATACATGACCACTGGAAAAACCATAGCCTTGACTAGACGGGCTTTTGTTGGCAAAGTAATGTCTCTGCTTTTCAATATGCTCTCTAGGTTGGTCATAACTTTCCTTCCAAGGAGTAAGCGTCTTTTAATTTCATGGCTGCAATCACCACCTACAGTGATTCTGGAGCCCAAAAAAATGAAGTCTGACACTGTTTCCCTGTCTACCCATCTATTTCCCATGAAATGATGGGACCAGATGTCATGATCTTTGTTTCCTGAATGTTGAGCTTTAAGCCAACTTTTTCACCCTCCTCTTTCACTTTCATCGAGGCTTTTTAGCTCCTCCTCACTTTCTGCCATAAGGGTGGTGTCAGCTGCATATCTCAGGTTATTGATATTTCTCCCGGCAATCTTGATACCAGCTTGTGCTTCTTACTACCCAGCGTTTCTCATGATGTACTCTGCATATAAGTTAAATAATCAGGGTGACAATATACAGCCTTGACGTACTCCTTTTCCTATTTGAAACCAGTCTGTTGTTCCATGTTCAGTTCTAACTGTTGCTTCCTGACCTGCATATAGGTTTCTCAAGAGGTAGATCAGGTGGTCTGGTATTCCCATCTCTTTCAGAATTTTCCACAGTTTATTGTGATCCACACAGTCAAAGGCTTTGGCATAGTCGATAAAGCAAAAATAGATGTTTTTCTGGAACTCTCTTGCTTTTTCGATGATCCAGACGATGTTGGCAATTTGATCTCTGGTTCCTCTGCCTCTCCTAAAACCAGCATGAACATCTGGAAGTTCACAGTTCACGTATTGCTGTAGCCTGGCTTGGAGAATAATTCCACAAGATAATGGGGCAGTGCATGCAAGTGGCACCAACAAATTAAAACAGGGCTTCACTGAGAATAACAATGTTAATATTTCATTTCCAGGTCTCTAGAAATATTTAGCATGAAAGTTCATGGATACTCCTAAAACCAGCATGAACATCTGGAAGTTCACAGTTCACGTATTGCTGTAGCCTGGCTTGGAGAATAATTCCACAAGATAATGGGGCAGTGCATGCAAGTGGCACCAACAAATTAAAACAGGGCTTCACTGAGAATAACAATGTTAATATTTCATTTCCAGGTCTCTAGAAATATTTAGCATGAAAGTTCATGGATGTCTCCTACCAAAGATCTCTGTTTTAAAGCAGAATAGTGTAGCTATTAGCAGACAGGCTCTGGCACATGTTGAAGTCCTGAATCCAAATGAAGAGCAGTGTTATTTAGCCTCCTTGTGCTTCAGTCAAAATGAAGATAAAAAACAGTATAGACTTTACATGTTCCTGTGAAGAGCAAATTACTTAATACACAAATATAACAGGGAAGAACAAATCTGACTCATATTAGATCTGTTTCTTTTACTTTAATCTTTGTATTCCATCTCTTTGCCTACAAGAACGTTGCTTATAGCCTGAAAGATACACATCAGCCCATTTCTGAAGACTCTGACCTTTAACAGCATAACACTTTTTCATTCTTTATAAAGATTAAAAATTGCAAAGATAGATTGGGAGTTTGGGATGGACATGTACACACCACTGTATCTAAAACAGATAACCAACAAGGATCTATTGTATAGCACAGGAAATGCTGTTCAACATTCTGTAATAACCTACATGGGAGAATTTTAAAAAGAATAGATTCATGTATATGCATAACTGAAACACTTTGCTGTACACCTGAAACACACACAAGACTGAATTAATCAACTATATCCCAATAGAAAAATTTTTAAAAATTTTAAGTTGCAGAACAGAGAATAATCTTCGTGTTGTTGGAAGTATACAGGAACATCATGACCTGACCTAGATGAACAGCTGCAGGAACGAAGGATTCCCACACCAAGTATGGAGCAACCAACCACACCCCTCCTCTTCTGATATAAAATAAGCCTGAACTCTAACTTAGGCAAGACGGTTCTTTGGGACACAAGTCTACCATCTGCTGGTTTTCTGAATAAAGCGGCTATTCCTTGCCTCAACAACTCTCAATTTATTGGCCTGTCTTGAGGTGAGCAGTCCACACTTGGACTCAGAACTAAAACACTGATTTACAATAGGACCTCTAAGTCTCAATGATGTCACCTACTGTTTCACTTGATTAATGCTTATCAACACCTTAATCAGATGAAACCAAAATCCCAGATGGTGACTTCACAGACACAAACAGTGTGTGACCAGGACTGGAAGTTTCACCTCTAAAGACGTCTTTGTTTCCATTAAAAATTCACAGTGATCTTGGAGCTGTTAATTTTTCCCTTAACAAAGATCGTGACAATTCCTGCCTTCCAGGGAGTATTTCCAAATAGCACCTGGTGGAGTTTAAAAGAAAGAACTAACCAATGGCAGCCAGGGGAGGAAAAGCTGCTCTGTGAGAAGAAGCTAGTGATTTTCCATGAGTAAAGCTTTTGCGTCTTTAGCTCTTGGATGTCTATCTCCTACAACATAAATAATAGGAGCCTGGGCTTCCCTGGTGGCTCAGAAGTTAAAGCGTCTGCCTGCAATGTGGGAGACCTGGGTTTGATCCCTAGGTCAGGAAGATCCCCTGGAGAAGGAAATGGCAACCCACTCCAGTATTCTTGCCTGGAGAATCCCATGGACGGAGGAGCTTGGTGGGCTACAGTCCACGGGTCGCAGAGTCGGACACGACTGAGCGACTTCACTTCACTTCACTTCACTGGGAAGTACAAGATTCCTATTAAAAACAGACTTCATGGGTGGTCCAGTGATTAAGACCAAGCTTCCACTGCAGGGGAGGTGGGTTCAATTCCTGACTGGGGAACTAAGATACTGCATGCTGAGTGGCACAACCAAATAAAAGAAAATAAAAATATTCCTGATAAGAGGCAATAAAAATATCTTTCAGTTCTGATGCGTCATGGGGGCTGGGTCTCACAATGAAAGATGTGAGTGACATATACATTATATATGTACAACATGCATGTAACATATATTTTGCACATAAATTGAGAAAGTTTTATGCTGTCATGAGGAATTTTATTTAGTGGCCAAGTTTAAGCAACCAATTTCAAGCACATGTGCATGTATATACGTATGGGTTGTTGTTGTTCAGTTACTCAGCCATATCCAGCTCTTGATCCCATGGACTGCAGCACACCGGGCTTCCCTGTCCTTCACCATCTCCCAAAGTTGTTTCACATTCATGTCCATTGAGTCAGTGATGCCGTCCAACCATCAGTTCTTCCCAGCATCGGGGTCTTTTCCAATGAGTCGGCTCTTCACATCAGGTGGCCAATGTATTGGAGCTTCAACTTCAGCATTAGTCCTTTCAATGAAAACTCAGGGTTGATTTCCTTCAGGATTAACTGGTTTGATCTCCTTGCAGTCCAAGAGACTCTCAAGAGTCTTCTCCAACACCACAGTTGGAAAGCATCAATTCTTCAATGCTCAGCCTTTTTATGGGTGTGTATATATGTATATGCATATGCACATATGCATGTTTAAAGGGAGGGACCTCTCACGGGTCCACACTTTCCCTTTATAATCTGCAGAACCAGGCTTCTCAGTGGCACCAGTGGTAAAGAACCCGCCTGCCAATGCAGGAGACATAAGAGACATGGGTTCGATCCCTGAGTCAGGAAGATATCCTGGATGAGGAAACGGCTAGCCNGGTCCACACTTTCCCTTTATAATCTGCAGAACCAGGCTTCTCAGTGGCACCAGTGGTAAAGAACCCGCCTGCCAATGCAGGAGACATAAGAGACATGGGTTCGATCCCTGAGTCAGGAAGATATCCTGGATGAGGAAACGGCTAGCCACTCCAGTATTCTTGCCTGGAGAATCCCCATGGACAGAGGAGCCTTGCGAGCTACAGTCCATAGGGTCGCATAGAGTCAGACACAACTGAAGCGACCTAGCATGCACGCATGCTAAGATTTACAAATACAAAGATGAAAAGACAATATAATCTACAGTCCTAACCTGACGTATGGGCCTTGGGTGTCAACACAAAAGAACTGAGGAGCACAAACCTGTGGGCATCCTGGACCAAAGCAAAGGTCGATACATCACATCTATAGCTCAGGGCCTTTGCTGACATTCTTTCCCATAAACTGGATTTCATACTTGACTTGACTCTCTTCCAAAGGTAGGAAAAAATACAGGAGCAGAAGGGGTGAATAAGCAGAATTATCAAACACATTTTCCAAAATTTTGCATATAGCCTCAGATTTTAGAATCACAGCATTACCATCCAAGCACAAAACCTAAATCAGCAGGGTTGATTCTTAGGTCTCTAGATTAATGATGACGATAAGACTTCCATACACCAATCTATGAATGTGGCTCTCCAATGCAACATCAGCTCTGACCCCACGGCTAAGACCTGCCCTACAGTTCCAGCTTTATCAGGATCTCTGCCTACACATACACCAGCCTGAAAATCAATGACATCATCCTGACCTGCAAATCACCTCCACCCACTGATGTCCCTCTATTAATAATGTAACAGGGAAGAATAAAATCTCACTCCATATTGGATCTGTTTCTTTTACTTTAACCTCTGCTTTCTCTTGCTTCTGTTATTATAATCACACATAAAGGCTCGCCTCTGGGAACCCTGCCCCTCTGTCTGAAGGTGAAACTAAAGTGCCTTTGTTCAGTTGTGCACGGCTTCAGGAAAGAAGAAATCAACACATCCCCTCCCCTATGCTGGCCAAACCAGGAGATATTTTGCAAAATCTATGGCTTTTTTACTTCACTTCCTCTCTTCCTCCCCCTATCTGTTCTATAAAAGAAACTAGCATCCAGACCCCAATAAAATGGTACTCTAGGAGTGTAATCTGCCATCTCTCAAAGGCCTGGCTCTCCAAATCAAGCCACTAGTCCTTGCCTCAACACCTCATTTCCTGATTATTGCCCTGCTGTGCAGCGAGCAAAAGGAGCTTGAACTCAGGAACAATAATAACAATCATAGTTCCAGTCACACCAACGTAAAACCCCTTGAGTCATCTCTGATAAACTGTTCTCAAATGTCCAGGAACAGGTCAGACTCTACAAGCGCAAAAAGATGGCTGCCCTGGGTTAACACTGGTCACAGCTGAGATGTTACCTGAATGTGCACTGTACTTATGGCTCGTTCATAAAACCAACCATAACACACACCATAAATCTATTTGTGTAGGCAGAGGTTGTGGTAAGGGCAGACTGCATATACAGGTTTTGTAAAAAGACAGAAGCAAGTGACTCTGGATGAATACAAATGACGTCACGGTGACTCCTGATCAAGGTCGGTTCAGGTTCAAGCAGCCTCTACGCATCTCCCTCCATGGCCACACCTTCCTCCCTAAGCATCTATTGTTTCCTTGCCCTCCTGACAGCTGTCAGAGAGTTTAGGGCAGCACTGTCTGATAAATTATACACAAGTCACATGTATAATTTTAAGTTGTCTGGTAGCCACACTGAATGGTTACCAAAGAGGGAAAGCGGGAAAGAGACAAATAGGAGCTTGGGATTAAAATATATGCACTACTATATATAAAACAGATAACTAACAAGGACTTATTGTATAGTACAGGGAACTATACTCAATAGCTTCTAGGAATGGAAAAGAACCTGAAAAAATTATATATACATGTATAACTGAATCACTTTGCTGTATACCTGAAACTAACACAATACTGTCAATGAACTATATTTCAGTAAAAAAAAAAAAAAGCTTTTTAAAAGATAGAAAGAAAAAAGGGAGCTAGATCGGCAGACTGTCATACTAAGTGAACTAAGTAGGAGAAAGAAAAATATATCATATCACATATATACAGAATCCAAAAAAAATTTTTTAATGTTACAGATGAACTTATTTATAAAACAGAAACAAACTCACAGACTTACAGAATGAACTTACGGTTACCAAGGGGGAAGGGTAGAAGGGAGGGATATATATATAGCTGATTCCCTTTGCTGTACACCTGAAACTAATACAACACTGTTAATCAACAGTACTCTAATATAAATTAATTTTTAAAATGTTTATTCAACTATAATTGATTTACAGTTGTGTTAGTTTCTCCTATACAGCAAAGAGAATCATATGTATATATATCATACATACATATACATATATTATACATATATCAATACATATATCCACTCTTTTTTAGATGCTATTCCCATACAGGTCATTACAGAGTATTGAAGAGAGTTCCCTGTGCCATAGAGTAGATTCTTATTAGTTATCTATTTTATATACAGCAGTACACATATGTCAATCCCAATGTCCCAATTTATTCCTTCCTCTCCTCTCTCAGGGAGAAAGCAATGGCAACCCACTCTAGTATCCTTGCCTGGAAAATCCCATGGACGGAGGAGCCTGGTGGGCTGCAGTCCATGGGGTCGCAAAGAGTTAGGCACAACAGAGTAACTAACACTTACACTAATGTTCACTGCAGCACTGTTTANCTCTCTCAGGGAGAAAGCAATGGCAACCCACTCTAGTATCCTTGCCTGGAAAATCCCATGGACGGAGGAGCCTGGTGGGCTGCAGTCCATGGGGTCGCAAAGAGTTAGGCACAACAGAGTAACTAACACTTACACTAATGTTCACTGCAGCACTGTTTATGATAGCCAGGACATGGAAGCAACCTAAATGTCCACTGAGGGAGGAATAAAGAACGGAAATTAATTTTAACCAGATATTTGATATCATCTAATACATTTAAAGTAGTATCATTTCAACATGTAATCAATATTGAAAAACCACTAATGAAATATTTTACATTCTTTTTGCCAGTCTTTGAGATCTGGTATATATTTTACACTTACAAAACATCTCAATTCCCACGAGCCATGTTTCAAGTGTTCAAAACCCATGTGCGGTGAGAGGGGCTACCATGGTGGACACAAATCCCTCCAAATAATGATTATTTCAAATACATCCCCATGTGCTCCACAGGCCCCTTCTCTTTCTGAGATTCTTTGCTGGCCCTTGCCTATTCTCTCCACCCACATTCTATGTTGCAGTTGGACTAATCTACCCAAAACAATCTGACTCACTTGCCCAAGGTATTAGCCATATTTGTACTGTCAACACTTACCACAAACCAGACATTCAATAAATGTTAAATAATCAATTGATTAAATACACCAGGATGAAACCCAGGTCCCTTAAAATGACATTCAGGTTGAGCCTTTAACTCTTCCACCTTCTTTGTAAATCCTCTACCCTCATTTCCAAAATTTCAGTGAAGGTAGAACGTGAACATTCCATGTCTTCAGGAATACCAGCTCCACTACATGGTAAATATATTTAAATATGTTTGTGTTAAAATGTTCTGATACAGGGACTCCCCGGTGGTCCCCTGGCTGAGACTCTACCCTCTCAATGCAGGGGGCCGAGTTCAAACCCTGGTCAGGGAACAAGATCCCACCTGGGACAACTAAGAGTCTACCTGACTTAACAAGGATCGAAGACCTTTCATGCTACAACTAAGACCCAGTGCAGCCAAAATAAATAGTTTTAAGGACTTTAGAAAAATAAAGTAAAACACTCTGATACATACTGAAAGGAAAGGTCAGACCCCTATCAGTGGTTAAGATTAAATACAACTCTCCAAATACATTCAGAGCACATAGCAAGCAGCTTTCCAGCGGATGCTGTAGAAAGTCTCTAACCACGCCCACTGGCATTCACTCCCACTCTTGCTGGTCAGCACACTGATGGAAACAAATGTCTGATGCTACCTGGTCACAACCTCATGCCTCCTTATCTCTACTCCACCAGGACTCCCCTCACCTATCTCTTCCACACCCCCTCTCCCATTTCAGATGCCAGGAAGACCACCCTGACTGGTGAGAAGCAGAATTCCCTAAACTTCATGTGACCTTAAAAGTGGCACAATTCTCCTGGCATCGATTACACCCACTCACCATTGTTAGGTGGCCAGTTATCTCTCTGCCCTTACAGCACAGAATCCTTGAGGGCAGGGACTCTATTTCCTACAGCTTCCAACACCCTAGTGTGATTTCCCGCTGACAGATGGACGAACAGAGTGTGCAGCCAATTCTGCTTCAGGTCACACAGTGTGCAGGAGAAAACATAAAAAATGAAAAAGTAAAGAGTTCAACACAAACGTAAGTATGTAAAATCATCCCACAATGACCTCATGGGTGATGAGTTTATAATAATATGATAAGCAATGGAAAACAATTACAAATTTAGGGTGAGGAGAACACAGGAAAATGTTTACTAACATCATGCCACACTCTACGTTCGTTTCAATGTTGAATGTAAATGTTTAAGAAAAGCTTACTAATAAAAGCATAGTTAGGGGAAACCAGTATTCAAGTGAAGAGTCATAAAGTAAAACATATGCTCTGAACAATGGCCTAATAAAATAAGCTGAAATAAATAACTCTTAAAATAAAACATCATTTTAAAAGTCTAAATTCTTGCTTGACACTAGTTAGAATTTTAAAAATGGACTTTGCCAAAACATTGAAGGAAACCATTCAGTCCTGATAATTCAGTACTTCACTTAGGTTTTTAAAAAAACGGTGAAAGTCAAAAGTATTGACTGGTAAAAAGCATCATCAATGATTTTCTTTGAGAAATATTTCCCTCGTACGTTAAGTATTATATAAACATTCCTGATTTCTTTGGACTACTTTAGCCATTTGGATGACAGACATTAATAATTAAGTCCAGTACAAAAGTGCGCTCTGTACCCATCATACAAGCTATAAATGTCCAACTTGTTGTTCTTATTTTGAAATGTATTACATACACTAGATGCAAATAAATTTTTAAATTACTAAATCCTCAAGGACTTCCCTGGTGGTCCAATATTTAAGACTTCACCTTCCAAAGCAGAGGGTGCAGGTTCGATGCTTGGTCAGCGAGCTAACATGTCTTGCAGCCAAAATAAATAAATAAAACAGGAGCAATATTGTAACTAATTTAATAAAGACTTTAAAATGGTCCACATCAAAAAAATTTTTTAAGTAAATAAATAAATTGCTAAAAAATTAAATTATATATTAATACACATTGTAAAATCACCCTGTTAAAATCACTCTCTTTAAATTCCATTGTTAAATATTTGAGTGGTTCTCTTTATTCTTCCTCCTGCTTTCTCTTTATCATCACAGAATACAACCACATTATCAGGAAAAGATGCATAACTGGGATAGACTGCAATTTATTACATGGCTTTTTCTAGAACCAAGAATACATTAACTAACACTCCATTTAAAAATAAAAAATCACAGCTCAAGATCATACATCCTAAGAAGCCATTTTCTCTCATCCATCATTACATTTTTCTTATTTTAATAAGCTCTTTTCACAAAAAGATCATTCTCCTAAAGTGCCTATAATGCTAAATTTTAAGAGGTAAGGTATGAGAGGTGTCTCCATTGTGTATATTTTTTCTTCAATTGGCTCACCTAGGAGCAGGTTAGAAGGAAATGTCAGTAAAAGGTCACAGCACAAAGAGATTCTATTAACAGTAACAGGAAGTTCATTCTATACATCAAAAGCCAGAAAACAGAATCAGGGAAACCACTTATGCACAGAGTATTTGGGTGAGTAAGAATTCATTTAAATATTGGCTTCAGTCATAACAGAGTAAGAACTTGCCTACAGAAATTCGCGTACCCAAGCCCATTTTTGCAAAAGTCAGGGCAAATGTAGTTATGATAGGAATATAGGGTTGCTGCTGCTAAGTCGCTTCAGTCATGTCTGACTCTGTGTGACCCCATAGATGGCAGCCCACCAGGCTCCGCCGTCCTTGGGATTCTCCAGGCAAGAACACTGGAGTGGGTCACCATTTCCTTCTCCAGTGCATGAAAGTGAAAAGTGAAAGTGAAGTCACTCAGTTGTGCCCAACCCTCAGCGACCCCATGGACTGCAGCCTACCAGGCTCCTCCATCCATGGGATTTTCCAGGCAAGAGTACTGGAGTGGGGTGCCATTGCCTTCTCCGAGGAATATAGGGTAGATGACACCAAATTAACAAATGGGAAGCCTTTTTTTTAATCCCTAAGAATAGAGAACATGCTGCTGCTACTGCTGCTGCTGCTAAGTCACTTCAGTCGTGTCCGACTCTGTGTGACCCCATAGACGGCAGCCCACCAGGCTCCCCCATCCCTGGGATTCTCCAGGCAAGAACACTGGAGTGGGTTGCCATTTCCTTCTCCAATGCATGAAAGAGAAAAGTGAAAGTGAAGTCGCTCAGTCTGTCCGACTGTTAGCGACCCCATGGACTGCAGCCCACCAGGCTACTCCGTCCATTGGATTTTCCAGGCAAGAGTACTGGGGTGGGGTGCCATTGCCTTCCCCGAGAGAACATCCAACCAACAGCAAAAACAGAGAAACTGTCTATGCAATTGGCTACACTGGCAGAGGACAGAAGGACAGCCAACCTAATTTTATCCATCATAATAAAAGTTTCAACAGCACATGTGAAACAACAGCAGTTTCAACTGTTCTGAAGCCATGTTAAAGGTTCACGATGTATAAAACCAGTATTTTTGCCAAGACACAAATTTTGCTGATTGGTGAGACCCAGTCAGTCAGCCAGTCTGTCAGTGTGGTTTTGCTGTAATCACCAAACTGTATACGCTGATTTTCAAAAAGCAATAAAAAAGAGAAAAAAGAAAAAGTTTTGTTTCCCTGAGAAATGAGAAAAACGGCCCCAGAAAGAAAGCCAAGTACTGTGAAGAGATCTTTTTCGAACTTGTTATATATAACAAATTCAATTCAACATTTTATGCCTTACTTTATCCAAAACTTTGAATTTTTTGGTTAAGAAATATATATATTTATAATGTTATATAAATAATGTTATACATAATAATAGCATATATATCATGTTATATTTTATATCTATTAAGAACATATATTATATATAAATGGAATTTTCCAAGCAAGAATACTAGAGTGGGTTGCCATATCCTCCTCCAGGGGAGCTTCCTGACCCAGAGATTGAATCTGCATCTCCTGGGGCTTCTGCATTGACAGGTGGATTCTTTACTGCTGAGCCACCTGGACTGAGCCATTATATATAAATATATATAACATGTTTATATATTATATAAATATGGTGTTGGTTTAGTCACTGAGTCATGTCCGACTCTTGCGATCCCATGGACTATAGCCTGTCAGGCTCCTCTGTCCATGGGATTCTCCAGGCAAGAATACTGGAGTGGGTTGCCATTTCCTCCTCCAGGGGATCTTCCTGACCCAGGAATCGAACCCGGGTCTCCTCCATTGCAGGCAGATGATCTATCAACTGAGCTATGAGGGAAGCCCCATATACAGCCCCATATATAGCCCTATATATATATAAATATATATATTACATTCATATTACATACAAACATATATTTATATTATATATAAGCATATATGTTATATATATAATATATACATGTCTATATTATAAATATATATATTTCTTAACCAAAAAATTCAAAATGATTAAGCCATGGAATGTTGAATTTGTTAGTGACTTAGTTGTATGATGTAACCAATTACACCACAAACTGTATGTAAAACAAGGCAATGGAGGTTCATGGTAATCATTAAGGAGAAAGGATGTGAAATTAACATGTTTGCAGGTTTAAAAAAAACTCAGTTAAAGGAAATAAAGAAATACGATGCACTGAGTAAAACATGGAATGTAAACAGAAGTTAGGCAGGAAGTACCTTCATAATGGCACAGTAAGCCAAATCAAAAACACCTGGTATAATGGTCATGGATTGGAAGACCCAATATAGTCAAGATGCCTATTCACCCCCAAATTCCTACACAGGTTTAATGCAGTTCTTTTCAAAATCCCAGTGAGATATATTGGTAAATATAGACAAGACTATTCTAAAATGCATACGGAAAGGCAAAGGAACTACAATGATAAAGCAATGTTGAAAAAGAGGAATAAAGTGGGAGGAAACATTTCAGTACTTATTAAGTGGCTATAGTATTCAAGACCATGTAGTGAAGAAGGAATTCATAGGGCCTGGACTCCATCTTAGGCCTGTTCATGCTGATCATGCTCGGCCACCTTTCCAATGGACTCTGAACTCTGTGCTTAGTGCCTATGACAACAACAACAGAAGGACAAAACCCCCTCCAGACCGGGGAACCTTGAAGATCGTACCTAGGTTACTCATCGCCTAAGAGAAAACATGCACTAATCACCCCTTCCTCCAGACAGGCCATAAATTTTTCTGTTTCTATCGGAGTGTAACCTCGGGTTTATTGATTATTGGCTAATTGTTTGAGCACATGAGCACAAAGCACGTGAATCATGGGGTTATTGGGATTATATTGTCCTTGCTTTATGTAAGTCTCAAGGAATTTAGAGTGGTGGGTTCAGAAACGTACACATGGAGTATAAAAGATTTTCACAAATGCTGGTCGGGGTCCTTGGCTAAGAGGAGACTCTGCCTTGGGCCCGCCGGTGTAATAAACCGCACTCCACTATCTGCATTGTCCTTCTGAGTGAGTTTGTTTCCCGGAACGCATGGCTACAACAGTAGGAGAATTACCTGGTGGTCCAGTGGTTAAGACTCTATGCGTCCAATACAGTGGGCACAAGTTTGACCCTTAGTCAGGGAAGATCCTGTATCCCACCAAAAAATAAACTGGAAAAGAAAAGGACTGTAGTACTGATGAACAGACAAATAGATGATGGAGCAGATTATAGAACCCAGAAACAGTCCCATACAAGTAAGGCCAAGTGATGAAAACAGGAAGACTATCACAAGAGAATCTGCATCTAGAAAATGAATCAAATGCAAATTTTATTACTAAAAAATGAATACTGAAAATTCAAGAATTCAGTAGATGGGTTTACCAGCTAACTGGACAAAGCAGAAGAGATTTGTGAACTGGCAGAAAGGTGGGAAGGAAATTTCCGTATTGAAGCACACAGAGATAAAGGAGAAAAATACAGAAGAGAATACAAAAAAGACATGGATAAAAAAAGCAAAATACAAACTGGAGTCCCAAAAGTGGAAGAGAGAGAAAATGAGACAGAAGCAACTGTTTGAATAAATACTGGCCAAGAATTTTCCAAAAGGGATGAACAATATCAAGCCACAAATCCCAAACAGAATAAAAAGAATGAAAATATCTCCTTTAAAAATTAAAAAAACATTAAACAACTTTAAAAAAACAATAAGACTTACAGCTGATCCCTCAAATAGAAACAACGAAACCCAGAAGAGCTGAAAGAAAAACCACCAGCAACGGTCAATTCTAAAAACTGAGCAGATTTATCGTTAGTAGACTCAGGATAAAAGAAATCTGAAGAAAGTTCTTCAGGCAGGAGAAAAATGATCTCACATGTAAGCATGGTAATGCAAGAACGAATCTAAAACCAGTCTAACATACTGGTAAATCTAAATGAATAGTGACTGTTTAAAAAAAAAAAAAACAGTAACAAACTTGTGGTTACCAAAGGGGATAGTATGGGAAGGGTATATAAATTAGGAGTTTGGGATTAACATATACACACCACTTTACATAAAACAGGCTTCCCGAAATACAGGCGAGCTGGCTAGGAGGGCTCCCCCAAGTCTCCACCTCTGCACCCTAGAGCTCCAGGTTTAGAGGCTCGGGAAAGTGATTTACCCCCTGGCAGCCACCATTCTACTCTGTTTCCATGAATACAACTTTTCAAAATTCCACATACAGAGTATCAGTGGCTCTTCTAAGGGGAACCTGTGCAGTGAAAACAATCACTGGACTGGAAATTGAGAGCTGGGTGCTCATTTTCATCTCTTCCACCAAATTACCTTGTGACACCGGAGATCAAGCCCTGAGCCTTTAGAGTGGGAGCCCTGACTCCAAGACCCTAGACTACCAGAGAACTAACCCCAGGGAGCATCAAATAGTGAGAACTCACACAAAGGAAACCACCTGAATACCAGACCCAGCATCACCCAACCACCAGTGGCACCCTGTGCAGGACGCCTCATCTAAACAACAAACCAAACAAAAATACAGACCCAACCATCAGCAGACGGGATCACCCCCTCACTCAGCCTTGGCCATCAGAGGAAAAACAAGAAAAACTCAGCACAAATCTCACCCTATACGAAGCTTACACAAACCAAAGGAAACCACCTGAATACCAGACCCAGCATCACCCAACCACCAGTGGCACCCTGTGCAGGACGCCTCATCTAAACAACAAACCAAACAAAAATACAGACCCAACCATCAGCAGACGGGATCACCCCCTCACTCAGCCTTGGCCATCAGAGGAAAAACAAGAAAAACTCAGCACAAATCTCACCCTATACGAAGCTTACACAAACCACTGGACCAAACTTAGGCGGGCAGAAACCAAAAGGAAGAAAGAATTCAACCTTGAAGCCTGGGAAAAGGCAACCTCAATCTCAATAAGTTTTAAAAAAATGATGAAAAGGCAGAGAAACATTATACAAATGAAGGAACAAACTAGAAACACAGAAGTCCAAATAAATGAAGAGGAAACAGGCAAGCTACCTAAAAAAGAATTCAGAATAATGATAGCAAAGATGATCAAAAACCCTGAAAACCAAATGGAGAAAATGCAAGAATCAATCAACAAAGACCTAGAAGAATTAAAGAAGAAACAGAGAGATAAAATGGGCTTCCCTGGTGGCTCAGCTGGTAAAGAACCCACCTGCAATGCAGGAGACCTGCCTTTGATCCCTGGGTTGGGAAGATCCCCTAGAGAAGGGAACGGCTACCCACTCCAGCATTCTGGCCTGCCTGGAGAATTCTATGGACTGTATAGTCCATGGGGTTGCAAAGAGTCGCACAGGACTGAGCAATTTTCACTTTCACTTTTCACATATAAAACAGAAAAACAACAAGGACCTACTGTATAGCACAGGGTTCAATATCTTGTAATAACCTATAATAGAAAGAATCTGAAAAAGAACAGATATACATATACACATATATGTATAAATGAATCGCCATTCTGTATATCTGAAGCTAACGCAACATTGTAAATTAACTGCTTCAATTTTTAAAAATGGTTTTAAAAAGTTTGAGCATATGTATACTCTAGTCAGCAATTCCACTCACAGGTGTACACCAACTAGAAAGTACGCACACCTATATTTAACAGGTTCATTTAACTATTTAATATTTGAGAACACCAATACCAGTTTTAATCCTAATAGAGAAAGCAGCAAACAACTCAATGTCTATCCACAAACTGTTGCATTGTTATTGTTGCTGTTGCTGTTCAGCAGCTAAGCCGTGTCTCTTTGTAACCCCGTGGACTGCAGCACACTAGGCTTCCCTCTCCTTCATTATCTCCTGGAGTTTGCTGAAACTCATGTTTATTGAGTCAGTGATGCTATTTAACCATCTCCTTCTCTGCCACCCGCTTCTTTTGCCTTCAATCCTTCCTAGCATCAGAGTCTTTTCCAGTGAGCTGACTCTTTACAACAGGTGGTGAAAGCATTGGAGTTTTAGCATCAGTCCTTCCAGTGAATATTTGGATTGATTTCCTTTAGGATTGACTAACGGGGAAGGCAATGGCACCCCACCCCAGTACTCTTGCCTGGAAAATCCAATGGACGGAGTAGCCTGGTGGGCTGCAGTCCATGGGGTCGCTAACAGTCGGACAGACTGAGCGACTTCACTTTCACTTTTCTCTTTCATGCATTGGAGAAGGAAATGGCAACTCACTCCAGTATTCTTGCCTGGAGAATCCCAGGGACGGGGGAGCCTGGTGGGCTGCCGTCTATGGGGTCACACAGAGTCGGACACGACTGAAGTGACTTAGCAGCAGCAGCAGCAGCAGGATTAACTAATTTGATCTCCTTGCAGTCCAAGGGACTCTCAAGAGTCTTCTCCAGCCCCATAATTCAAAAGCATCAATTCTTCAGTACTCAGCCTTCTTTATGGTCCAACTCTCACATCTGTACATGACCACTGAAAAAACCACAGCTTTGATATATATGGATCTTCGTCGCCAAAGTGATATCATTGCTATTTAATATGCTGTCTAGGTTTGTCATAGCTTCCTTTCAAGGAGCAAGCATCTTTTAATTTCACAGCTACAGTCACCATCTGCAGTGATTTTGGAGCCCAAGAAAATAAAATCTGCCACTATTTCCATTTTTTCCCCTTCTATTTGCCATGAAATGATGGAACCAGATGCCATGATCTTAGTTTTTAGAATGCTTCATTTTAAGCCAGCTTTTTTACTCTCTTTACGCTTATCAAAGGGCTCTTTAGTTCCTCTGCACTGTCTGCATTGGAATGGTATCATCTGGGTGTCTGAAGTTGTTGGTATTTCTCCTGGAAATCTTGATTCCAGCTTGTGATTCATACAGCCTGACATTTCACATAAGAGATGTGGGTTTGATCACTTGGTAGAGAAGCTCCCCTGGAGGAGAAAATGGCAACCCACTCCAGTATCCTTGCCTGGAGAATCCCATGGACAGAGGTGCCTGGCAGGCGACAGTCCATGGGGTCACAAAGAGTTGGACATGACTGAAGGGACTTAGCCCTGAAGTATGCACATTCTACTTGACTCCACGGATATAATCAGATATATAACACAAAGTCCTTGTCTGCTAGTAGCTCTTCCTAAGACTTAACTTGCCTCTCACAGACTCTTTTTTTTCCTATTAAAGTTTTAAGTACATTAAAAAAAACTGTTAAAATTAAAGTGTGGTATAAAACATTCATGTACAGTAAAGTACGTATATCGGAAAAGTACAGCTTGGAGAACTTCTGCAATGTGAACACACGTGTGTTACCACTACTCAGATCAGATCTAGAAGCCTCCCTCAGATTCCTGCGCAGTAAGTACCTGCATCTCCAAAGGTACCACTAATCTGACTTCTAGCAAAATAGGTTTGTTCTGCCTGTTTTTACAGTTTATATAAGTACCATATATGCTCTTTTGTGGTTGCTTTCTTTGGCTTAATATTGTGCCTGTGAGAGGCATCTGATGCTGGCTCATAATTGTCATCGCTCAATGCTGCAAAAGTAGGAAGAGATACCTGGAGTTAACAGCAAGTTTTGCCTTGGAGGACAAAATGAAGCAGGGCAAAGGCTAAGGAAGAGTTTTGTTAAGAGAACACACAACACAAGAGAAGACTCTACACATGGACGTCACCAGATGGTCATTATTGAAATCAGATTGATTATATTCTTTACAGCCAAAGATGGAGAAGCTCTATACAGTCAGCAAAAACAAGACCAGGAGCTGACTGTGGCTCAGATCATGAGCTCCTTATTGCAAATTCAGGCTTAAATTGAAGAAAGTAGGGAAAACCATTCAGACATTCAGGTATGACCTAAATCAAATTCTTTATGATTATACAGGCTTCCCTGATAGCTCAGTCGGCAAAGAATCTGCCTGCAATGCAAGAGACCCCAGTTCGATTCCTGGGTTGGCAACATCTGCTGGAGAAGGGATAGGCTACCCACTCCAGTATCCTTGGGCTTCCCGTGTGGCTCAGCTGGTAAAGAATCTGCCCACAATGCGGGAGACCTGGGTTCGATCCCTGGGTTGGGAAGATCCCATGGAGAAGGGAAAGGCTACCCACACCAGTATTCTGGCCTGGAGAATTCCACAGACTGTATAGTTCATGGGGTCGCAAAGAGTTGGACACCACTGAGTGACTTTCACTTCCCTTCACTATGATTATACAGTGGACGGGACTAATACATTCAAGGGACTAGATATGACAGAGGGCCTGAAGAGCTATGGACAGAGGCTCATAACATTGTACAGGAGGTGGTGACCAAAATCATCCCAAAGAAAAAGAAATGCAAGGAAGTAAAGTGGTTTTCTGAGGAGGCTTAACAAATATCTGAGGAAAGAAGAGAAGTGAAAAGCAAGGGAGAAAGGGAAAGATATACCCAACAGAATGCAGAGTTCCAGAGAAACGCAACGAGACACAAGAAGGCCTTCTTAAATGAACAATGCAAAGAACTAGAGGGAAACAACAGAATCAGAAAAACTAGAGATCTTTTCAAGAAAACTGGAGGGATCAAGGGAACATTTCATGCAAGGATGGGCACAATAAAGGACAGGAACAGTAAGGACCTAAGAGAAGCAGAAGAGATTAAGAAGAGGTGGCAAGAATACACCGGAGAACTACACAAAAAAGGGCTTAGTGACCAGGATAACCACGACAGTGTGGTCACTCACCAAGAGCCAGACATCCTGGAGTGTGAAGTCAAGCAGGCCTTAGGAAGCATTACTACAGTCAAAGCTAGTGGAGGTGATGGAATTCCAGCTGAGCTTTTTCAAATCCTAAAAGGCGATGCTATGAAAGTGCTGCACTAAATGTTATCAGCAAATTTGGAAAACTCAGCAGTGGCACTAGTGGTAAATAACCTACCCACCAATGCAGGAGCGCCACCTAGGAAGCCCCATCTGGGCAAAAGGGGCCAAGGAAGCTGCAGAACAGGATGCTGCAAAGAAAAAATAAAGTGCTGCTGGCAACTGAGATTAAAAAGAATACAAAAGAAGAAAGGTTTAAGATAAGCTCATAGCCCCTCACAAATACTTGACACACAGGAGGTAGTAAATATTAATCCATCGTTGGTAAATGCAGGAATATGCATACACAGATAACTGTGGTCCCATCCAATACATTCATAATATCACCATTCAATGAAAACATCAGTTTAACATATGGTCAATCCAATATTTATAGCCTTCATAATGAACTGGAGAAACCACAAATCAATTAAATAAAAATGTAGTTAAATAAAAATGAGAGCCTGAAAACTTTTAATTCATCACCTACCTCAAAAAATATAGCCTCTGTCTCCTATAATTTACAGTAACTTCTCTTCTCTCTTCCTCACCCACATGAAAAACTGCTACACTTGTGATATTTCAGTTCATGACACAGAAGAATCTTATCAAAAAGACTCGAGCAATCATTTTCCCCTACCCATAAAAATTGGCTGAATTTATCTAACCTTAAAACTAGATTCCATTTATCCACAGTACCAGGCCCTTCCTTGGAAGTTGTCCTGCTAAATTAAGCAGAGTTCTTGACTCTGATGATCTGAACAAGTGGAAGAGGGTGCCATTATTCATTTTCTCTTTTACGCAAAGATCTGCAAATCCTTCTCTTTGATTTATGTAGCAGGCTCTTTTGGTCAGACTTTAGTTTGCTCCATTATTCATATCAGAAGGCAACAGCATAAACCATCACTAATGCTAAGATCTGAAAATCCATTTCTGTATCCTGAGTCTATCCTCAGTCATCCAGCTTGCCTACATACACACCACCCCCTCTTACAAAACTCTGGGCTTCTGACTGCTCACATGTACAGAGAAAGAGAGACGGGATGGCCCTGCTCTGTCCCTACTGTGTGCCTGCATGAAGCCGGTGTCCTGTACTGAATCGGTACCATTCTCTACCAACATTCATGGCTTTGCCAGGGGCCTCTCCAGAGCCGTACTTCTGTTTGTGAGATCTTATGCCCGATTTCTTGTTCTGCCAACCAAATGAAATTCTCAAAATGTTGTTCTGTTGCAAAAGTCCTTGGCAGGACCAAAACTGGAAGATGTTCTACTAACAGTAGACACAGTACTGTTATCATTCTACAGTGAAAATGTTGGGAAGCTGTCTCACCATCTTCTAATTTGTGCTTGAGTGTCACCACCCTCATCTCCCCTTCTTTCGACCAGGATCCGGAAGCAGTACAACCAGGCAAAAAAGACAGTAGGGTCCCAAGGGTAGAGAGGAAGAAGTCTCCAGATTATATGGCCCAACGCCTCTTTTCCTTCCATTAGTTTCCAAAACCCTCTTTTACATTTGCACAAGAGTAATTTCCTTCTCTAAGAAAGGAGGCAGAACTGGACAGGTGTGACTGGGTAAGTCTGAGTGAGAGCCCATTCTAACATATAATTCTGGCACCGAGAAGAGTGAAAGGTAGAGTCCTTGACCTTTAAACTCTGAGGATCTCCCATGTCCAGCAAATCCTGGCAGTCCTGGGCCTGGCTGGGCAAGACCAAGAAACAGATAGCATGACTGAACACCTCACCTAGTGCATTACTGGTTGAAGAAAGTTCTTAAAAAAGTACAGACTACGTAAATTTAACTAACATTTGGCATACACATATACATCACTTGGGACTTCCCCGGTGGCTCAGACGGTAAACCGTCTGCCTGCAATGCGGGAGACCTGCGTTCGATCCCTGGGTTGGGAAGATCTCCTGAAGAAGGAAATGGCAACCCACTCCAGTACTCTTGCCTGGAAAATTCCATGGACGGAGGACCCTGGTAGGCTGCAGTCCATGGGTTCGCAAAGAGTTGGACACAACTGAGTGACATTTACTTTTACTTTATTATACATCACATACCTATGTGTGCTGCAGTGTGCTAAGATGCTTCAGTTGTGTCCAACTCTCTGCGATCCTATGGTCGTAGCCCACCAGGCTCCTCTGTCCATGGTATTCTCCAGGCAAGAATACTGGAGAGGGTCGCCATGCCCTCCTGCAGGGTATCTCCCCAGCCCAGGAATTGAACCCACGTCTCTTACATCTTCTGCATTGGCAGAAGGGTTCTTTGCCACTAACACCACCACTAGAAAAGGTAAGAGGTGCTGTATCTAACCTGATAGAGGCAAAGGTGATGTACTTTTATCTTAATTATGTGTCTGACACATGGTTAGCATGCAGTTTGGCTAGTTGAGAAGATCCTATAATAACCACCATCTCAAAAGGCGTTTTCTTTTCAGACCTTGTTGTGAAAATGATTGAAGCCCTGAAGAGATTAAGACAATTCTTTGTTGTTAAGTGCAGACATCTGTTGAAAGCTTTTACTTTTATATCACTGATGTTAAGTATGAAACCAACTGGGATTTGCACACTTAAATGCTATATATACTTACTGCTCAAATTTTTGTTCAAAACAGATCTTTGCAAGCTATAAATTGTATCAGTGGTGTGCTGCCAATTAAATTAACATGTAAGCTTTATGGGAATTAAAATATCTCAGAAAAATGTAAATTGCTTAATTCTCTGAAAAATTACTGAAATTGACATAGCCAGCTAAACTATGTATCACAGTAGGACAGCCAAGGGCAGTTGTTACCAGAAGAACCATTTTGTCTTCTAAGATATTTTGACATGTTCCCCTGATCTGAGCTGTCAGAAAACCATTCTAACATATTCCATTTGCTGAAAATTATTTGCAAAAACGTACATATACCCTGCAATCTTTTTGAATCAGTAGCCATGGAAAAAAATAAATAAAGCCACTAGCGAGATGAACTTCTCCCACTCGTCCTAATGGATATGCTAGGCTGGATTATTTAATCACCAGCACCATGCGACATCCAAAGAAAACATGCCCAGCTTAGGATCAATGAAGCTCTAAGTTTAATTGCTTACTGCAAGGTTCCCAGCAGAAAATGAAAGCTTGCGAAGCTAACCTAAAACCAAATGAAGATAGTGTGTGCGCTCAGACGAGGCAAAGTAGTAAGTAATTCTCTGCTGATAGAGAGGATGTGTCCATGTATTTGTGTTCACAATTATGGCAGCAGGTGGAGGGTGGGGCAGTCTCTAGCCTGACCCATATCTAGGCAGTTGCTCCACTGATACCATCAATAGATTACGGGCTCTCCTGTAAGGAAAAAAAAAAAAGGGGGGGTGGTGGTAATAATCAGTAGCTTTCTGTCAACCTGGCTTCCCTTCAAGCTACCACGTCTCCTCCTCGTCCTCCTCATCAATCGGTGATATCTACCTGCGTCTTCTAACTCTGCTTCCCACACCCTCCTTGTCTGAGGACCCATCCATTTCCGTGGCTTTGCTATCACACCAGTGGTATCCAAATCTTAGGTCTTGGCGAGGCTGGGAGGGAGCACCTGTTCCCGGTCTCTCTCCTGGCTTCTGGCGGCCCTCGGCATCCCCCAGCTCAGAGAGGCATCGCTCCAATGTATCTGTCTTCCCGTGGTCTGCTCCCTGTATATCTTCACATCAGCTTCCCTCTGCATGTGTCTGAGTCCAAATTTCCCCTTTTTTATAAAGATTCCAGGTCGTACTGGAGTAGAGCCTACCCTTGCAGCTGAGCATGCTCAGCCACGTCCAACTCTTTGTGAACCCACGAACTGTAGCCCACCAGGCTCCATGGGATTCTCCAGGCAAGAATACTGGAGCAGGTTGCCATTTCCTCCTCTAGGGGATGTTCCTGACCCAAGGACTGAACCTGCGTCTCCTGTGTCTCCTGCATTAGCAGGCAGATTCTTCACCACTGTGCTACCTGGGAAGCCCCAGAGCCCACCCTTATGACCTCATTTTAGCTTCGCTACCTCTGTAATGACCCTGTCTCCACATAAGACCACATTCTGAGGTCCTGAGAGTTAAGACTCCTATGAAAACATTTGGAGAGCGGTGCAAATGTAACCATAACATACCTTAAAATCAGGATGTCTCAAACTAACCCCACCACCTTCCCCTAAAACTGTCACTTGGACCATGTTTGTTTGAGTCTCCCAGGCTCATCCCTATGTTTTGCTTCTCCTCACATCGAATCTGTTACCACTCAATCCTGTACACCTTTCCTCCAGGACACCATCTCTTAAGCCTTCCCCCTCTTTTTCATTCCCACAACCACCACACAAAATCAGGCTGAATTATCTTGCACTGAGTACATGGTGACTGTCCTTAATAGGCTTCTTAGCTCCGGTCTCTCTCTGATCTCGCTATATCCCAATTTATTTTATAAATTGCTGCCACATTAATCTTCCTAACAGACAGCTCTGACCCATTTCCCTCATGAGAGAGGAGAAAAAAAAATAATAACTTCAAGAGCCTTTCTTACCTTGTAAATTCAGTGTAAATCCCTGTCCCTGGTGGTCTCAAGTTCCCACCCTTCAGGGATTAGCCCAGCCCACATTCTCACATCATCTCTTTCCCAAACATGGCCCCATGTATTTCGGGCTGTTTCCATCAGAATCCTGCCAAGAAAAGAAACAGCAATCTCAAAGGGCTTCTTTAAAAGGCACTGAAGGAAGAGATCAAGGAGTGAGCGTGGAGGGTACACAGAGAGGGAGAGACACCCAGCCACCAGCCACAGTAGGAAGCTGGTACCAGGCCTCCATCTGAAGTGATGAGAGCTCCCGGGCACTCAGCAGAAACAAGCGCCTCCGGGACACAAAGCAGCTCAGGGACGAGTGAAAAAAAGCACCAAGGATGAGAAAACAGACGGTACCAATCCACTGCTTCTACTAACATCCCTTCCCCCCGGGATCCTGTCTGCCCACCTCCCCAGACCAATTCACCAAAATCCTATCCATCTTTAAAGGGTATATGAGTGACACGAAGGATAATTTTTTCCTGGGAAAAGCAGCACTCAAACAGAAACACACATATGTTTAAAATTTACTGAATTCATAACTAAATGAAAGCACCAGTGTGACATTACCACACGTTCAAAGGAAAATCCAAAGAACATATGAATATGTGCATCCATCAGGAAACCTGAAATGAATTTGCTTGCTGAGTGCGAAACCGCTCAGTATCCACACCTGCATGCCACCAGATACAATCTGCATTTTCTCTGATCAAGAATCCAAGATCCAGGAACAATTACCATCAGTTTCCTACAACTTAAAGAGTTGTAAAATAGCTCAAAGTTGAACGAAACATAAAGATAACTCAAATGAGGGACCAACGGAGAACAGGGCACCCGCGATTCTTTTCATTATTGGCCAAATTAAGTCTTTGACAATGTTCCCTGACTACTGGAAGGGAGGAAGGAAGGAGGAAAGGAAAGAAAAGGGTTTTGACATCAGAAAGACCTTGGGCTCACCACCAGCATCACTTACTCGTGAACTGACCTGAAGTAAGTACTTTCACTACCTACAGCTCAGTTTCTTGATCTGTACAACAGCAATTAACTGCTTTATGGACTAAATGAATTGCTCTGGGAATCAGATGAATGGTGGCAATCCTGAGCCAAATAAATGGTAGCCAATATACCTGAGGTCCTTTCATGTTCCATCACTACAAATCATGGAGTTAGACCAGAAGTTCCTTTTCAACCTGAAAATTGTGTGACTATAAATGCTGTCTCCTCCATGAAGACTTAGACCATCATCATTACCAGACGTGGACCCCTGCTTCCTCAGCATCTTCTCCCATAAATGCTGTCTCCTCCATGAAGACTTAGACCATCATCATCACCAGACGTGGACCCCTGCTTCCTCAGCATCTTCTCCCATAAATGCTGTCTGCTCCATGAAGACTTAGACCATCATCATCACCAGACGTGGACCCCTGCTTCCTCAGCATCTTCTCCCATAAATGCTGTCTGCTCCATGAAGACTTAGACCATCATCATCACCAGACGTGGACCCCTGCTTCCTCAGCATCTTCTCCCATAAATGCTGTCTGCTCCATGAAGACTTAGACCATCATCATCACCAGACGTGGACCCCTGCTTCCTCAGCATCTTCTCCCATAAATGCTGTCTGCTCCATGAAGACTTAGACCATCATCATCACCAGACGTGGACCCCTGCTTCCTCAGCATCTTCTCCCATAAATGCTGTCTGCTCCATGAAGACTTAGACCATCATCATCACCAGACGTGGACCCCTGCTTCCTCAGCATCTTCTCCCATAAATGCTGTCTGCTCCATGAAGACTTAGACCATCATCATCACCAGACGTGGACCCCTGCTTCCTCAGCATCTTCTCCCATAAATGCTGTCTGCTCCATGAAGACTTAGACCATCATCATCACCAGACGTGGACCCCTGCTTCCTCAGCATCTTCTCCCATAAATGCTGTCTGCTCCATGAAGACTTAGACCATCATCATCACCAGACGTGGACCCCTGCTTCCTCAGCATCTTCTCCCATAAATGCTGTCTGCTCCATGAAGACTTAGACCATCATCATCACCAGACGTGGACCCCTGCTTCCTCAGCATCTTCTCCCATAAATGCTGTCTGCTCCATGAAGACTTAGACCATCATCATCACCAGACGTGGACCCCTGCTTCCTCAGCATCTTCTCCCATAAATGCTGTCTGCTCCATGAAGACTTAGACCATCATCATCACCAGACGTGGACCCCTGCTTCCTCAGCATCTTCTCCCATAAATGCTGTCTGCTCCATGAAGACTTAGACCATCATCATCACCAGACGTGGACCCCTGCTTCCTCAGCATCTTCTCCCATAAATGCTGTCTGCTCCATGAAGACTTAGACCATCATCATCACCAGGCGTGGACCCCTGCTTCCTCAGCATCTTCTCCCATAAATGCTGTCTGCTCCATGAAGACTTAGACCATCATCATCACCAGACGTGGACCCCTGCTTCCTCAGCATCTTCTCCCACAGCAGTTCTCCTTCTCATGTCTATTCTGTACTAGAACATTTACTCTCTCCTTATTCCCCATCCAACCCACCAAACACAAGAAACTCAGCCCAAGGGGGAGAGAAGGGATGGATTGGGAGTTGGGGATTAGCAGATGCAAAGTATTACACACAGGAAGGATAAACAATGAGGTCCCACTGTATAGCGCAGGGAACTATATTCAATATCCTGTGATAAATCATAATGGAAAAGACTATGAAAAAAAATGTATGTATGTATAACTGAGTCGCTCTGCTATACAGCAGAAATTAACACAACATTGTAAATCAACTATACTTTAATACAATAAACTTTAAAAAAAGAAACTCAGGAACAAGCTCAGATATATTGGAGTTCTAGCATACAGAACGGCCCCTGGTACACAGTAGGTACTCCACAAATATTTCAAAATGAACTCAAAGAAAAGATTAATCAAAACCACAGTGAGCTAAATAAAAAAGGAAGATATGTATAATAGCCAAAAAAAAAAAAAAAGAACTATCACATAACCCCATTAGAATGGCTTTTCTCAAAAAGACAAGAAATAATAAGTGTTGGTAAAGATACAAAGAAAAGAAAACTCTTGTGTGATGTTGGTGGGAATATAAACTGGTTCAGCCACTATGGAAAACAGTACTGAGAATCCTCAAAAAACTTAAAATAGAAAGAACTACCATATGATCCAAAAATCCCACTTCTGAGTATTTATATGAATGAATCAAATATACACACAATGAAGTATCATTCAGCCATAAAAAAGAATGGAACCTTGCCATCTGCAGCAATACAAATGGACCATGAGGGTATTAAGCTAAGTGAAATAAGTCAAAGACAATATTGTACGATCTCACTTAAAATGAGAAACTAAAAACAAAACCACCAGACTCACAGAGAGCAAATTGGTGGTTGCTAGGGAGGAAGGGGGAGTAGTGGCAGAATGGATGAAGGAAGTCAAAAGGTACAAACCTCCTTGATTTTAGTTGTAAAATAAGTAAGTCCTAGGAATATAATACTAGGGTCTTCCCTAGTAGCTCAGACAGTAAAGCATCTCTCTGCAATGCAGGATACCCAGGCTCAATCCCTGGGTCAGGAAGATCCCTGGAGAAGGAAATGGCAACCCACTCCAGTACTCTTGCCTGGAGAATTCCACGGGCAGAGGAGCCTTGGCGGGCTACAGTCCATGGGGTTGCTGAGAGTCAGACACGACGGAGCAACTAACACAGGAATATAATGTACAGCATGGTGATTACAGTCAGTATGATATCACTGTATTGTGTGTGTGAAAGTTGCTAAGACAGAAGGTCTTAGAAGTACCTGTGGCTGTTATTCAGTCACTGTCATGTCTGTTTGTGACCCAATGGACTGTAGCACACCAGGCCTCACTGTCCATCACCAACTCCCAGAGTTTAGTCAAACTCATGTCCATTGAGTCAGTGATGCCATCCAACCATCTCATCCTCAGTCACCCTCTTCTCCTCCTGCCTTCAATCTTTCCCAGCATCATGGTCTTTTTCAATGAGTCAGTGGCCAAAATCTTGGAGCTTCAGCTCCATCCGGTGGCCAAAGTATTGAAGCTTCAGCTTCAGCGTCAGTCCTTTCAATGAATATTCAGGGTTCATTTCTTTTAGGATTAACTGGTTTGACCTCCTTGCAGTCCAAGGGACCCTCAAGAGTCTTCTCCAGCACCACAGTTCAAAAGGATCAATTCTTCAGCACTCAGCCTTCTTTATGGTTCAGCTCTCACATCCATATATGACTACTGGAAAAACAACAGCTTTGAGTAAATGGATCTTTGTTGGCGAAGTGACATCTTTGCTATTTAAACCCTGTCTAGGTTTGTTGTAGCTTTTCTTTCCAGGAGCAAGCATCTTTTAATTTCCTGGCTGCAGTCACTGTCCATAGTGATAATGGAGTCCAGGAAAATAAAATCTGTCACTGTTTACACTTTTTCCCTATTTGCCATGAAGTGATGGGACAGGATGCCATGATCTTAGTTTTTTTAATGTTGAGTTTTAAGCCAGCTTTTTCACTCTCCTCTTTCATTCTCATCAAGAGGCTCTTTAGCTCTTCTTCACTTTCTGCCATTAAGAGTGGTATCATCTGCATATCTGAGGTTGTTGATATTTCTCCAGCAGTCTTGATTCCAGCTTGTGAGTCATACAACCTGACATTTCACATAATGTACTCTGCATATAAGTTAAATAAGCAGGGTAATAACACACAGCCTTTACATACTACTTTCCAAATTCTGTTCCATGTCCAGTTCTAACTGTTGCTTCTTGACCTGCAGACAGGTTTCTCAGGAGGCAGATAAAGTGATCTGGCATTCCCATCTCTTTAAGAATTTTCCACAGTTTGTTGTGATCCACACAGTCAAAGGACTTAGCATAGTCAATGAAGCAGAAATAGATGTTTTTCTGGAATTCCCTTGCCTTTTCTATGATCCAAAGGATGTTGGCAATTTGATCTCTGATTCCTCTGCCTTTTCTAAATCCAGCTTGTATATCTGGAAATTCTCAGTTCACATACTATTGAAGCCTAGCTTGAAGGATTTTGAACATTACCTTGCTAGCATGTGAAATGAGTGCAAAAAAGTTCCTATCACAGGAAAGATCCTAACACAGAAAAAAATATAAAATCTTTACATATGGTGATGGATGTTCAACTAAACATGCTGATCACTTTGCAATATATACAAGTATCACTATCATTATGTTGCACATCTGAAACTAATAAAATGGTATTTGTGAACTGTACCTCAAACAGATAGACAGACAGATAGATGGATGGATACCAAAGCAGCCTCACAGAGTAAAAAATAAAAGACAAGACAGGACACTGGAGCAGAAGAGGATGGGACCACAGTTATTGCTTCTCCTTTCCCAGTTCATTCATCCTCTTTTGCATGAGTAGGACTCAAGCTGGGCTGTTATTTGCAGGCTTTCCTGAGCGATGCACTTCTCTGAAGCAGCAGAGACTTTTAAACTCAGTAATAATACCGTCTTCAGGAGATGATGGTCCCCTTTACCGTCACAAAGGACAGCAGCAGAACTGGAGGCTTTAAGCTTCTTTGACAGCCATCAATCAGAAACAGTTCATTCCGGCTTTTTAGTTGTCTGTGACTCAAGAGGAAACGTTCTTCTGACATGTCACTGAACCTACAAGCCAGAACTTGTAAGCTGATCATAACTCCCAACAACGGGCACCGTCTTAAAAGACAAATCATGTCAGATGTGTCCTGGACCAAAGGGGATGGAGGGAATATTCTATATGACAACAAGGAGAGAGATAAAAGAGCGCTGAGGATTCAATTCAGTGAGTGTGGGCGAGTATCTGTCCCTGCTAATGTTTTCAAGTACCTTCATCATCCTTCAACGCGCTGTTCTTTCTCTAAAAGGACTATGTTCTACCCGATGGGATCACAATTGTACGTGTCCCTGAAGTACTTTATGATCAAAATCTGGTAAAAATAAATATGGAGTACTATCTTTCTTTCATGTATGTGACCAAAATTTCCTCATGAAAATGTCTTGTGTGTGTAAAATAAGCACAGACTTTAGTAAAATTTAAAAGAGGTCATATTTTGATCACCATAAATCCACTGTGGAAAACAAGTGAGCACAACTTTTAATGACTAGAAGCTCAGCATGACAGTCAGTACCTATTTTAACAATGGCCCAATTTACTCAACACTGAGGATTTGATTTTTTTTTTTCCTGGAGTTTTTCTTTTTTCTCACCTCTTTTTCTTCATGCTCTCAAAAATATCTTTTACTTTGTGGCTTTGGTTGTGTATTAAAAATGAGTGAAACTCATGAGTTCATGCAAACTATATGAGTCTGATTCTAAATCCGGGGAGAAATAAACTGGGAGATTAGGGTTGATATATACATATATATATATATAAACACACTGCTGCTGCTGCTGCTAAGTCACTTCAGTTGTGTCCGACTCTGTGTGACCCCATAGACGGCAGCCCACCAGGCTCCCCCATGCCTGGGATTCTCCAGGCAAGAATACTGGAGTGGGTTGCCATTTCCTTCTCCAATGCATGAAAGAGAAAAGCGAAAGTGAAGTCGCTCAGTCTGTCCGACTGTGAGCGACCCCATGGACTGCAGCCCACCAGGTTACTCCGTCCATTGGATTTTCCAGGCAAGAGTACTGGGGTGGGGTGCCATTGCCTTCCCCGTATAAACACACTAGGATATATGAATATATTAGGATTGATATATATATCATTTCATATTGATATATATATATTAGGATATAATATATATATACACACACTCTGATACTATGTATAAAATAGATTGTGCTTTTGGGCTTCCCAGGTGCCTCAGCGGTAAAGAGTCCACCTGCCAACCAGGGGACTTGGGTTCAACCGCTGTGTCGGGAAGATCCCCTGAAGAAGGAAATGGCACCCGCCTCCAGTATTCTAGTCTGGGAAATCCCATGAACAGAGGAGGCCGGCTAGCTGCAGTCCATGGGGTTGCAAACATTCAGACACAACTTAACGATTAAACCACCACTACCGCATAAAATAGATGCGTAATGAGAACCTGCTGTAAGCTCAGAGAGCTCTACTCAGTGTTCCATGGTGACCTAAATGGGATGGAAATCCAAAACAGAAGGGTATATGTATATGTCTAGCTAATTCACTTTGATATACAGTAGAACTAACACCGCACTGTAAAGCAACTATATTTCAATACAAAGTAATTTAAAAAAGCAATAAAGTTCACAAAAACAACCTTCAAAAAAAAAAAAAAACTATTGCAATAGCATTAGAAGTGGAACCAATGTGCAAAAACAAAGTTTTTAAGATCACAAACTCCTTTAAGGGGAGAAACAAAAGTGCTTGCCGTAGGAGAACAAATATCAATAAACAGACAGCACAGATTTGTTCTTCCTCCCAGGCGGATGAGGATTCTGAACCTGTGTCCCCCGCCCTCCGACCACACTAGGAAGTGTTTATCCCTGTGGACAAGGAGTGCTCACAGCACCTAGGAGGTAAGTCCTGCCTCAACCCTCGCCAGACCCAGCAAGGCCCTTCATTCTCTGAGCTCCCACAGTACTTTCTAGGGCTCCCCCACTGTGCCCTGCATCCGCCTTGGCTCCCCGGTGAGAGTTAAGGTCTTCAGGAAACTCGCAAATACTGATGATTGCCTGGTGACAGTAGGTGCCAGGCACTGTCGCCTAGTGGAGGTTGCAACTGGGCACACGTGTCAGTGGTTCTTGCTCTGTGGACAGAACTCTGCTTGGATAATGGAGGCAACTCTGTGCCAGTCCTCTGAACACCCCAAGTCAGCAACATGGAAAACTTCAAGTTTCGATTTCCAGAAGAAACATCATTGTAAGACTCTTACTGGGCCATTGGAAGCAGGAAGAGCAGCTTTTTATCTGGGCTTTGAGGCCACCTATCTATAATGTTTAGGAAACCCCAGAAATGTGGGTCAATTCTTCACCAGCCCAAGGGAAGAAAAAGGAAGCCAGAGAAGTGTTTCAAAGCTGAGATGCTGGAGAGCAAGACATCACTACGAGTTTAGCTGCTGATGCTGTGATCCACAAAGATGAAAATACCCAGGGACCCCCAGAATCATCCAAAGTATGCATTTCCAATATTTGTTCACAGAATGTATTATTAACATATGATGTTCTATGCTTGAGCTAAAGGGCCCTTTATTTGTCTATGAACTTCTAAGTAGCCAATGCTCATATGAATTTTTTTTAATCCACAATAATAGCTGATGTGCTTGTTATACATAGCGCATCATAGGTACAAAATATATATTTATTGAAAGCATAAGGGAAAAAAGATAATACATAGAAGAAACTATCCTTCAGCTTCTAGATTCTGAATCTAACACATTTGTTTGACTGCTTATTACAAATAAATGACAATGGATGATATTGTGGAAAAAAAAAATGTGATGTCCAGTCCCAGGGCAAGGTTTTATTACACTCATTCTTCTAAATGGTTTGAGTCTGGCTGACCCCAGGACTCTTAACAAGACAATGAGCCACTCAGAGGTAAACAATTCCCCATTTTTCAGTTCCCGAAAGAATTCTTATGGGACCCTCCCTAATCCCAAGGTTATCCAATCACTTACTGGCCAAGTTCCCATCCCAACATTCTTCCCATAATTAATAAAGACGTAAGTAAATGGATAACATCTCTCCACTGGATGCCCCTGTGATGCCCAGGAAATCACCTCACCAGCTAGAAGCTTCTCATTTGAAGAACAGATTGTGAAATGAACCCAGGGTCTCTCCTGGGCAGCCCCTATCACTCAGACTCACTTAGTCCTTCCTTTATTCCCTTTCTTGCTTCGTTCACTTGTCTCAGTCACTTTCCTCTCATTATTTCCTCACAAGGGTGAGACCCTGCATGATGGGGAACCCAAGTAAGGTGTCAAGAATCAGATTATTCTCATTCAAGGAGAGCAGTCAGACTGTGTGTGCCAGGAATTAAGAACCAAGGAGGCAGGAACACAAGGGGGTTAAGGGGATGCAAAGGCAGGAGGATTCAAGGTGAGCTGCATTGGCTGGGAAAGGGGGAATGATGAGGGCTGGCACGAGTGCTGAGGTGTGAAAGAAATCTAAACCTGAGCTAGGTGCCCAGGGAAACAGTGACAGGAGGTGATGACAAATAAAGAATGAGAGGGACAAAAAGAACTGAGCTAATGCACTTAGTACCTTTAGGTTTTAAGGAAAATTTTTAAACACTTTCTTGAGTCCCTAAACTAGGTCCTGGTGGATTCAGGTGCTTTTCTGGAGATTAGGATCACACTGGTATGTTTCAGCCAGACCCACTGGCCAATGCACAACCACTGGGAAAAGAGCCACTGGGGGAGAGAATGCACATATACTCAGGGTGATGTGTACAGAGCAGGAGGGGAGTTAAACAGGCCGTAGGCAGCTGGAAATGAGAGTGCAAAGGCCAGCAGATCTGGGAGGGTTTCTTCTATGCAAAGAAACAGCACTGGCAAAGTTCGTGTCATTCCGCTGGCTCCCAGAGCTAGATGAAGCCACTGTTATGCTTTTCAAACTCTATTACTCCAAGGATCCCAGACTGTGAGGCACAGATAAGCTCACGAAGGCAGAAGAGTGAGAAGTAGAAATAGGACAGCATCTTTGGGGACAACTGAAGATTTGGAGTAGACAAAGTGAAAAGAACCCAAAAAAGTGTGGCCGGAAATCTACAAAAATAAAATGTATCCTAGCTCTAGGGGCAGAAAGAGGAGCTTCCAAAAGGAGAGCCAGGTTGGTAAAGTTGGTGAGGTCTCCATGAACAGGGGTAGGGGGAACATTTAGATTTGGCATAGAGGAGGTTACCCTCAGAAGTGAGCTAACATTACCTGGAGTGGTGGAGACAAGCAGTGGGTGGAGACCACATCTTAAGGAGTTGAGCAGTGAAAGAGGGCTAGGGTCAAACAAAGGAATTTTAAGACAGGAGAGCTTAGCCTGATTCAAGATTGGCCAGAGGGAACAAGGGGAGAGGGAGGCAGAGAAAGGATGGAATGCATGCAAGATTCCCGGCGTGGACCAGCGAGCAAGTACTGTACTGAGATCTGGGACACAAGCGGGATTGCAGCGTTAGAAAGGAAGAAAGAAATGTCCTTGTCAGCAGCTAGGACAAGAGGCCAGATTTAGACAATGAACCCTGTGAAGGTGACGATAAGTATAAAATGGAACAGGTGGACTTAGATCTACTGTACAAAGAAGGCTGTGCTAATAATCCAGAATTATGAGTGATTCTTCAGAGATTTTCACATACTTTGCATTACTCTAATGCTGCTATTATGGGCTGAATGTTTGCATACCCCAAGTCTCCTGTGTTGAAATCCCAATTCCCAAGGGGACAGTATCAGGAAGTAGGAGAGGTAATTAGATCATGAGGGTGGGGCCCTTGTTAATGGTGTTAGTGCCCTTATAAGAAGAAATAGACTCACAGACTTAGAGAATGAACTTATGGTTACCAGGAGGGAAAGGATGAGGGGAAAGGATAGTTAGGGAGTTGGGGATCAACATGTACACACTGCTGTATTTTAAGTGGATAATCAGCAAGTATCAGTTCAGTTCAGTTCAGCTCAGTCGCTCAGTCGTGTCCAACTCTTTGCGACCCCATGAATCGCAGCACACCAGGCCTCCCTGTTCATTAGGGAAACTGCTCAATGTTATATGGCAGCCTGGATGTGAGAGGAGTTTGGGAGAGAATGGATACATGTGTATGTATGGCTGAGTCAATTTGGTGTGCACCTGAAACTATCACAACACTGTGAATCTGCTAAACTCTAATATAAAATGTTTCAGTTCAGTTCAGTCACTCAGTCATGTCGAACTCTTTGCGACCCCATGAATCGCAGCACGCCAGGCCTCCCTGTCCATCACCAACTCCCGGAGTTCACTCAAACTCATGTGCATTGAGTCAGTGATGCCATCCAGCCATCTCATCCTCGGTCGTCCCCTTCTCCTCCTGCCTCCAATCCCTCCCAGCATCAGAGTCTTTTCCAATGTTTAAAAATAAATAAATAGAAGAAACATAAGAGAGATGATTTTTCTCTCAGCTATATGAGGATACAACAAGAAGACAGACATCTCAAACCAGGAAGAGAGTCCTCATCACAGACAAGATCTGCTGGCACCTTGATCTTGGCTCCACCAAACTCCAGAACCATAAGAAACAAATAATTGTTGTTTAAACCACCCAGTCCGTGATATTCTATTACAGGAGCCTGAACCAAGACAGTCACTAATCTGGAGGCCGATGCTGGGCCAAGCCATTCCACCTCTCTGAGCTTTCCTTTGGGCTTCCCTGGTGGCTCAGAGGTTAAAGCGCCTGCCTCCAATGTGGGAGACCCGGGTTCGATCCTTGGGTCAGGAAGATCTCCTGGAGAAGGAAATGGTAACCCACCCCAGTATTCTTGCCTGGGAAATCCCATGGACAGAGAAGCCTGGTATCTGCATAATGACAGAGGAAGGAGACACAGGAGAAGACAGGGTAATGTTTTCCAATGGTCTCTTCCTACCCAAGTATCTCAGCGTTTCTACATGTGTTTTTTCCATCTACTTGTTCCATGCCAGCCTCTAAATCTTTGCTTTGCAATTATAATTGCAGACCACTTGTTTTCCTTACGTTGAATGCTTAACACCTAGCATCATGCCATGCACATAGAAGGTGTTCAGCAAATGTTTTTTTAAATTAACAAAATCTCCATAATGTAAGAGTTTCAGGAGACAAATGTGTGCCTTGTCATAGCTCCCTCTTCCCCAAGGGCTATTTACAGAAGCACAGTCACCCAGAAGTTGTAATCCTTTCTCTGGCAATTCAGCCTTGATAAAAACACTTATCTAAAGCCAAAGGACAAACAAGATGGAATGTCAAGTAAATTAGTGCCCTAAGTGTTTCAGATCCTGCCCTTCCTGCCAATGTGCACACACCAATTTCTAGATTAAGAAAAATAAGCGAAAAAAATAAGCCTGGGTCGGCTTTCCAACAGTTCCTTGGAAAAAAAAAAAGAAAGAAAATACCACAGTGCATATCTACTGATAGCTCCTCATGCCTTCATTATCAAGGGAGCAAAAAGTGCTCACCCAGAATCTTGTTTGGACTCTGTGACATTCCCATAGCTAAGAAAACTGACTGTGTCTCCTGTCTGCTATAAACCAAAAACACGCTTCAGCGGCTGATAAAGCAGGCTTTCTCTCCTGGAAAAGACATCCACCTAAGATCTGAGTTTTAGTCTTGGTTCCACACCGCTGAGCAGCTGACTTTGTACAATTAACCTGCCTGGACCTCTACAAACTGGGGCTACACATTCCAGTCTGATCTATTTCCCTGTGTTGTGCACTGGCAATTACACTTTACAATCACTCTTGTGGCTCAGCTGGTAAAGAATTCGCCTGCAATGCAGGAGACCTGGGTTTGATCCCTGGGTTGGGAAGATCTCCTGGAGAAGGGAAAGTCTACCCACTCCAGTACTGCAGCCTGGAGAATGCCATGGACTATACAGTCCATGCAGAGTCGGACACGACTGAGCGACTTTCACTTTCTTTCACCATTAATTGCTGAATCCTTTCTGAGAAGCTTCCTATCAACAGCAAGCCAGATGTGGAAGCANAGTCATGTCGAACTCTTTGCGACCCCATGAATCGCAGCACGCCAGGCCTCCCTGTCCATCACCAACTCCCGGAGTTCACTCAAACTCATGTGCGTTGAGTCAGTGATGCCATCCAGCCATCTCATCCTCGGTCGTCCCCTTCTCCTCCTGCCTCCAATCCCTCCCAGCATCAGAGTCTTTTCCAATGTTTAAAAATAAATAAATAGAAGAAACATAAGAGAGATGATTTTTCTCTCAGCTATATGAGGATACAACAAGAAGACAGACATCTCAAACCAGGAAGAGAGTCCTCATCACAGACAAGATCTGCTGGCACCTTGATCTTGGCTCCACCAAACTCCAGAACCATAAGAAACAAATAATTGTTGTTTAAACCACCCAGTCCGTGATATTCTATTACAGGAGCCTGAACCAAGACAGTCACTAATCTGGAGGCCGATGCTGGGCCAAGCCATTCCACCTCTCTGAGCTTTCCTTTGGGCTTCCCTGGTGGCTCAGAGGTTAAAGCGCCTGCCTCCAATGTGGGAGACCCGGGTTCGATCCTTGGGTCAGGAAGATCTCCTGGAGAAGGAAATGGTAACCCACCCCAGTATTCTTGCCTGGGAAATCCCATGGACAGAGAAGCCTGGTATCTGCATAATGACAGAGGAAGGAGACACAGGAGAAGACAGGGTAATGTTTTCCAATGGTCTCTTCCTACCCAAGTATCTCAGCGTTTCTACATGTGTTTTTTCCATCTACTTGTTCCATGCCAGCCTCTAAATCTTTGCTTTGCAATTATAATTGCAGACCACTTGTTTTCCTTACGTTGAATGCTTAACACCTAGCATCATGCCATGCACATAGAAGGTGTTCAGCAAATGTTTTTTTAAATTAACAAAATCTCCATAATGTAAGAGTTTCAGGAGACAAATGTGTGCCTTGTCATAGCTCCCTCTTCCCCAAGGGCTATTTACAGAAGCACAGTCACCCAGAAGTTGTAATCCTTTCTCTGGCAATTCAGCCTTGATAAAAACACTTATCTAAAGCCAAAGGACAAACAAGATGGAATGTCAAGTAAATTAGTGCCCTAAGTGTTTCAGATCCTGCCCTTCCTGCCAATGTGCACACACCAATTTCTAGATTAAGAAAAATAAGCGAAAAAAATAAGCCTGGGTCGGCTTTCCAACAGTTCCTTGGAAAAAAAAAAAGAAAGAAAATACCACAGTGCATATCTACTGATAGCTCCTCATGCCTTCATTATCAAGGGAGCAAAAAGTGCTCACCCAGAATCTTGTTTGGACTCTGTGACATTCCCATAGCTAAGAAAACTGACTGTGTCTCCTGTCTGCTATAAACCAAAAACACGCTTCAGCGGCTGATAAAGCAGGCTTTCTCTCCTGGAAAAGACATCCACCTAAGATCTGAGTTTTAGTCTTGGTTCCACACCGCTGAGCAGCTGACTTTGTACAATTAACCTGCCTGGACCTCTACAAACTGGGGCTACACATTCCAGTCTGATCTATTTCCCTGTGTTGTGCACTGGCAATTACACTTTACAATCACTCTTGTGGCTCAGCTGGTAAAGAATCCGCCTGCAATGCAGGAGACCTGGGTTTGATCCCTGGGTTGGGAAGATCTCCTGGAGAAGGGAAAGTCTACCCACTCCAGTATTGCAGCCTGGAGAATGCCATGGACTATACAGTCCATGCAGAGTCGGACACGACTGAGCGACTTTCACTTTCTTTCACCATTAATTGCTGAATCCTTTCTGAGAAGCTTCCTATCAACAGCAAGCCAGATGTGGAAGCATTGATAAGAAATCCATGGGGAAATATTTCATTCTGCAAAGGAAGACACATTCCTATCAGAAGAACTTCTGCAACCTGGATTAAGTCTGAAGTCTCAACCTTTGCTGCTGCTGCTGCTGCTGCTAAGTCACTTCAGTCGTGTCCGACTCTGTGTGACCCCATAGACGGCAGCCCACCAGGCTCCCCCATCCCTGGGATTCTCCAGGCAAGAATACTGGAGTGGGTTGCCATTTCCTTCTCCAATGCATGAAAGAGAAAAGTGAAAGTGAAGTCGCTCAGTCTGTCCGACTGTTAGCGACCCCATGGACTGCAGCCCACCAGGCCACCCCGTCCATTGGATCTTCCAGGTAAGGGTACTGGGGTGGGGTGCCATTGCCTTCCCCGCTCAACCTTTGCATAAATGCAAAACTACAAGACACAGCACACCCCCAGAGTAACTCCTCTGTGCTTACACAAAATGAAAGAAAAGCGAAGTACTTAGGAAAAATCAGCTCCAGTGTTTTACATCATAGTTTGCTTACAGTTAAGGGATTCCATCATCGCTATTCCGGTAAGCTAAGGATATTTTTAAAATAAAATAAACAACACGTTCCAAATCATGGTTGTGTGTGGAAACGATAGTAAATAAAATCCATTATGGGCTGAAGGTATATTGCACGATAGGATTCTTCTAAGAGTCCAGCACGTTCAGCGTTTAAATGTATATTCTTAATTTCTCTCACAGATAAACACATCAGACTAGGCTTGCTTCTAGCTGGTGGGAAAGCCACTGAATGGATGATAATCTTTCATCTGTGTAAGCATTTAAAAGGAATATTAGCAAACTCACAACTGCATAATGGAAAAGAGCTAGGAGAGAGACCAACAGCGGCTAAACAGTGGCAAAACTCCCCTTTACAAATGAAGTATTAATCAACTGATAATTAACAGCAGCAGACATAACTCAGGGACGGAATCCATTCAAGACTTCACTTTTGCTTCTTTCACAGTGATCATAAACCTCTGCAAGAAGAAGACGGAAGAAGAAAATCTTTCTGTGGACACAAAGATGCCAAAGACTCAATACACTGCTATGCTTGAATAAAAAATCCAAGAAAATATTTAAGGTGTTCTACTCAGAATATACGATATGTCTGGGCAAATTCACCATTATGGCCTTTTAATGACTAATAGTTTCACTTTTTCTTTTTAAGCAGGACAGTTATCCATAATCTGTAACCATTTTATGTAGGTGTGCAGGTTGTTAATACTCCCTGGGCTACCAAAAAAACAGAGAAAAAAATGTTCCCTCCCCCCAAAAAAGGTAAGAACTACATTCTCTCCATTCCTAATTCCATTAACATTTCTGAACCAACAACATTCTCGGGATTAAGAGAATAAAACAGAAAGGAGCAAGGGTAGACAGAGGAGTGATAAAGGGTTTGAGAGTTTCTGTATTAAAACTAAAATTTAGAGGGAAAGGTATGTTTTCCTTTTAGATGTTCATGCCACACCACACCAAAAAAATTCCCCTGCTCCACCAAGCTACCTCCTTCAAGGTCATTTATCCTCAGCACAACAGCCTACGGATGTTTTATTAAAAGAAAAATTCCTGCCTAGGACTGCCAGATCTCTACCCAGGACCCACTTATCAAAGGTGTCTCTGAGGCTGACAGGCAGCTGTCCAGGGGCACAGACTTAACATTACTTTATATGTACAGAAGCCCATCAGCAAGCACATTACCTCGGTCCCCATTAAGTATTCTGATAACACCACCTCCATGAGCTCTGCTAACATTTAAGCCTGCAGGAAGCCCTTGAGTGCACAGAGCCTTCCAAAATTTTCTAGCTAATTTTAACCCTATGGAGTATGAAAAAAAATTGAATTTAGAGATTACACAGCAACTAAATATTTTACCCACCCAAACAAAAGCTTTCACGGTACTGAGAAACATCTTTTCATGTGGCTTTTTATTAGTTATTAAAAAATCATATAGATAGTTTTCCACTAAAAAATAAATAAATAAAGGTAAACTGTCTTACTAGCAGGCTTAAAATACTCCTGATGAGCAAGGTTTTCCTGAACTGGTTCTTTAGAGCTGGGTGGTGGAGGAGTAGTACCACCAACAGCATATGCAACGGTGCATGACTCGCAGCTATGAGATCAAATCACTGGCCAATCTGATGTGTACCCTGGATTTTATTCTTTCTAAAGCCCCTACCCCCAAGCAAAAATGAGTGCAAAAAAAAAAAAAAAATTAGAAGAGCTAAATGGAAAAACAGGCCACTTAGAATGCTCTTGGACATATGTACTGTTTCACTCGTTCAGGACCCAAATACATCATCTAGGCTCTTTTCGCACCTAAAAGTTGCTATCTGGTTAATATTTCAAAACCTAAGTCTAGCTCTAATTATCTGTGACTGTGGGGTAATTCCAAGTGGGCACCGACAGCTTTTTCACTGTTGGGGAAAGAAGAGACAGGAGAAGCTGCAGTCTTTGGCGGGGGGATGTGAGGTGGAGGGAATCCTGGAAGGGAATATCCTTCGGAGAGGAGGAGGCAAGTGCAGGGAAAGAAAAGACCGAGAGGATGCTGTAAACGCTAACCCGGCGATTCTTAACCAGAAGTTACGACATTTTCTTTTGCCAAGAGGCTCTCCAGTTCCAGCTTCGAGGGGACCAAAGCCTCAGTCAGGGAAGTATCTGCAGTGTTTGAACGCATCAGCGCCAGGAAGGAGCAGTGCCAAGGGGTACTTCAGGAGAAAAAATTATATTAGTGTGAAGCCAACCTTTCCCTGCTGCCACTCAGTGTGGAAATTCCGGGCAGCCTCCCTGCCCTTACACACACGCGAACACACACACACACGCACTTTGCTGCACTCAGCGTTCAATAAGCCAACATTCAGAGAACGACGCGTTCGCGAGGTCCCCCGCCACCCCCGCGTGCGCGTGCACAGACACTCACTTCCCATCCCTTCCACGTTCTGCGAGCAGTCTCAGCACCACCAACGGCCCGAACCCAGGCATCTCGATGTCCACGGAGTCGACGCTCCCTCCCCCGAGCAGCACCTTGACTTGGGGGCAGTCTCGGGGCACGTCCTGCACCCCGCTTCCCCGACCCCCGCCACGCCAACTACGCGAATCCCCGGGTTGCGTGACTGCGCGCGGATCTAACCCGAAAGCCGAGAAACCGCGCCGCGGCGGGATCCCGGGCAACAACCGCGTCCCCGCCGGTCCCCGCTCCCCACCCGCCACTCAGTCTGCACTGTGCCCCCGGCTGCCCCGAAGGTCCCAGCCTCGCCGACCGGTCAGGCCGGATCGGCAGCCCCCGAGTCCCCAGATTCCCGCTGCTCCGGGGCTCCCGATCGCAGCGCTCCGGGAGCAAGCCGGTGCGCCGCCGGCCGCTCTTCGCGCTCCGGCCACGCTCCGTCTCCGGGCTTTACACACGGGCGCACAGACACGCACCCTCCCTTCCCTCGCCCCGGCACGCACACCTGCGCCCCCCGGGAGTTGCCCGCCTCCTCCCGCAAAGCCGGAGGCAGCCCCCTACCCGCCCGCGCGTCCCACTGCCGGGAGCTGGCCAGTGGATGCCCCGGCTCCCTCTAACCAGCCCTCCTCCGGGGAACCCGAGACGCGCGGCGCTTACAGTTCGCAGGAATTGGATCTCATCCTCGCCCTCGCCCCCATCGGCCATGGCTCTGCTCCTTCTCGCAGGGGCCGGCTCCCGAACCCCGCGGAGCCCGGCGTCGCTGGCGGTGGCGGTCCCTCGCTCTGTCTCCTGCTGCTGCTGTTCCTGCTGCCGGGAGCCGGGGGCGGGAGGGGTCCGAGGCTGCTGGGTGCCGAGCGCCAGGCGGTCCCCGCCTGCAGAGCGGAGGAGGAGGCCGGCGGGCGGGGGCGGCGGAGGCGGGAGCCTCCCTGCGCCGCACTGTGCGGGAGGAGGGCGACCCGGCCCGGAGGACGCGGGCAAGCGGCCCCGCAGCCCCGCCGCGCTGCCTTCGCGCGCCCCTCCTGCGGCAGGCGGACTGCTCGGCCCCGGCTTCTCCGAGCGAGTGCGCTGAGCTGGCGGAGCCGGGGTGAGTGCCGCGGTGGGGGCGGGGAGTGGGGGCGGACGGGCGGGGAGGAGCTCGCCGGCTCCCCTCTGCTGCAGGTAATCCGCAGACCGCTCCTCGGGGCCACCAAATCCGAGGCCCAGCGCCGCTTACTGGCCGCTCCGGGTATCGGAGCCGGAGCGCACCCGATGAGCGCGCAACCTTCCAGCAGCGCCCTTCTTGTTTCCCTGGGCTCCTGCACCTGCGGCTTCTGACCTTAAACCAGCGCTCACGATTCCTTCTCCCGTGGGAGCGGAAGGGACTCCCACAGTACTTTCCGCGGCACTTCAGATCTCAGGCAAGAATCATCTTTCACCAGGATGCCCGGAGTGGATCACCTCCAAGTAAAGGGGATTTTAAATTTAGATTAGCTCTGTTCCCCGATCATCATGAGAATTCTTTACGATCTAGTGTCGGTGCAGCATGCTCCTCACAGATCAGACACACAGAATGCATGGTACATAGAACTGTAACAAACTCATTCAACAAATACATGGTGAATGCCTGTGCCAGATACTGGAGAATAAACAGACCGGAGTTTATTAGAAGTGCTTAACTATGGATTGCGATAAGCTATGAGATATCAGTATGAATCATTGAGGCTGTCTAAATTCGGAATATGGTACTCTCTGTCCTCACTATACTTCTGAAGAAAGTCGAGCATTTCACCACAAGTATCAATATGTCTCGGGGAAGGCAATGGCCCCCCACCCCAGTACTCTTGCCTGGAGAATCCAATGGACGGAGTAGCCTAGTGGGCTGCAGTCCATGGGGTCGCTCACAGTCGGACAGACTGAGCGACTTCACTTTCACTTTTCACTTTCATGCATTGGAGAAGGAAATGGCAACCCACTCCAGTATTCTTGCCTGGAGAATCCCAGGGACGGGGGGAGCCTGGTGGGCTGCCGTCTATGGGGTCACACAGAGTCGGACACGACTGAAGTGACTTAGCAGCAGCAGGAGCAGCAGCAGCATAATGTGAATTTTATGTGTATTTTAATCACAACATGTGAATACTTTCCTTTTACTAGAAAATTAAAACATTATAGACAAGGTTGGAGCCATCCAACACTTCCTTCATCCTGATTCTAGTCACCCCTGTTCAGTGCTTCTGTGCTTACTTCACTAGAGTTGTTTTTTTTTTTTTTTTCAAATATTTATCTGTATTCATATGTACTTACCAAAATGCTATGTATTTTCAGCTTTATCCAAAAAACATATCTGCTTTAGTATGGAAATGTGAATCCAGGGTTTGCAGTGAAAATGTTCTAAGCAGCCAGGCTACCTGGCTTATTAATGGAGACTTCTTTTTTTTTTTTGATGGATATACATCTTTAAAAGTTTTTGTTTTTTTTTTTCAGTTTTCTTTTTTTGTTGTCGTTGTGGCAGGGTTAGTGCCTACAGACTCACTTTTGTTTATGCTAAAGCTGGCCAGCTCAAGTTTCACTCTTGCCCTAGGGAACGCTCTGTTCTCCTTGCTGAATTCCAGGTATAGACTCCCAGTTTCGGGTCACTGCTCTCTTTTGCACAGGGCTGCTTTAGTAGGCAGTCTCTCAGTGTGCATAACTTTATTTAAATCATTTTCTTTTCCTTTTCCCATTTCTATTACAGCTTCTAGTTTGCAGAAATATCAAGTAGATGTCAGAATTTATATTAAAAAATTGTTACCTTCTGTGTTCAAAGATGATGCATCCTCATTCTGAGAAAATTAAGGCAGTTTAGAATGGTTGCAAAGCAGAATGTATATGCATTTTGATAATCTTTCCAGACATTTCTTAATATAATTACCCACAGGTGCCAACACATAATTTTACATAAGTAGGATCATACTATGGAGAAGGCAATGGCACCCCACTCCAGTACTCTTGCCTGGAAGTCCCATGGATGGAAGAGCCTGGTGGGCTGCAGTCCATGGGGTCGCTAAGAGTTGGACACGACTGAGCGACTTCACTTTTACTTTTCACTTTCACGCATTGGAGAAGGAAATGGCAACCCACTCCAGTAGTCTTGCCTGGAGAATCCCAGGGATGGGGGAGCCTGGCGGGCTGCCGTCTATGGGGTCACACAGAGTCGGACACAACTGAAGTGGCTTAGCAGCAGCAGCAGCAGCAGCAGCAGGATCATACTATGCACGTTGTATTGCAATTTGCTTTTTTAAATTAAAAAAGGAAATCTGTATAGTTTTCTATGTCAGTGAATAGATACACAAACCCATTTTTGACTCACAACAATACTTTTAAAAATAGAATAGGATTTGCTCTTATTCTATAGAAAAGCACAAAGAAGCAAACATTCTCCCAACCTTGAATGCCTACAGGGAACAGTTTGTTAAATTAAAAGAAACACATCTATGAGATTAAAAAATTCATGCTACAAAAAGTTCCCTTTTTTGGGGGGTGGCTTCCCTTGTGGTTCAGCTGGTAAAGAGTCTGCCTGCAACACGGGAAACCTGTGTTCGATCCCTAGGTTGGGAAGATCTCCTGGAGAAGGGCAATGCTACCCAGTCTAGTATTCTGGCCTGGCGAATTCCATGGACTATCCAGTCCATGGGGTCATAAAGAGTCAGACACTACTGAGCAACTTTCACTTTCAAAAAGTTATAAAATAAAAAGTGAACGTTGAGAGCCACCCTCCCTTTCTTAGTTCATTTACCCAAGGCTAAAATGCCTTTCTTAGTTTCTTGTGAATCCTTCAAAACATACAAAATTATTTACATATACTTATTTCTGTCTCTTTTTTTTTGTCTTTAACACAAAAGACCATAGTATACAGTTACTTACTTTGCTTTTATCATTTAATACATTATAGGGTTAGTTCCCTAACAGAAAGGTATAAAATATAATATAGTGTAATATGATATGCATGCATGCTACATCGCTTCAGTTGTGTCCAACTCTTTGCAACCCTGTGAACTATAGCCTGCCAGGCTCCTCTGTCCATGGGATTCTCCAGGCAAGAATACTGGAGTGGGTTGCCATGCCTTCCTCCAGACCTTCCTGACCCAGGGATCAAACCTACACACCTCTTACATCTCCTATAATTGCAGGTGGTATTTGCAGGTGGGCTTTTTACCACTGGTGCCACCTGGGAAGCCTATAATATAATATAATATAATATAATATAATATAATATAATATATAATAAATATATTTCTGGGCTGCTAAAAAAGTCAGTTGTTAGAATGTGCCACAATTTATTTAATCAGTTTCCTATCATGGTAATTTTGACTGTTGCTAGAGTTTTCCTCGTTTGTTTATTGTAGGTTTTGATTTTACTGTTACAAATAATATTACAAGAATACCTATGTACTTATGTTACCAAGTCCAAGCTTGTTTCGCTGGCCACACAACAGGCCAATGAATCGGAGAGGAGGTGTTGAGGCAAAGTATGTGACATTTTTGCATTCGCAATGAAAAGCAAGTCAAAGAAACGATTACAACATAGAGTCAGAATTGATTCTTCTCTTCAACATTTATCTTAAGAAGTCTTGCCAGCATATCCACAGAGAGAATCCTAAGCAGTGAGGACTGGGTTAAAGGATGTATGTGTCTTACATTTTGAATGAAATTACCAAATTATTTTCCAGAAAGCTTGTATATAATATGCCAACAAAACTGTCTGAGGACTTGTTTCCTAAAGTTACACAAGCACTGGTTATCAGAAGTTTTAGCTGTTGACAATCAAATACATTAAAATTAGTATCTTGTTCTGATTTGCATTTACTATATTATGAATGAAGTTGGGATACTTTAAAAATGTTCATTGGACATTTGTAGTTTTTTTCCTTGAAATGTTTACTCACTGTGGTTTTCTCCTGGGCTGTTCATCTTTTTCAAGTTACCAGTAGAAGATGGCGGAGGAATAGGACGGGGAGCCCACTTTCTCCCCCACAAATTCATCGAAAGAACATTCGAATGCTGAACAAATTCCACAAAACAACTTCTGAACAGAGGACATCAGGCACCCAGAAAGTCAGCCCATTGTCTTTGAAAGGAGGTAGGACAAAATATAAAAGATAAAGAGAGACAAAAGAATTAGGGACAGAGACCCGTCCTGGGGAGGGAGTCTTAAAAGAGAAGTTTCCAAACACCAGGAAACTCTCTCACTGGCAGGTCTGTGGGGAGTTTTGGAATCTCAGAGGGCAACATAATTGGGAGGAAAAATAAATAAATAAATAAACCCCACAGATTATGTGCCTAACAGCAACTCCCAGGGGAGAAGTAGCCCAGACGCTCGCATCCACCACCAGCAAGTGGGGGCTGAACAGGGAGGCGCAGGCTGCATTGCTTAGGGTAAGGACCAGGCCTGAATGCCCTGAGGGCAATCCGAGGGAGCTAACGTGAGACAGCAACCCGAACTGTGCAATAACCAGAGAGAGAGAGAGAGAGAAAAAAAAAAAAGGAAAGAGAGAGAGACAGAACTTTTCCACGAAAATCTCTAACCTAAGGCACTGCTGGCAGCTCACAGAACAAAGGACTGAGCGAATACCAGAGGACAGCTAGCCGGCTGCAGACTGGCCCATCCCCCGCTGGAGGCAGGGAGGCGGGTGGGAGGCGGGCGGGAGGCAGCCAGAGCTGGGAAGGGGCAATCCCGCAGTTGCTAACCGAGACTTCCTGGGATTCTGGACTGTTGACATCCACCGGGAGGGTCGCAGCCAGAGATCAGCGCCCCAGAGGAGACACACGGCACACCTGAGATGCTGCTCCCGCTGCACACCCAGGAAACCGAGCGGCTGGGACGGGGGAGGTGATAAGACTCACTGGCCCACCTAGGGAGACTGCACTCGCCAAGCACCGGGCTGCCTGAGCTGCTCAGACCTGGGAAGGGCACAAAATGCAGGCCCAACCGAGTCTGTGCCTTTGTGGAGTACCCGAGAACCTGAACCTGAGCAGCTTAGACCTGGGAAGTGCACGCAACCCAGGGCCCGCTTTAGGCAATTCTGCAGAGCAACCTGGAGCCTGAGCAGTGTAGACTGGGAAAGCACACACCGTGAGCAGGGGCAAACCCAGTGTGGCCCAGACACTGCAAGCACTCCCCACACATGCCAGTGATATTTGTTTTCAGTGTTCCTCCCTCCCTACAGCACGACTGAACAAATGAGCCTAAATAAGGGACCACCTTTGCCCCCTGTGTCAGGGTGGAAATTAAGCACTGAAGAGACTTGCAAACAGAAGAAGCCAAAATAAACAGAGGAAACCGCTTTGAAAGTGGCAGGTACAACAGATTAAAACCCTATAGTTAGCACCAACTACATTGGAAGGGGCCTATAGATCTTGAGAAGTATAAGCTGGAACGAGGGACTATCTGAAACTGAACTGACCCCACACTGCCTGCAACAGCTCCAGAGAAATTCCTAGATAGATTTTTACTATTAGCATTTTTTAAATTAAAAAAACTTTTAAAATTTTAAGTCCTCTATTACTCCTTTAATTTTCATTTTTATAACCATTACCTTGCAAAAAACCCCCCTATTTTTAAAGCAAACTTTATATATATTTTTTATTTTTTTGATTTTTTTAAATACTGTATTTTTGAGAGTCTAATGTCTACTCTAGATTTTTAATCTTTGCTTTTTGATATTTGTTATCAATTTTGTACCTTTAATAATCCAATCTTCAATACCCATCTTTACTTAGGAGTGTGATTACTGGCTTGATTACTCCCTCCCCCTTTTGACTCTCCTTTTCCTCCCCCAGGTCACCTCTATCTCCTCCCTCCCCCTTCTCTTCTCCAAATGCTGTGAATCTCTTTGTGTGTTCCAGGCTGTGGAGAATACTTAGGGAACCAATTACTGGCTAGATTTGTCTCTCTCCTTTTGATCCCCCCTTTTATCCTCCTGGCCACCTCTGTCTCCTTCCGCCCTCTTCTCTTCTCTGTGTATCTACGTGAACATCTCTGAGGGATCCAGACTGTGGAGAGCACATAGGGAAGTGATTACTGGCTAGCTTGCTCTCTTCTCTTTTGATTCCCCCTCTCTCCTCCTGGTCACCTCTATCTCCCTCCTCCCTCTTCTCTTCTCCATGTAACTCTGTGCACCTCTCTGGGTGTCCCTCACTGTGGAGAAACTTTTCATCATTAACCTAGATGTTTTATCATCAGTGCAGTATGGATGGAGAAGTGTTGAGGCTACTGTAAGAATAAGACTGAAAACCAGAGGCAGGAGGCTTAAGTCCAAAACCTGAGAACACCAGAGAACTCCTGACTCCAGGGAACAGTAATCGATAAGAGCACATCCAAAAGCCTCCATACCTACACTGAAACGAGGCACCACCCAAGAGGCAACAAGTTCCAGAGCAAGACATGCCATGCAAAATTTCCAGCAATGCAAGAACATAGCCCTGAGCTTCAATATAGAGGCTGCCCAAAGTCACACCAAACCCACAGACATCTTAAAACTCACTAGTGGACACTTCATTGCACTCCAGGGAGAAGAAATCAGCTCCATGCACCAGAACACTGACGCAAGCTTCCCTAACCAGGAAACCTTGACAAGCCACTCATCCAACCCCACTCATGGGAAGGAACCTCCACAGTAAAGAGGAACAACAAACTGCCAGAATACAGAAAGGCCACCCCAAACACAGTGATCTAAACAAGATGAAAAGGCAGAGAAATACTCAGCAGCTAAAGGAACGTGAAAAATGCCCACCAAACCAAACCAAAGAGGAGGAAATAGGGAGTCTACCTGAAAAAGAATTCAGAACAATGATAGTAAAATGATCCAAAATCTTGAAAACAAAATGGAGTTACAGATGAATAGCCTGGAGACAAGGATTGAGAAGATGCAAGAAATGTTTAACAAGGACCTAGAAGAAATTTTTAAAAAGCCAATGAATAACACAATAACTGAGATCAAAAACATTCTGGAGGGAACCAACAGTAGGATAATGGAGGCAGAAGATAGGATAAGTGAGGTAGAAGATATGAAGCAGAGAGGAAAAAAGAAAAAAGAATTGAAAGAAATGAGGACAACCTCAGAGACTCTGGGACAATGTTAATACCCCAACATTTGAATCACAGGAGTCCCAGAAGAAGACAAAAAGAAAGGCCATGAGAAAATACTGGAGGATGTAATAGTTGAAAACTTCCCTAAAATGGGGAAGGAAATAATCACCTAAGTTCAAGAAACCCAGAGAGTCCCAAACAGGATAAACCCAAGGTAAAATACCCCAAGACACATGTTAATCAAATTAACAAAAATCAAACACAAAGAACAAATATTCAAAGCAGCAAGGGAAAAACAACAAAAAACACACAATGGGATTCCCATAAGGATAACAGCTGATCTTTCAATAGAAACTCTTCAAGCCAGAAGGGAATGGCAGGACATACTTAAAGTGATGAAAGAGAAAAACCTAAAACCAGATTACTGTACCCAGCAAGGATCTCATTCAGATGTGAAAGAGAAATCAAAAGCTTTACAGACAAGCAAAAGTTGAGAGAATTTAGCATCACCAAACCAGTAATTCAACAAATGCTAAAGGATCTTCTCTAGACAGGAAACACAGAAAGGGTGTAAACTCTAACTCAAAACAACTACAGATGAATAGCCTGGAGACAAGGATTGAGAAGATGCAAGAAATGTTTAACAAGGACCTAGAAGAAATTTTTAAAAAGCCAATGAATAACACAATAACTGAGATCAAAAACATTCTGGAGGGAACCAACAGTAGGATAATGGAGGCAGAAGATAGGATAAGTGAGGTAGAAGATATGAAGCAGAGAGGAAAAAAGAAAAAAGAATTGAAAGAAATGAGGACAACCTCAGAGACTCTGGGACAATGTTAATACCCCAACATTTGAATCACAGGAGTCCCAGAAGAAGACAAAAAGAAAGGCCATGAGAAAATACTGGAGGATGTAATAGTTGAAAACTTCCCTAAAATGGGGAAGGAAATAATCACCTAAGTTCAAGAAACCCAGAGAGTCCCAAACAGGATAAACCCAAGGTAAAATACCCCAAGACACATGTTAATCAAATTAACAAAAATCAAACACAAAGAACAAATATTCAAAGCAGCAAGGGAAAAACAACAAAAAACACACAATGGGATTCCCATAAGGATAACAGCTGATCTTTCAATAGAAACTCTTCAAGCCAGAAGGGAATGGCAGGACATACTTAAAGTGATGAAAGAGAAAAACCTAAAACCAGATTACTGTACCCAGCAAGGATCTCATTCAGATGTGAAAGAGAAATCAAAAGCTTTACAGACAAGCAAAAGTTGAGAGAATTTAGCATCACCAAACCAGTAATTCAACAAATGCTAAAGGATCTTCTCTAGACAGGAAACACAGAAAGGGTGTAAACTCTAACTCAAAACAACAATAGGATTATACTTATCAATAATTACCTTAAATGTAAATGGGTTGGATGCCCCAATCAAAAGACAAAGACTGGCTGAATGGATACAAAAATAAGACCCCTATATATGCTGTCTACAAGAGACCCACCTCAAAACAAGGGACACATACAGACTGAAAGTGAAGGGCTGGAAAAAGATATTTCATGCAAGTGGAGACCAGAAGAAAGCAGGAGTAGCGATATTCATATCAGATAAAATAGACTTTGAAATAAAGGCTGTGAAAAGAGACAAAGAAGGACACTACATAATGATCAAAGGATCAATCCAAGAAGTTATAACAATTATAAATATATATGTACCCAACATAGCACCGCAATATGTAAGGCAAATGCTAACAAGTATGAAAGGGGAAATTAACAGTAAGACAATAATAGTGGGAGACTTTAATACCCCACTCACACCTATCGATAGATCAACTAAACAGAAAATTAACAAGGAAACACAAACTTTAAATGATACAATGAGCCAGTTAGACTTAATTGATATCTATAGGACATTTCACCCCAAAACAATGAATTTCACCTTTTTCTCAAGTGCACATGGAACGTTCTCCAGGATAGATCACATCCTGGGCCATAAATCTAGCTTTGATAAAGTTCAAACTTTAAATGATACAATAGACCAGTTAGACCTAATTGATATCTATAGGACATTTCACCCCAAAACAATGAATTTCACCTTTTTCTCAAGTGCACATGGAACCTTCTCCAGGATAGATCACATCCTGGGCCATAAATCTAGCTTTGATAAAGTCAAAAAAATTGAAATCATTCCAAGCATCTTTTCTGACCACAATGCAGTAAGATTAGATGTCAATTACAGGAAAAAAAAACTATTAAAAATTCCAACATATGGAGGCTAAACAACATTCTTCTGAATAACCAACAAATCACAGAAGAAATTAAAAAAAAAAAGAAATCAAAATATGCATAGAAACAAATGAAAACACAACAACTCAAACCCTATGGGACACTGTAAAAGCAGTGCTAAGGGGAAGGTTCATAGCAATACAGGCTTACCTCAAGAAACAAGAAAAGTCAAATAAATAACCTAACTCTACACCTAAAGCAACTAGAAAAGGAAGAAATGAAGAACCCCAGGGTTAGTGGAAGGAAAGAAATCTTAAAAATTAGGGCAGAAATAAATGCAAAAGAAACGAAAGAGACCATAGCAAAATCCAGCAAAGCTAAAAGCTGGTTCTTTGAGAAGATAAATAAAACTGATGAACCATTAGCCAGACTCATCAAGAAACAAAGGGAGAAAAATCAAATCAACAAAATTAGAAATGAAAATGGAGAAATCTCAACAGACAGCACAGAAATACTAAGGATCATAAGAGACTACTATCAGCAACTATATGTCAATAAAATGAACAACTTGGAAGAAATGGACAAATTCTTAGAAAGTATAACTTTCAAAAACTGAACCAAGAAGAAGTAGAAAATCTTAACAGACCCATCACAAGCACAGAAATCAAAGCTATAATCAGAAATCTGGCAGCAAACAAAAGCCCAGGTCCAGATGGCTTCACAGCTGAATTCTACCAAAAGTTTAGAGAAGAGCTAACACCTATCCTACTCAAACTCTTCCAAAAAATTGCAGAGGAAGGTAAACTTCCAAACTCATTCTATGAGGCCACCATCACCCTAATACCAAAACAGGAGAAAGATGCCACAAAAAAAGAAAACTACAGGCCAGTATCACTGATGAACATAGATGCAAAAATCCTTAACAAAATTCTAGCAAACAGAATCCAACAACATATTAAAAAGATCATACATCATGCCCAAGTGGGCTTTATCTCAGGGATGCAAAGATTCTTTAATATCCACAAATCAATCAATGTAATACACCACAGTAGCAAATTGAATGATAAAAACCATATGATTATCTCAATAGATGCAGAGAAAGCCTTTGACAAAATTCAACATCCATTTATGATAAAAACCCTCCAGAAAGCAGGCATAGAAGGAACATACCTCAGTATAATAAAAGCCATATATGACAAACCCACAGCAAACATTATCCTCAATGGTGAAAAATTGAAAGCATTTCTCCTAAAGTCAGGAACAAGACAAGGGTGCCCACTCTCACCACTACTATTCAACATAGTTCTGGAAGTTCTAGCCATAGCAATCAGAGAAGAAAAAGAAATAAAAGGAATCCAGATTGGAAAAGAAGTAAAACTCTCACTGTTTGCAGATAACACGATTCTCTAACATAAAAAACCCTAAAGACTCCACCAGAAAATTGCTAGAGCTAATCAATGAATATAGTAAAGTTTCAGGATATAAAATTAACACAGAGAAATTCCTTGCATTCTTATATACTAACAATGAGAAAACAGAAAGAAAAATTAAGGAAACAATTCCATTCACCATTGCAATGAGAAGAATAAAATACTTAACAACATATCTACCTAAAGAAACAAAAGACCAATATATAGAAAACTATAAAACACTGATGAAAGAAATCAAAGAGGACACTAATAGATGGAGAAATATACCATGTTCATGGATTGGAAGAATCAATATAGTGAAAATGATCAAATTGAATGATAAAAACCATATGATTATCTCAATAGATGCAGAGAAAGCCTTTGACAAAATTCAACATCCATTTATGATAAAAACCCTCCAGAAAGCAGGCATAGAAGGAACATACCTCAGTATAATAAAAGCCATATATGACAAACCCACAGCAAACATTATCCTCAATGGTGAAAAATTGAAAGCATTTCTCCTAAAGTCAGGAACAAGACAAGGGTGCCCACTCTCACCACTACTATTCAACATAGTTCTGGAAGTTCTAGCCATAGCAATCAGAGAAGAAAAAGAAATAAAAGGAATCCAGATTGGAAAAGAAGTAAAACTCTCACTGTTTGCAGATAACACGATTCTCTAACATAAAAAACCCTAAAGACTCCACCAGAAAATTGCTAGAGCTAATCAATGAATATAGTAAAGTTTCAGGATATAAAATTAACACAGAGAAATTCCTTGCATTCTTATATACTAACAATGAGAAAACAGAAAGAAAAATTAAGGAAACAATTCCATTCACCATTGCAATGAGAAGAATAAAATACTTAACAACATATCTACCTAAAGAAACAAAAGACCAATATATAGAAAACTATAAAACACTGATGAAAGAAATCAAAGAGGACACAAATAGATGGAGAAATATATCATGTTCATGGATCAGAAGAATCAATATAGTGAAAATGAGTATACTACCCAAAGCAATCTATAGATTCAATGCAATCCCTATCTATTTACCAACAGTATTTTTCACAGAACTAGAACAAATAATTTCACAATTTGTATGGAGATACAAGAAACCTCAAATAGCCAAAGCAATCTTGAGAAAGAAGAATGGAACTGGAGGGATCAAGCTGCTTGACTTCAGGCTATAGTACAAAGTTACAGTCATCAAGACAGTATGGTACTGCTACAAAGACAGAAATATAGATCAATGGAACTAAATAGAAAGCCCAGAGATAAATCCATGCACCTATGGACATCTTATCTTTGACAAAGGAGGCAAGAATATACAATGGAGAAAAGACAATCTCTAACAAGCGGTGCTGGGAAAACTGGTCAACCACCTGTAAAAGAATGAATAGAACACTTTCTAACACCATACACAAAAATAAACTCAAAGTGGATTAAAGATCTACACATAAGAACAGAAACTATAAAACTCCTAGAGGAAAACAAAGGCAAAACACTCTCTGACATAAATCACAGCAGGATCCTCAAAGACCCACCTCCCAGAGTAATGGAAATAAAAGCAAAAATAAACAAATGGGACCTAATTCAACCTAAAAGCTTTTGCACAACGAAAGAAATTATAAGCAAAGTGAAAAGACAGCCTTCAGAATGGGAGAAAATCATAGCAAATGAAGCAACTGACAAAGAATTAGTCTCAAAAATTTATAAGCAACTCCTGCAGCTCAACTCCAGAAAAATAAATGACCCAATCAAAAAATGGGCCAAAGAACTAAACAGACATTTCTCCAAAGAAGACATATGGATGGCTAACAAACACATGAAAAGATGCTCAACATCACTCATTATCAGAGAAATGCAAATCAAGACCACAATGAGGTACCATCTCATGCCGGTCAGAATGGCTGCTATCCGAAAGTCTACAAACAATAAATGCTGGAGAGGGTGTGGAGAAAAGGGAACCCTCTTACACTGTTGGTGGGAATGCAAACTAGTACAGCCACTATGGAGAACAGTNATGGAAATAAAAGCAAAAATAAACAAATGGGACCTAATTCAACCTAAAAGCTTTTGCACAACGAAAGAAATTATAAGCAAAGTGAAAAGACAGCCTTCAGAATGGGAGAAAATCATAGCAAATGAAGCAACTGACAAAGAATTAGTCTCAAAAATTTATAAGCAACTCCTGCAGCTCAACTCCAGAAAAATAAATGACCCAATCAAAAAATGGGCCAAAGAACTAAACAGACATTTCTCCAAAGAAGACATATGGATGGCTAACAAACACATGAAAAGATGCTCAACATCACTCATTATCAGAGAAATGCAAATCAAGACCACAATGAGGTACCATCTCATGCCGGTCAGAATGGCTGCTATCCGAAAGTCTACAAACAATAAATGCTGGAGAGGGTGTGGAGAAAAGGGAACCCTCTTACACTGTTGGTGGGAATGCAAACTAGTACAGCCACTATGGAGAACAGATTCTTTTAAAAACTGGAAATAGAACTGCCATATGACCAGCAATCCCACCGCTGGGCATACACACTGAGGAAACCAGAATTGAAAGAGACACGTGTACCCCAATGTCCATCGCAGCACTGTTTATGATAGCCAGGACATGGAAGCAACCTAGATGTCCATCAGCAGATGAATAGACAAGAAAGCTGTGGTATATATACACAATGGAGTATTACTCAGCCATTGAAAAGGATACATTTGAATCAGTTCTAATGAGGGGGATGAAACTGGAGCCTATTATGCAGAGTGAAGTAAGTCAGAAAGAAAAGCACCGATACAGTATACTAATGCATATATATGAAATTTATAAAGATGGTAACGATGACCCTATATGTGAGACAGCAAAAGAGACACAGATGTAAAGAACAGACCTTTGGACTCTGTGGGAGAAGGCAAGAGTGGGATGATTTGTGAGAATAGCATTGAAACATGTATATTATCATATGTGAAACAGATTGCCAGTCCAGGTTTGATGCATGAGACAGGGTGTTCAGGGCTGGTGCATTGGAATAACCCAGAGTGATGGGATGGGGAGGGAGGTAGGAGGGGGGGTTCAGGATGGGGAACACATGTACCCCCATGGCTGATTCATGTCAATGTATGGCAGAAACCACTACAATATTGTAAAGTAATTAGCCTCCAATTAAAATAAGTAAATTTAAAAAATGCTGATAATATATATTTAAAAAATAGTTATCAGTAGAATTTGTATGAATACCTAAGGCAAAGCATTACATTATTTTATAGTTTATTCAACTACCTAATAATGAACACTTAGGGCATTTACAACATTATACTGCAGTTTCGAGCATTCTTATACTGACATACTTATCTGTACCAAATATCCCTTTAAGTTAGATTTTGAGAAATGAAATTCCGTATTTACAACCAAAGTATTTGTCAAAATTTTCAAAACACCATTGTTTAATGGGGGAAAAGTGCACGTGGGAGAAAAGAAGAGGAATGAAATAGTTTCTCCTAAGTGTAAGGCTGCCGCTAAGTCACTTCAGTCGTGTCCGACCCTGTGTGACCCATAGACGGCAGCCAACCAGGCTCCCCCATCCCTGGGATTCTCCAGGCAAGAACACTGGAGTGGGTTGCCATTTCCTTCTCCAATGCATGAAAGTGAAAAGTGAAAGTGAAGTTGCTCAGTCATGTCCGACTCTTAGTGACCCCATGGACTGCAGCCTACCAGGCTCCTCCATCTATGGGATTTTCCAGGCAAGAACACTGGAGTGGGTTGCCATTGCCTTCTCCGAAGTGTAAGGCTAATCAGCTCTACATTAGAGTTGAACTATTAGTCTAATTGATGTTATCATCTTCATTGCTTTCATTAGTAAGCTTCTAAAAAAAAATCCCAAATCTCCTTCTCTATTTGTGTTTCTTTATTTACAGACCTCTTGGGAGTCTATAAATCCTATGGAGAAAAAAAGAAAAAAGCTATAATAGTTTTGTAATTTTAAATTGAAAAATATTGTTTAAAAATAGTAAGCACATTCTGAATCATTTTATGGCCATGCAGTTCTTATGTTGGCTTTTAATTTCTGTTTACAGTTGTCTGAGTTGATACATACTGTTTGAAGGAACATTTAACATTGTGGTAGTTCATGAATTTAAACTGAATAGAGAGAAGTAGTGGGAGAGTTAAGTCAGTTACCTATGGCACTAGTGGACTCCTGGAGAAGCAGAGTTCAAAAGAAACTGCACAAACCAACCCATTAAATTAGAAGAATGCAGGAAACTATTTGGTGGAGGATGAATTACTTAAATCCTGTCTTTGTACCTAACATGTTAATTAATGATAAATGTGGTAGAAAATATAGAGTGAAGAAACTTTCAGTTTCGTTCAGTTCAGTCACTTAGTCATGTCTGACTGTTTGTGACCCCATGAACTGCAGCATGCCAGGCCTCCCTGTCCATCACCAACTCCCAGAGTCCACCCAAACTCATGTGCATCGAGTTGGTGATGTCATCCGGACATCTCATCCTCTTTTGTCCCCTTCGCCTCCTGCCCACAATCCCTCCCAGCATCAGGGTCTTTTCCAGTGAGTCAACTCTTCTGCATGAGGCGGCCAAAGTATTGGAGTTTCAGCTTCAGCATCCGTCCTTCCAATGAACACCCAGGACTGATCTCCTTTAGAATGAACTAGTTGGCTCTCCTTGCAGTCCAAGGGACTCTCAAGAGTCTTCTCCAACACCACAGTTCAAAAGCATCAATTCTTTGGAAACTTTACATTTCTGATTTGAGTAATAACTGGATTAGAATACCAATTTAGGCCAAATTGTATTAATGACCACAGTGCCAGCCTCAGTCTTACAGGAGTTATGGAGATTTTTAATTTTAACTGCATTAAACTACGTATTCTGAGATTGCTTGGGTGGGCTGCCTTAAGTTAGTAAAGAATGAAGTTATTAACACAATTTCATACAACATAATTATCTGAACGGATGTTTTCTGCATTTGTATTATTGGCAGACAAAATCAAGTGGACAAAAATTGGTTTGTTCTCATTATTGATCAAATATGGATTTATTTGATTATTATGAGGATATATACACATACATACATATAAAACATTAATCTGTTTTTCTTTTTTCCAGTATTACTTACTTGACAAAAACTCCAAGATGAAAATCTACGACTTTATTTAAGTTTTCCTTAGTCCTCATTACCACTACATTCAGTTTTATATACTCATTTGTAATGTTATTATTACTAGAATTTTGATTTCTACATTTCATTTAACATGTACTATAAATAGTTTTCCATGTTTTCATCTGCTTTTATTCTTATTTTCTTTTGCCTATGAACTCTTTCTTGACAATCATCATGTAACCTATGTCATTTGCCCAGGTATATGAGCCCACACATTTTTCTCCATAACCATGTAAACATCTAATATAGATACAGATATGTACAAATAAATACATAAAATATATGGAAGATTATGAGTTTATCATTTGGTTTTACAAAAGTGAAATAATAAAATCATAAACCATATATATTTCTTAGGTATATCCTTTCTTACTTAATTTATCAGGGTAGTCCACCAGAGTAGGAGCTGTAGGTTCAACTTGATTTTTTAAAACAGCAACATAGCTATCCATACTCCACATGGATATATTAATCTACTCTTCTTCCACTGGTGGAAATTAAAATTGTTTTCAAGTTTTTTGTCATTATAAATAATGCCACAATAGATATTCTCATAGGTTCATCCTTAGATGGTTAGAACTGGAACTATTAGATCAAAGGATATGTATATTTTTTGTTTTTAATATATAAGGCTATATTACTTTAAAAAGCTGTGTGTGAATATTCTTTTATATTTTTTCCTACCTCCTTTTGAAGACAATGGGCTGCTTTTCTGGGTGCCTGATGTTCTCTGGCAGCATTCAGAAGTTGTTCTGTGGAATTTACTCAGCGTTTAATTGCTCTTTTGATGAATTTGTGGGGGAGAAAGTGGTTTCCCCGTCCTATTCTTCTGCCATCTTAAGACTGCCCCCGGAAATAATTTTAAAACACAGAGAGCACACCAAACCAAGGCAGGGAGGAGTCCTGGCCTCTCTCCCACAATCTAGGCTGGAACTGCCCTGCCCTCCACCCACAGCAGGGGTTCTTAGCAGGAGTCAGTCACATGCTCACTTTTGAGCCATGTATCCTCACTGACCCTTTCAGTGGTCTCTCCTATGCCCACAATGCTTGGTGGACATCACTAGTGCTTACCCACAAGTGATCTCTTCTCTTTCGAGGCACGTTAAAAGCATACTTTCTAGGATCCCTTGCAGTTGAACAGGGCCTTGGGATGACTTTGGCTGATTGGCGTGGGCACATGCGGGCTGAAGTTTGGAAGAGGGGCACAAGAGAGCTGTATGCATCTTTCCCCTACTGCGGCACAAAGGTATTTGCATTAAGATTGCAGACTCACCAGATCAGGGCCACCTGGGTCACCAAGTCACTTCAAAGAGGCCAATTACCCTGAGAGTCTCCTGGATTCTTAGTGAACTCTGTAGGTCTGAAACATACATGTGTTTTAAGCCAATGACATACTGGATTATTTGCTCTCCCAGCTTAGCTCACTCAGAGCTAACAATTGATAGGTGACCTCTTACCTCTATTGCCAAACCTGCACTCATGTAACAGACTCCGAAGCTGAGGTTAGAACGTTTCCTCTCAGGATGCCCTCCTGAAGTGGGGGTGCCTTTACCTAAAAGGTGAGATTTGGGCAGCACAGAGCAGCTGGGAAAGGATTCAGGAGGTGATACACATTCAGGAATCTTTCACATTACAGGTATCAGTTATAAGCTAAAGGAAAAAAAGAACCAGCCCTGAGTTCAGTGAGTCAGGGCCTAGGTCCCCTCTTGTGCCCACACAAAGCTCTTTGCCTCTAGTTACTATCTCATCTACACATAATTATTGTTTAAAGTGACAAGATCCTATGTAAACTGACTGAAGCTAAAAAGGGAATGTATTGGCTTAGCAACAAAGAGGTTCCAGATTTCAGATATGACTGAAATGAGATGTTCAAATGATGGTGCACCCCCCTCTCACATGACGTTGATGCTTCTCAGCTGTGCTTCCTTTGGATTGGTGTCATTCTCAAGCTGGCCTTCTGGACACAGCTGCTCTCAGCAGCTCCAGGCTATCATCTGGCTGGCTTTAGGGGCAGGACCACTTCCCCACATGCCTTCACATAGAGGGTCCCTCCAGCCCCCTCACACATCCAGTACCCAGGCTGGGGCATGAGATGTCTGCATGGAGAGTGAAATGATGAACAAGAGTCACCAAAACCAGGAGAGCTGCTCCAGTAGACAGAGGATCCACAGGATGGGCCCAGCTCACAGACGTGTACATAAGGTTGGGCACTAATGTTCTTCCTAGACTGATTCCCAGTAGGAGCAGGGAAAGGATATGGTGCTTGTGAATGAAGTGTTCCTAAGGCACCAGAGCTCAGAGTCTTGGGAGACTGGGGATTGGATGGGAGAGCTGAGAACCCCAGGGAGCACTTTAAAAGAAATCTTCCACAGAGGCCAGGACTTCCAGGACCAAATAGTCCAAATAAGGAAATGAATGCATAGAAAGGACTGCAGATACTAATTACCAGTTACACCCTATCACACATCTCAAAATAGACAATTTTCTAAAAGAGGCTTTTCACCAGACCCTCATCAGAGATATGAGTCAGGGGAGGGTCACTTGGGTGTAACTGAAACTCATCTCCAGGTGGCTGGAGCAGTTCTCATCTGCTGAGAGGGCTGAATTGGTTCATACAACTAAAGAGTCCAGAGATTGACCTGGGGTTCAAATGTTGTCAGATGTCTTTCAAATTCTCTGACTTGGTTTAATTTGTTTCTGTGATTGCCTCAGTCTCAGGCAAAATCTTCATATCTGCAGGCAGATGATCCTCAGGTGCCTCCAAGCAAAATCTCAGGACTGAGGCTCACTGGCTCAGCTGGGATCACACTCCCATCCCTTGACTGATTGTCCAGGGCTGTGTGTGTGTGTGTGTGTGTGTGTGTGAGAGAGAGAGAGAGAGAGTATGTGTGTGCATGCATGCACATATGCTATGTCAAAACTTTATAGACTGAGAAGGGGTAGTGGATTCCACAGAGGAAAATCAGGGCAAAAGTGAAAAGTGACAGTGAAGTCGCTCAGTCGTGTCCAACTCTTTGTGACCCCATGGACTGTATCCCGCCAGGCTCCTCTGTCCATGGGATTTTCCAGGCAAGAATACTGGAATGAGTTGCCATTTTCTTCTTCAGGGCATCTTCTTGACCCAGGGATTAAACTCAGGTCTTCCACATTGCAGTCAGACTCTTTACCCTCTGGGCCAGGAGGGAATCCCCAAAATCAGGGTACTGTTACTAAAAGAAGGGAACATGGATTCTGTTCTGGGGGGAATGGCAGGAGCCAATTGCTGCAGGCAGTCTCCTAGAGCTTGTAATAGAGAGGCTTTCAGGACTCCAGCCACCTGTGGTCATCAGAGCAAGGGGAACTCCTGAACCTTAGAGCTCTGGGGTGTCCCTGTTGGGTTTTTTGAAAGCAGTGCCTGTGATGAGGCTTACTGTGCAGGCAGTGCTCTCAGGAGGCAGGATAGGGAAAGGGGAAATGCTACAGTAGAGGGTGCTGATGCCTTGCTCAACCTGCCTTTAATGAGCTGGGCTGCTGATCTTTCTCGGCTGCCCTGAGTGTGGACTGTGATATTAGGCTGGTGCAAGAGTAATTGTGATTTTGTGTTGTTGAACTTTGCCATTTGATATTGGAATGCATTCTTCAACAAATGTGGTGTGTTATACATCATTTTAATGTGTATTTGCTTTATGTTCTTTGCTAATGAATTATAACTTGATGTTTATATGTATTTTAGACTATGAAATTATGTTAGACAAAAAGCAAATTCAAGCGATTTTCTTACTTGAGTTCAAAATGGGTCATAAAGCAGAGGAGATAACTCGCAATATCATCAATCCATTTGGCCCAGGAACTGACAATGAATGTACAGTGCAGTGGTGGTTCAATAAGTTTTGCAAAGGAGATGAGAGCATAAAGATGTGGAGTGTAGTGGCCGACCATTGGAAGTTGACAAAGACCAACTGAGAGCATCACTGAAGCTGATCCTCTTACAGCTATGTGAGGAGTTGTCCAAGAACTCATTGTCAACCATTCTATGGCCATTTGGCATTTGAAACAATTTGGAAAGGTGAAAAAGCTCAATAAGTGGGGGCCTCATGAGCTGACCACAAATTGTTGTCTTGAGGTGTCATCTTTTCTTATTCTACACAACAGTGATCCATTTCTTGATCAGATTGCAATGTGTGACGAAAAGTGGATTTTATATGGCAACCAGCTCATTGGTTGGATTGAGAAGAAGCTCCAAAGCACTTTTCAAAGACAAATTTTTACCCCCCCCCAAAAAAAAAAGGTCACTGTTTGATGGTCTGCTGCCTGGTCTGATCCACTATGGCTTTTTGAATCCTGGCAAAACCATTACATCTGAGAAGAATGCTCAGTAAATCAAAGAGATACACCAAAAACTCCAATGCCTGCAGCTGGCATTAGTCAACAGAAAGGGCCCAATTCTTCTCCATGACAACATGCAACCACACAAGGCTTCAAAAGTTGAATGATATGGGCTACAAAGTTTTGCCTCATCTGCCATATTGACCTGACCTCTTGCCAACAGACCGTTACTTCTTCAAGCATCTCAACAACTTTTTGCAGGGAAAATATTTCCACAACCATCAGGATGAAGATAATGCTTTCAAGAGTTTGTTGAATCCTAGTGCCCAGATATTTTTTATTGCAGGAATAAACTTATTTCTCATTGGCAAAAATGTGTTGATTGTAATGATTCCTATTTTGATTTATAAAGATGTGCTTGAGTCTAGTTATATTCCAGTTGAACAATTTCAAATCCTAAAAGATGATGCTGTGAATGTGTTGCACTCAATATGAAAGCAATTTTGGAAAACTCAATAGTGGCCACAGGGCTGGAAAAGGTGTTTTCACTCCAATCCGAAAGAAAGGCAATGCCAAAGAATGCTCAAACTACCGCACAATTGTACTTATCTCACATGCTTGCAAAGTAATCCTTAAAATTCTCCAGCCAGGCTTCAATAGTACATGAACCGACAACTTCCAGATGTCCAAGCTGGTTTTAGAAAAGGTAGAGGAACGAGAGATCAAATTGCCAACATCTGTTGGATCATCAAAAAAGCAGGAGAGTTCCAGAAAAAACATCTATTTCTGCTTTATTGACTACACCAAAGCCTTTGTGTGGATCACAACAAACTGTGGAAAATTCTGAAAGAGATGGGAATACCATATCACCTAACCTGCCTCTTGAGAAACCTGTATGCAGGTCAAGTAGCAACAGTTAGAACTGGACATGTAAAACAGACTGGTTCCAAATAGGGAAAGGAGTACATCAAGGCTGTATGTTATCATTCTGCTTATTTAACTTATATGCAGTGTACATTGTGTGAAATGCCAGGACGGATGAAGCACAAGCTGGAATCAAGATTGCTGGGAGAAATATCAATAACCTCAGATACACAGGTGACACCACCCTTACGGCAGAAAGTAAAGGAGAACTAGAGACTCTTGATGAATGTGAAAGAGGAGAGGATAAAAGTTGGCTTAAAACTCAGCATTCAATTCTAATGAGGTGGATGAAACTGGAGCCTATTATACAGAGTGAAGTAAGCCAGAAAGAAAAGCACCAATACAGTATACTGATGCATGTATATGGAATATAGAACGACGGTAACGATAACCCTGTATGCGAGAGAACAAAAGAGACACAGATGTATAGAACAGTCTTTTGGACTCTGTGGGAGAGGGAGAGGGTGGGGTGATTTGGGAGAATGGCACTGAAACATGTATAATATCGTATAAAAAATGAATCACCAGTCCAGGTTCAATGCAGGATACAGGATGCTTGGGGCTGGTGCACTGGGATGAACCAGAGAGATGGTACGGGGAGGGAGGTGGGAGGGGGGTTCAGGATGGGGAACACGTGTATACCTGTGGTAGATTCATGTTGATGTATGGCAAAACCAATACAATATTGAAAAGTAATTAGCCTCCAATTAAAATAAACAAAGTTAAATAAAAATAAATAAATAAATAAAAAGCTGTGTGTGGACCTTATTTGGATTTCAATTCACACAAACTATGAAAGTAAGTATGACATTTATAAGACAATTGGAAATTCAAACACTGACTAGATATTTCATTAAATTGAGGAATTTTTGTTATTTTTTAGATTTGATAATGGTATAGACACAAAATGAAATATTTATGGATGAAATACTTCAGAAAATTGCTGGAGGGAGAGAAGTGAATGAAAGGATGGATGAAATAAGATTGGTTGTGACTTGATAGTTGTTGAAGCTGGTATAATGGGAGTTTATTATATCATGATCTTTTTTATATGTGTGAAATTCTCCACAATAATAATTTTCAAAAAATTAACAAGTCATATTATATCTAGTGAGAAAACTTATTTCCATACATTTCCCTTAAAACTGAGCGGTTACTGCTTTCTATTTTTGAAAATCTGATGTGTGAAAAAAAGGTGTTAGTTGCTGTAATTTGCATTTCCTTTATTGTTAGGTTTATCATCTTGAGAGAGTGTAAATCTTCCTCACTGGCAGTTAGCATCTAGGCCGTGGTGTTCCCAAAGGAACTTACGTAATACTTTCTAGAATCTAAATAAGCTGTACACAAGGCCACTCTGACATATCTGGAACGAGAGAGACAAGACCACTTTGCAACCATAGAAACAATAAAACATCCTCCCACTCTGCCTAGCCTGAGTGACAGCTGCTCTTTTACCAACAACTTTAGCCTTGCTTTAATGCTACTTACTAGATAAAAATTATGAATCTATCCAGCCACTAAATTGCCCCAGTTTCTTGACAACCTTCAATCCATAACTGGTCTCCACTTCCTTAACTTTTCTGGAATAACCCAGCACAAGTGCAAGTTCTTTGAGAAGCCCCTTCCAATCCTCTTGTTGAGGCCTATAGTTCCTCTGGAGAACTTTCTCCCTTGAGGCAGCAAGGTAAAGAAACCTTTTCTCTTTTTTAAACTATGGATATGATGGTAAACAATCCACCTGCAACGTGGGAGGCCTGGGTTCAATCCCTGGGTTGGGAAGATTCCCTGGAGGAGGGCATGGTGGCAGCCCATTCTAGTATTCTTGCCTGGAGAATCCCCATGGACAGAGGAGCCTGGCAGGCTATAGTCCATGGGGTCTCGAAGAGCTGGACACAACTGAGCAACTAACCCCAGTGCAGCACACGTTTCTGAAGCTCTTTGGTCAGTGGTCTTTAAAACAATCTTCGCAAAGTTTATCGTCCATTTGAATGTCCTCTTCTCTGGGACATTTCCCCACTTTAGTGGGTAGTTCTGAAATTTTCCCTTTTGTTTTAGAGTCAGTCCCATTGATAACTCTAGGACCTGTACGTACTACTTCTTAGTCAGAAGGGACAAAAGATAAGGATTCTTACTCAGGTTGGATCATTCCAGGTTTGATGGCATTAGCAAGAATTTTCAGGATCTTATTAATTCATCAGTAAGGCTGCTGAGAGATGAGGTTGAAAGGAGCTCAGCTAAGTTGGACTCCTCTATTTGCTGCAGACAATTCTGGTTATTTTCTTGGCCACCAATCTTATTTGGCCAGTGTCGATGGAGTGTGTGTGTAAATGTGTGTGTGTGTTCATGTGTGTATACCATTTATTGCTTGTTGCATTAGGTATTGAAAGAAAATTTATCATTGTAACTCAGAAGTCTAATGTTTCTATTAGATTTTATTTTATATTTTTACAAGGTCTAGTGTGAGATAAATAAAAATTCAGTGCTACTTTGTTCTTTGTTAATTGTTCTTGTATTGATATGAAATATTACTGTTTGTTCCTTTTAGTGCTGTTCATCTTGAATTCTACCATTTGTTACATTAACGTAGCATACATAACACAGTCTTTGTTTGGTATGCTGGGAAAATATTTTGATATTTAAAGCTGTGTGTTTTTATCCAGTATGTAACTGTTTTTCCATTCAGATGACTAAACTCTTAGTCATCCTTTGCCATAAGGGAGATTGTCACAATAGAATCAGAGTTAAAAGAGAGGCAAATTCTTGGCTAATGAAGTTCCTGGCTGAGGCTCAGGTATAGCTATAGGACGTTCAGAGCCAGTCTCTTCACCTTCAGTTAGCAGAGAGAAGAGACGTGTCCTGTTCTGTTTGCTCTATTAGTTCTGTTTCCTTAAGTGTTAATGTCTGTCTTTTGTGAGATGTAGTGTTTATCAGTTTTGACGTTAGAATGTTTCTCAAATGTTTTGTAATTCTTGGGTTAGGTGTTCACTTTGATTTTTGAAGTTCCCTGTTAGTCCACATGTAAGCGCTGCTGCTGCTGCTAAGTCACTTCAGTCGTGTCCGACTCTGTGTGACCCCATAGACGGCAGCCCACCAGGCTCCCCCATCCCTGGGATTCTCCAGGCAAGAATACTGGAGTGGGTTGCCATTTCCTTCTCCAGTGCATAGCGCTGCTGCTGCTGCTAAGTCACTTCAGTCGTGTCCGACTCTGTGTGACCCCATAGACGGCAGCCCACCAGGCTCCCCCATCCCTGGGATTCTCCAGGCAAGAATACTGGAGTGGGTTGCCATTTCCTTCTCCAGTGCATGAAAGAGAAAAGTGAAAGTGAAGTCGCTCAGTCTGTCCCACTGTTAGCGACCCCATGGACTGCAGCCCACCAGGCTCCTCCGTCCATTGGATTTTCCAGGCAAGAGTACTGGGGTGGGGTGCCATTGCCTTCCCCGCATGTAAGCACTAGATCTGTGTATCTTGTTGCCAGGAATTTCAGGAGAGTTTGAATTTGCTGCTGGACGTATTAGTGAGGCAGATATGATAACCTCTACACTATGGAAACCAGTCTGGAAGGTCGATATTAGTGTCCAGTCTTCTGGGACCAGGGACGACCACATTACTACCATAGGCACTGCAGTGCCCTGCCTCTGTGGCTGTTACTTACACTCACTGCCCTTACCGGAAGCAGAGGTCTCTACTGCTAGCTGCTTTGCAAAATCTGGGGAAGATTATTTTAGTAGTTGCCTCAGCAAAGTCTCATTCCTATTTCCTTGTATCCTCCATCTCTGAGGTTGGAGAACCTTCAAGTTGCTGTCCACATTTGCTTCAGTTTTTCCTCTGAATATTTTAGGTTATAATGTTCTCTTCCAAGCAGTCATGTATGGATGCGAGAGTTGGACTATAAAGAAAGCTGAGCACTGAAGAATTGATACTTTTGATCTGTGGTGTTGGAGAAGACTCTTGAGAGTCCCTTGGACTGCAAGGAGATCCAACCCAGTCCATCCTAAAGGAAATCAGTCTTGCATATTCATTGGAAGGACTGATGCTGAAGCTGAAACTCCAAAACTTTGGCCACCTGATGCAAAGAGTCAACTCATTAGAAAAGACCTGTTTCTGGGATAGATTGAAAGGCAAAAGGAGAAGAGGATGGCAGAGGATGAGATGGTTGGATGGCATCAATGACTCGATGGACATAAGTTTGTGCACACTCCGGGAGTTGATGATGGACAGGGAATCCTGGCATGTAGTCCATGGGGTCACAAAGAGTCAGACACTACTGAGTGACTGAACTGAACTGAATGTTCTCTTTCAACCTGATACCATTTGCTTTTCATTTTCCAAAGATTTCATTATCATTCCAGCAGATTAATGTCATTATCAACATCATATCAGCCCTCAACACTTCTGGATAATGATCCACTTTTAAAATCAGTTGGATTTTCTGCTCCTTATTTATTCTATACTGCTTAAACTTTTGACTATTCTAAGTCAGAAGGCCTTGCCATTTACTGCATTACCCCTCTATACTCTACAGAAATGGTGCTCACTCAGTAAATCTGACTTCTGTGGTGGTTTTAAAATCTGGTACACATTCTTTAATCTTCCTCCTTCAAAATGTAGAGTCTTATTCCCCTACCCTTAAGTGTAGGCTGTACTATCTGACTTGCTGCTGATGAATAGAATGTGCCAGAAGTGATGGTATTTGACTTCCAAGACTGGGTCACAGTGTAGCTTCAACCACTCTGGCCAGGGTTGTTTGCTCTGTGGAACCCAGCTGTGAAGGGGCCCTGCTGGGAGGGGATCCTTCCATCCTGGAAGGGGGTCCTCCCAGCCTGGAAGCGGGTCCTCCCGTCCTGTACACTCTGTAGTGGACCACAGCCTGCCTGGCGTCCTGACCGTAGTCTCACGGGAGGCTGAGCCAGAACCATAGCTCAGCAGCTCCTGGGCCTTCCTTTCAGAAATCATATTCCATTGCATGTATATACTACATTGTGCTTGTCTGCTCACTCCCTGATGGACAGCTGAGCTTGTGCTGCTATGAACATGGGTGTACAAATATCTCTTGGGGACCCTGCTTTCAGTTCTTCTGGATATATACCCAGAAGTAGAATTATTGTGTCATATAGCACACTATTTTTAATTTTTTGAGGAACTGCTATAGTGTTTTCCATAATGGAAATATCATTTTACATTCCTACCAACAGTGAACAGGATTCCAGTTTAAGCAGTTTATCAAATTTTTCTTTTATGGATTGTTGCTTTTGTGTGATATCCAAGGACTTTTCTACTAACCCAAGGTCATGAGGGTTTTCTCCTGGTTTCTTCTAAAAATTGTATAGTTTGGCTCTTACATTTAGATCTTTAATTCATTTTGAGCTATTTTTTAATGAATGGTGTGAAGTGAGGACCTAAATTCATCTTTTTTGCTTGTTAATATTCAATTGTTCCAGCAGCATTTGTTGAAACTAATATTCTTTCCCCACTAAGTTATTCTGGCACCTTTTTTGAAAATCAGCTGACCGTACATGTTAAGAGTCTACTTTTGGACTCTCAATTCTGTTCCATTGATTTATATATCCATTAAAAACTTTTTATTTGGCTGTTTCAGGTCTTTCTTGCTACACACCAGTTTTCTATAGTTGTGGCGAGCGAGGCTACTCTCTAGTTGTGGGGTGTGGGCTTCTCATTGCAGCGGCTTTTTTTGTGGAGCACGGGGCTCTAGGGTGAGGACTTTAGAAGCTGTGGCTCGCAAGCTTAGCTGCATATAGAGTCCATGTGGAATCTTCTTGGACCAGGTATTAAAGCCGTGTCCCCTGCATTGACAGGCAGATTGTTGTCAATCACTGAACCACCAGGGAAGTCCCATATATCTATATTTATGCCAGTACACTGTCTTGATTTCTGTAGGTTTAGAATTTATTTTGAAATTGATAACTGTAAGTCCAACTTTGTCTTTTTTTTTTTTTTTCAAAATTGTTTGAAGCAATTCTGTTCTGGGTCTTTTGAATTTTTATATGAGCTTTAGGATCAGATTGTCAACTTCTGCAAAAAAGGCAGCTGGGATTTTGGTTCGCTTGCAGTGAATCTATCAATTTGGGGAAGAATTGCCATTTAAGAAGAGTAAGTCTTCTAATCCATGAGTATGAACTGTCTCTCCTTTTATTTTAATCTTCTTTAATTTCTCTTAGCAATATTTTATAGTTTTTTCTTCCAACTTCATTAAGATATAAGTGATATACAGCATTGTATAAGTTTAAGGTGTCCAACATAATGATTGGACTTAAATACAGTATATGAGTCTTAAGCTTTTTTTGTTAAATCTATAAGCATTTAATGTTCTTGATATTGTTGCAAATTCTTTTCTTTTCTTTTTCTATTAGCACTGTTGTTATTGTTTAGTTGCTAAGTCATGTCTGACTCGTTTGCCACCCCATGGACTGTAGCCCACCAGTCTCCTCTGTCCATGGAATTTCCCAGGCAAGAATACTGGAGTGGGCGGTCATTTCCTTCTCCAGGGGATATTCTTGACTCAGGGATGGAACCTGCGTCTCCTGCAGTGTCAGGCAGATTCTTTACCACTTGAACCACCTATGTTGATGCAAAAGATAAGATAAATGGTTTTCAGGTCAAACCTCATTACACATTTTTGCCCTTCTGCTTAAGAGGTTTTACACTTTGCTTAGTCTCTCTTATCTTCCGTATCACTATCTATGAAATGGGGTTAAAATGTATTTTAGTTGCTGTGGATCCCAGCTCTCAGAGCCTCAGGAGACGCTGCCCTTTGAGGGGTATTCCCCTCAGAGGGTCACCATGGCCAACCAGAAGGGGTGCTGGAAGTGGGCCATGGTTAGCGGTGTCAGTACAGTTCTAGTGTTTGCCACTGCGATGATCACGGGCTTCTCACTGCAGAAGCGCACCGTCCTGCCAGGCTATTAACAGGGTGGGACCTGCCGCTCTGACGCAGACACGCTGGGCTGCCTGCTAAGTTTGGGTCAGATCATCCAAAGGGACGGCCTGCTGGTTACCTGGCACCACGCTGCCAACAGCAAAGAGCAGATGAAGGCTGCCCTCAGCAGCAGCGTCATGGGCCTGGAATCAGATGTCACAATAGAAGGGTGTGACACAGTCAACGAGACGGGGTCCCCATCACAGTGCACCCCCAGCCATCTACAGTGACAACACCTGAGAGCAGTGGCTGGAGGCTGTGCTGGCCTCTTCCAAGAAGGGCATCAAACTAGACTTCAAGAGCATCAAGGCTGTGGGCCCCGCCCTGGACCTCCTGCGGTGGCTGAGAGAGGAGGGGAAAGTTTGAAGGCCTATGTGGATCAATGCTGACATCCTGTGGGGTCCTAACATGGTCAGACCAATAGAGGTCAATGCCCCCACAGTTCCTGGCCTTGGTCCAGGAGAAGTATCTTGAGACAACCCTGTGTTCAGGCTGGACTACCGTCTACCTGCCCTTGTTCCCAAATAGGACATACACCCAGACCACCGTGGAGAAGATGCAGGAGCTGGTGGGAGCAGCACCACAGAAGGCGACCTTCTTCATGTGGCTTGTCACGGCCAGGGCCACCCAGCCCCACTTCAGCTGGCTGCTGGGCCAATCTGACAGGTACAGCCTGACAATGCGGCAGGCCGCCTCAGACCCCGCGACAGTGGATGACCTCCTCTATATCCAGGGCAACACCACCGCCCACCAAGTCTGCTATGACTTCTTTGAGCCTCTCCTGTCTCAATTCAAGCAGCTTGCCATACCTCACGGAAGCAAAGGTACTACACCAGGGGCAGTCTGATCCCTGCTCTCCAAAACCCTGGAGACGAGGGTCTGAGCGTGGAGTGACTGGTTCCTGACATCCAGGGCAATGGAAGCACAGCAACAGTGCGGCTCCCAGACTGAGAAGGCATGATCCTGCTGGACGTGGGCCTTTAGGAGCCTGCAGCTGGGGATCCCGTGCCCATCGTCCACGCCCCAGATGGCCATGCCCTGATGCTAGAGTCCTGCCCGCAGCAGCTGGCCAGACACCCTGGATGCTGGGGCCTGCATTTGCACATAGCAGAGCCCGCCACCCTGCAGCCATCCCTGGACACGCTGGCCACCCTGTGCGCCCTTGGCCACCTGTCTAGGCCTGTGGGGGTTGGGGCCACAGTCCTCACAGAAGTTTCATGGTCCCTGGCTCCGTGACTGGCAGGGAGTTGCTTACAGCTGTGGCCGAGGTGTTCCCCTACGTGACAGTGGCACCAGGCTGGCCCAAGGAAGTGCTGGGCAGTGGCTCTAGGGAACAGCTGCTCACAGATATGCTGGAGCTGTGCCAGGGCCTCTGGCAACCCGTGTCCTTCCAGCTGNCGTGACAGTGGCACCAGGCTGGCCCAAGGAAGTGCTGGGCAGTGGCTCTAGGGAACAGCTGCTCACAGATATGCTGGAGCTGTGCCAGGGCCTCTGGCAACCCGTGTCCTTCCAGCTGCAGGTTGGGCCTCTGGGCCAGAGTCCCGCTGGAGTCGTGGTCCGGCTGCTGGCAGCCTCCCCCGCGGCCACGGTCACAGTGGAACACAGCCCTGGCCAGGGCCACTGTGCATCTATGTGGGCAGTGCTGCTGGCAGCCAGGACCGCGGAGAAGACTCGAGTCCAGGCCACCCTGGAGCTACTGCCAACACTTGCAGGCAGATACTGGCAGACATTGAGCCCCCAGGGGTGCTCGCCTGGTGGACCCTGGCTTCCCACAGGGGAGGCAGGGAGAAATAAATGCCTCTGCTTCTTCTTCTTCAAAAAAAATGTATTTTAGTCTTTTTGTTGTAAGGACTAAAGGGGAATTTGTAGGTAAATGTGAAGGAATCAAAATTGTGATCCGTAACTGAGAGTTCCCCTCCACTGAACAGGACCCTCTAGAATGAACCTTTGAAGGAAGGCGCTCTGGTCTTTTCCCCAGGATAGTAAAATCAACTCCTTTTAATCTTTTCTTTTTTTTTTCGTTGTGCAGTGTGGCATGTGGAATCTTCGTTCCCTGACCTGGGATCGAACTCACATTTCATGCAGTGTAAGTGTGGAGTCTTAACCACTCAACTGCCAGGGAAGTCCTTAAAACTGGCTTCTTTTAATTAACAGGTTCTCTATCACTTCATTTCTCTTACAATTTATCCTTTGAAAACCCATGACCCATGGAAAATAATATTCCCATGACTCACAGAGATTCTCCAAATCTGAAATTTGCTGATTCCATACTTTTGATACAATTGGGCATGCTCCTCTATCTTACATACTTCCTGCTCATTGGCAGTTGTATCTAGAGGCTTGATCAGATTTAGTTTTAATGTCCTTGGCAAACTGTAGATGTTGTATGCTTTCATCACAGGCTTGTAATGTCTGACTGTCCCTTTTTTTCTGTGTGTGTGTGTGTTGCCTGCAGCTGTTGGTGCTCTGCTGAGGATATTAATTTGTGATTGCAAAATAGTGCTACTGTAATTCTATTATTTCTTTTTAATTTATTTGTTGAAGTATTTTTGTAAAGAGATATTTACCTTTATATGGTTACTTAGTGATTCATTTCTTTTCAAAAGTTTGGACAAATGTTTGATTTTTACCTTTGTTTACCAGTTCTCAAAATAAGAAATTTTCTATCCTTTACCTCAAAATGTGGTTAGTTTAAAAAAAAATTATTGTGACTTTATTTCCTTAAACATATTTGATATGGTTCACTGTATTCTAATTACTATTCTTATTGAAGCAACAAATTAAGCTCCAGATAATATTCCTTAGGAAGTGCTCATGCAAATAATATTCCCTGACTTCTTGCTTATTACTAAAAAAGTTGATCTGTGTCCTTTACACTTGAAATTTAGTTTTGCTGGATATAAAAATCCTTCACTTGAATGTTCTATTTTGTTTATCGTAAATGTTTTCCTCCTTTTTTATCTACACAGATATGTGGCATAAAGTGTGGCTTTCAAAGAGACTGATGATTTTTAACCTATTTTCTTTCAAGAAACCAGCTTTTTGCCTAGATGCCCAGAGACTTTTTCCAGTAATTTATTATAGTATATGCCTTGATATTGGTTGTTCTGGGTTCAGATTTTCAGGTTCAGTTCAGTTCAGTTCAGTCACTCAGTCATGTCCGACTCTTTGCGATCCCATGAACTGCAGCACGCCAGGCCTTTCTCAAGAGGCAGGTCAGGTGGTCTGGTATTCCCATCTCTTTCAGAATTTTCCATAGTTTAATGTGATCCACACAGTTATATGATGTATTCTTTCAGTATGTAGCTTGAAATGGTTTTTTATTTCGGGAAGGCTTTCTTGAATTAGTTTTGGGTATTTGTTGTATTGTTTTACTTTGGTTTTCTTTAGGTTCTCTTATTATCTTCTTAGTATTCCAGTCCACTTGCCACTGTCTATCTTGTTTCTCAGCCACCCAGAGCTCAAGCCTATGTGCTCATCCTTCTAACTGTGTCCATATCAGGTTTGATCCATGGAGTACTTTGTTTCCTGAAGTGCAGGTGCTTTGATCAGCACTGAGGGTATGGATGAGTTAGTTTGGTGCAATTGCTTTTTCCAGGTAAGCTATTCTGCTAGTACTTTCCTTTTTGGATAGTTTTATTTCATCCTGGGTAAAATTGTGCCCTCCCCTTATTCCTTATACATGGGAAATTCTCTCTCTATCCTGTATTATAGCCTCATTGGTCTGTGAGGACCCTCAGTTTTAGCAGTCATAGGTAGATGCTAGCTTCAATATTCGGAGAAGGCAATGGCACCCCGCTCCAGTACTCTTGCCTGGAAAATCCCATAGATGGAGGAGCCTGGTGGGCTGCAGTCCATGGGGTCGCTAAGAGTCAGACACGACTGAGGGACTTCACTTTCCCTTTTCACTTTCATGCATTGGAGAAGGAAATGGCAACCCACTCCAGTGTTCTTGCCTGGAGAATCCTAGGGATGGGGGAGCCTGGTGGGCTGCCGTCTATGGGGTCACACAGAGTCAGACATAACTGAAGTGACTTAGCAGCAGCAGCAGCAGCTTCAATATTAGAGGATCATTTTATTGACACTGCATAACTAGAGACAGGTACCCACTTCCATAGTGAGAATCATATCTTTCATCTTTAGCCATCAGAACATCTTGAATATCATATGTTTTTAATCTCTGCACATTGCTACTCCACCAGTATTAGCATAAATGAATTTACCTCCTTAAGACAAGTTTGTTTATGTCATGACAATCACTGCCAGGTAACAAGGGAGCAAAAGGTTTGAAAGGAAAAGTGGCAAGTCACAAGGAAAGTTCTTTGTAAAAATATTTTACATTTTAATAAATTAAAAAATTTCCATAAAAACTACTTATTTTTTGCACTGGGTCTTAGTTGCAGTACACAAGATCTTTAATCTTTTTGTGACATGTGGGATTTTTTTTTTTTTTTTGGTTTATTGTGGCATGTGGGATCTTTTTTTTTTAATATTTATTTATTTTTAGTTGATTGATGATTGCTTTACAATATTGGTTTGATTTCTGTCATACACTGACATGAATGAACCATAAATAAACATATATCCCCTCCCTCTTGATCTCCCTCCCACCTCCTGCCCATTCCTACCCCTCTAAGTTATTAGAGAGCCCAGTTTGAGTCCCCTGAGTCATACAGCAAATTCCCATTGGCTATGTATTTACATATGTTAGTGTATATATATCCATGCTACTTTCTTCATTTATTTCGCCCTCTCCCTCTTCTCCCCCACCCTTGTCTGTAAGTCTCTTCTCTATGTCTGTGTCTCCAATGCTGCTCTGCAAACAGATTTGTCAGCACCATCCTTGTAGATTCCATATATGTGTGTTAATATACAATATTTGTTTCTCTCTTTCTGACTTACTTCACTCTGTATAACAGGCTCTAGGTTCATCCACCTCGTTAGAGCTGACTCAGATGTGTTCCTTTTTATGGCTGAGTAGTATTCCGCTGTGTATGTATGCTGCGACTTCCTTATCCATTTATCTGTCAGGGGCCATCTAGGTTGCTTCCATGTCCTAGCTGTTGTAAACAGTGCTGCAGTGAACACTGGGGTACATGTGTCTTTTTCAGTGTTGGCTTCCTCGGGGTATATGCCCAGAAGTGGTATGGCTGGGTCATATGGTGGTTTTATTCCTAGTTTTTTAAGGACTCTCCATACTGTCTTCCATAGTGGCTGGATCAGTGTACATTCCCACGTGGGATCTTTAGCTGTGGCATGCAAACTCTTAGTTGTGGAGTCTGGAATCTAGTTCCCTGACCAGGGACCAAACCTGGGGCCCCTGCATTGCAGATGTGGAGTCTTAGCCACTGGACTACCAGGGAAGTTCCCTAATTTTTTCATTATAAACAAAAATTTTAAATACAGAAATTAGGTGAAAGAAAGAAGAGTAACCTTTGGTGTCATTACCTAGAGACTAACTGTAGTAATGTGCATTTCTTTTTTTTTTTAATATATAAAATGTGTTAGTCACTTAGTCATGTCCAACTCTTGGCAAGCCCATGGCTTCTCCGTCCATGGAATTCTCCAGGCGAGAATACCGCCTGGTAGCCACTCCATCCTCCAGGGCATCTTCCCAGCCCAGGGATCGAACCCGGGTCTCCTGTGTCGCAGGCAGATTTTGTACCATCTGAGCACCAAGGGGCTTAAATATATCTGTCGCAAATTACCAAAATATTTATGCTTTTCTTTTAATAACTCTCTCTCCAAAAACAAAGCAGAACTTGAAAATGGAAAAATGGAAAGAGTATTCATATTACAAGAGAAATTCCCTCAGATTTACTTTTAAATGTGATTCTATTGTTTTTGGAAATATCATACCCTTAAACAATTTCAAATTATGCAAAAGAATAAGAGAAGGTAAAAAAGTTGACAGTCTCCTGTTTAGAATGAACGACTGTTGGGATACAGCTAACCCATTGTTCGACTTCCCAGGCGGCACAGCGGTAAAGAATCTGCCGGCAGTGCAGGAGATGCAAGAGATGTGAGTTTGATCCCTGAGTCAGGAAGATTCCCTAGACTACGAAATGACAACCCACTCCAGTATTCTTGCCTGAAAAATTCCCATAGGGTTGCAAAGAGTCAGACACAGCCGAGCACACATGTACATACAACCTATTGTTTAGAGATGAACTCATGGCTGTGGGTTTTTATGTTGGAAAGAAGAAAGAACTCAAATCAATAACTTAATCTTCTATTTTAAATAATGGAATAAGAGTAAACTAAACCCAAAGCAAACGGAAGGAAGGAAATATTAATGAGCAGAGTAGAAGTAAATGAAATAGCAGAAAAACAGTAGAATAAATCAAGGAACACCAAAAATTTTCAGCAAAATTGGCTATTAGCTAGACTGACCAAATGTGAAACAGGGGAGATTCAGGTTATTAAAATCAGGAATAAGAGCAGGGACATCACCACCAACATTATAAATGAAAAGAGCTATAAGGGAATGCTACGAACAACTACATGCCAAAAAGTTAGATTATGTAGATAAAATGGACAAACTCCTAGAAATACACAAATCACCAACACTGACTTGAAGAAATAGAAAACCTGAATAGATCTGTGACAACAAAAGATATTGAATTAGTGATCAAAACCTTTTTACAAAGAGATGCCTAGGACCATATAGCTTCACTAGTGATTTCTACCAAACATTTGAAGAAGAGTTAAAATCAATTCTTCATAAAATACTCCAAAAAATGGAAACAGAGGGATATCTCCCAGCTCTTTCCAAGAGGCTAGTATTACCCTGTTGCCAAAATCAGAGACAAACGGCACAAGAAAACTATAGACCGATATCTGTTAGGACTCTGGATACAAAAATCCTCAGCAAAATACTAGCAAACTAAATACAGTAGCATGTAGAAAGATTGTACACCATGACTAAATAGGATTTACCTGAGGAATGCAAGGTTTGTTCCACATACGAAAATCAATCAATGTGTACTAATACATAGTAATAGAATAAGGGAGAAAATCCACATGATTATATCAATAACTTCAGTTAAAGCTTTCGATAAAATTCAATACCCTTTTAAGATAAAGACAATAAACTAGGAATAGAAGGTAATTTTCCTAACCCATAAATAATATCATACTGTATGGTGAAAGATGGAGAGCTTTTCCTCCAAGATCAAGAACAGAATAAGAATGTTTGTTCTATTCAACACTGCACTGGAAATTTTAGCCACAGCAATAAGGCAAGAATGTAATTAAAAAAAAATGCAGATGGAAAGGAAAAAATAAAATTATTTGTGTGCATATGTGCTAAGTTGCTTCCAACTCTTTGCAACCCTATGGATGAAGTCAACCAGGCTTCACTTTCCATGGTTTCTCTAAGCAAGAATATTGGAGTGGGTTGCCACGCTCTCCTCCAGGGGATCTTCTCCACCCAGGGATCAAACCCACATTTCTTAACGCTGCTACACTGGCAAGAGAGGTCTTTACCACTAGCACCACTCGCAGATGATACAATCTTTTATACAGGAAATCCTAAAAAAAAAAAAAAAAAGGCATCAAGTAATTCAGCAAAGGTTGCAGGATAAGATATCAAAATCAGTTCTATTTCTATATGCAAGCAATGAACAATCCAAAAATGAAAACAATTCTATTTACCAATAGCATCAAAAATAATAAAATACTCGGGAATAAAAAAAAAAAAAGAAGTGTAAGACTTGTACAGTGGAAACTACAAAACATTTTTAAAAGAAATTAACATACCAAATAAAAGGAAAGACATCTTGTATCCATAGATTTGTAAGACTTCATATTTTTAAGATGGCAGTGCTCTTCAAATTGATCTGTATAGATTCAATGCAATCCCTATCAAAATTCTAACTACCTCTCTCTCTCTTTTTTTGGCAACAATTGACAAGTGGACTTTAAAATTTATATGGAAATGCAAGGAACCCATTATAGCCAAAACAATATTGAAAAAGAAAAAACACAGAAAAAAATATTTCAATTTATGATACATGAATTTTATCTCAATTAAAAAAAATACAAAGGTAAATGTTAGCTACTGTTAAGAGTACCATTGTGGTGAGTACTGTCCAGCCATCTAGATTCATTATATAACCCTTGTTCATGTGACACAAGGATGCATTCCTGCTGCTCTGTGACCTGTTCCTCCTTCATACAATAAAGAACACAGTGATGATTATCCTTTACGAAGTTTTTTTTTCATTATGCTATCATCCTTTGGATAAATCATTGAACTCCTAGATTGAAAGGTAGTCACACTTTGTAGTGTGTGTGTGTGTGTGATGTGTGTGTGAAGTTGCTCAGTTGTGTCCGACTCTTTGCAACCCCATGGACTGTAGCCTACCAGGCTCCTCCCTCATGGGATTCTCCAGGCATGAGTACTGGAGTGGGTTGCCATTTCCATCTCCAGGAGATCTTCCCAACCCAGGGATCGAACCCAAGTCTCCCACATTCCAGGCAGATGCTTTAACCTCTGAGCCACCAGGGAAGCCCCACTTTGTAGAGGACCAAACAAAGAGTCAGACATGGCTGAACAACTGACACTTTCACTTTACACAAACCACCTTGTAGAAAGTTTATTTCAGTGTATGCTTTTAGCACCAGATCATGCCATACTTGTGCAAGTTTCTTTTAATTATCTATCTACTTCACCTACTACATGTAAAATGTAATTTAATTTACATACAGCCCTTCAGGAATATATCAAACATGGATGCATTATTTTTTCTAAATAGTTCAGCATAATACCATTTTGTATATGATTTTTTCCCTAGGTTAAGAGACAAAATTCTCATAGAAGTAGAATAAATGAATATCAATTTCAACTTTGAGGAATAGCATAAATAGGAGACAGTCTAAGTTCTCATTAGAATAGTAATAGGTAAATAAGTTATAGTACATCCTGTGAGGACACCAAAAGAATGAGGGAGAATTATATGTACTGAAGTGTAAGGTCTGCAAAACATACAGCTAAAGGAGAAGAGCAAATAGCAAATCAGTGTATATGGTGTGTTCTAATATAGACCAAACAATACTGAAACTAAGTATATAGGAAAAGTTCTTGAAGAATATATATCAAACAATACATTAGGAAAATGAAGTAGGATGGAGGATGAAAGGTAAGTATAAATATCTTACTCTCGTGTGAATTTTATGCAGTAAGCATGTCTTCATGTGTTACTTTAGGTAACAGAAGTAATATTTGCTCTTTGTAGAATATTTTGATATGCTGATAGATATAAAAGTGAAAGTCACTCAGTCATGTCCAACTCTTTGTGACCCCATGGACTATACAGTCCATAGAATTCTCCAGGCCAGAATACTGGAGTGGGTAGCCCTTCCCTTCTCCAGAGCATCTTCCCAACCCAGGGTCTCCCTTATGGCAGGTGGATTCTTTACCAGCTGAGCCACAAGGGAAGCCCAAGAATAGTGGAGTGGGTAGCCTATTCCTTCTCTAGCTGATCTTCCTGACCCAGGGTCTCCTGCATTGCAGGCAGATTCTTTACCAACTGAGCTATGAGGGAAGCCTGATAGAGAGAAGATTAATAATAAACTAGAGGTCCATAAGTCAGAATCATTAAACATTCTAATATGTTTTGGTATAGTCTTTCTACATATGTATTTTATCATATAGTAGATACAATTTTTATTTATTTATTTATTTTATACTTAACAGCATACTATTAGTTGGAGAAGGCAATGGCACCCACTCCAGTACTGTTGCCTGGAAAATCCCATGGATGGAGGCGCCTGGTAGGCTGCAGTCCATGGGGTCGCTAAGAGTTGGACACGACTGAGGGACTTCACTTTCACATTTCACTTTCATTCGTTAGAGAAGGAAATGGCAACACACTCCAGTGTTCTTGCCTGGAGAATCCCAGGGATAGGGGAGCCTGGTGGGCTGCCGTCTCTGGGGTCTCACAGAGTCAGACACGACTGAAGCGACTTAGCAGCAGCAGTAGCATACTATTAGTATTTTCCTACTTTAATCTTAATCATGGTCAAAATATTGAAAATCAAAAGCTAAAGAAATATTATCTCGGGGGAAAATTGTATATTTTAAAAATGAGCCAAAGAAGTACAATTTTGGTTAAAAAAAAGTCTATTTGTGAGACTGTATGGTTTAGTGGAAAGAATCATGGCTCTGGAGGCAGATAGAACTTTGTTCAGAATGCTAACTGTACTACAAGGTGTGACCTTAGTTAAGTAACCAACCTATTTATGTAGTGACATTAAAATTTATGCCTTATCAAGGCACGAATTGAAGAGATTGAAGAAGACCTAAATAAATATAGAGACATACTGTATTCATGGATCGGAAGACTCCATATTGTTAATTCTCCCTAAATTGACTTATTAGAGATTTAATGCAATTCCCATCCAAATTCCAGAAGACTTCTGTGATAGACTGAATGTTTTTGTTCTCCTCCCCTCCACCCCCAAATTCCTAAGCTGAAACCTGATCCCTAAAGTGATGGTATTTGGAGGTGGAGCCTTTGGAAGGTGATTGGGTCATGAGGCAGGGCTGTCATGAATGGGATTACTGTTCTTATAAAAGAGACTCTGGAGAGAAACCTTGCCTCATTTACATATGAAGACTCAGCAAGAAGACAGCTTGTCTATCAACCAGGAAGCAGACTCTTATCAGACACCAAATCTGCTGGTACCTTGATTTTGAACTTCCTGCCTCCACCAGTGTAGGAAATAAATTTCTCTTATTTATAAACCAACCAGTCTGTGGCACTCTGTTACAGCAGTCTGAACAGGCTAATACAGAGTCTTTGTGTATAGCGTATTCTGATGTTGTATGGACAGGAACTTGTAAGCCAAAAAGAACAGAACTGAAGGACTTTTACTAACTGATTTTAAGACAGACTGTAAAGCTATAGTAAGTAAGACAGCATAAGATCGGTGAAAGGGTATATATATAGACAAATGAAATATATACACTATAGAAAATATACTGTCATAAATAGTGTCAACTGATTTTTGGGAAACGTGAAATGGCAATTTTTAACAAATAGTGCTGAAACACCCAAATGCAAAAAAGTAAATGTTTATCTATACTTCATGTTGCGTACACACCCCTCCCCCCACCCCCAGCCCCTGCCAAAACTCCAATTGGTTGGTAAGGTAAGGTAAATTCGCTGAGTCATGTCTGACTC